>OX419347.1:10404664-10467164 GCA_948470475.1 Galaxea fascicularis
TACAAAAGTTGCGAAAGAAAGCGTGGAGATTGACGACTTAACACACTACAAGCCGCTCTTATTTCGAGCGCTTAAAACCCCTCGGAAACGCGTGCTACGTAGGCTAGTTCAAGGTCGAATCCATTCAATTCTTTGGTATACCGGGAGGTCTCACATTTCTTAGGGATATTAATAACGAAACACGCGATTTCAAGCGAAAACTGTATATCGCGATAAGACGCGACGGGCGAGGCAATAGGGACCTTAAGATACCAGGACGGGACGAGCTAGGACGGCTACCGGAGGTAAATTTACTCAACCGGGCATGCGCACGAGAACTCTAGCATCATCTCTCTGCCGTCCTCGTCTCGTCGAGGACGTCATTTCGCCCGTTTAGCCGTCGTATCGAAAACGTGAGTATTTTGCTCTTGTTTTGCCTCGACATATGCTCCAATCGACCATATTTTCAGTCATATTGATAAGAATGTTCCTAAGGTTCACATTTCTCGTGATTGTAGTGTATAATATTACGCTGAGATACGAAACTGAGATTAAAAATATTCCTCGTCTGTTCGTTTGTGTTTCATCAGGTTTCAGTCAGTGTTCAGGCGGCGTCACGAGTATGCAAGCTCCAAGCGAAATTCAAACTGTATGCATTTAGAATATAGCAGTGTAAGTACAGTCGATAAAGTGTTGAATGCCATGAAAGCTTCTATCGAGCAATTAAAGTACCATCACATTTTCAAACTGATGTTTAGCTGTTGTTTTTTCTACTAAACAGAACTTGATGCAATGTTTGTTTTATGTTTATAAAGATTGTTACAATTACAGATCGAAATTTAAGTGTTCACCAAAAGTCAGGATTCTCCGGCGACAGAATTCTCAAACGCTCTGGTGCCTGCCGGTAAAAAGCCATCTGAAACAGGGAGGTCAGATTGTTGGTTTAAGTTTTTCTTACGGAAATTCTGGCTATTTCATTTAATAGAATATATACATATGTTTGCTACGCTTGTAAATAAAAAGAAACTCAATATCGCTGATCACCATCTCTTTTATGGTCCCTCTATAGTCTATAGGATGTCATTGCTTCTGTGAATGGCTTTTACGAAGTTCGAATTATTGCCGTCGCCGTCCTTTAGCTTTGCGAAAATGCAAATCTTAAACATTTTATTTTTGGCGGCACAACGAGGCCCTCGAAAGTTTCCCGCGTCCAGTGCCGTTCCCGTCCTAGCCCTCCCGTCGTCGTATCTTAAGGTCCCTAATAGAGACTTTAAGCACCGACAACGGGAACGGCGACGGCGACGGGAGGGGCCACTGGGAAAACCCAATTCATCTAATGCGCATGTCTATGTTGACGTTGCCGTCACGTCGCAACGTGAGAAGTAGGATTTTGACGTCTTGTGAAAACGTGAGTCTGAAAATCCCATTTTCCTAGGCTTTTTTCGAAAATCTTTGTATTTGATAACGCAGTAACCTTAATTAGAGTCTAAAGGTAGCTTACAGGTATTCTTGTTTGCAGACATTTAGGAATTAAGGTCTATTTTGCCTGCTGTAGAGCGAAATATATAAATCAAGGCTGAAACAAAATGATCGAGCTGCTTCGGTATGAAATTCCCTGTCGCCTTCATCCGTTTCTAAAGCTAAAGGACGTCTGGTCTTATTTTCACAACTTAAGTTTTACTCAGTACGCAGATAAAGTACGCAGTTATCACTTCACTGGAATAATTTGACAAGAAAATTTAGTACTTTAATGTGTATGTTCGCCGCTTGGGCCGAGTTCCAAAGCAACAACAGCGTCAAATTGGGCGTTTATTTCATTTTATTCTGACTTTCTCTTCATGTATTCTGACTTAAAAATTAATAAACTAATATACCTCAGCAAGGAATAGCATATCTTGTTTATGGAAACGAAATTCCGACAGACACTCGTCGTCTTGTTCATCGAAGCCGAAACACTGATGAAAATTGTTGTCAGTATTTGATCACTTGTGTCGTGTATTCACAAAAGGGCCGGGAACACAGTAAAATCAGATCAAGATGGCGGTAAGAACTGTTTTAAATCAAAGAACCCTCAACCTCATGTACAATACTAAATATGGAAAACGGATCACGTGATACTAGCTTTCAGTACAGGGAACCCAACGGAAAAATACCTAACAATTCCTCCCTGTTAAGACTAGGTGAGGTAACTAACAAAACAAAAGAAAATAAAACAAAATTTAAGAACAAATGTCAAAGTATCTCAGATAACATGCCGGTACTGTGATAACAGACAAAGAAACAGTACAGTTCCCTCTAGTCGCAAACATAGTCCTTCAACCTAGGAGGAGGTTTAACCACACGACCAACACGAGTGGTAATCAAATCTGATCTTGGATCCAGTTGCTGACTTGGCTGCTCTGAAGAGGGAACCTCCCCATTGGGCATTGCGGCCTGGGGTGGCACGTCCTTCCACTCAGTCTCCATGACGACAGGTATACCCTGCTCAGTCTCCTCCGGAACAGCACAATCATCAGTCGTTTCCATTTCTGGTGGGCAAAGGTTGCTATCCCGCAGCTGCTCAACATGACGTTTCCAGGTTTGGTCATTTACCTCAACTCTGTACAGGACTGGCCCGGTGCGCTCAATGACTGTGCCACGCACCCATTTAGGACCTCTGCGGTAGTTGCGGACCCATACGTTCTGGTTGTGGGCGAAAACCCTCAAGGTGCTGTTATTGGACTGGAGCAACTTCTTGTTGACTTCCCTTGTCACGTTTGGCTTAATAAGGTCCAACCTTGTCTTAACATTTCGACCCAGGAGAAGCTGCGCAGGGCTAAGCTCAGTGGTTGGGTGTGGCGCTGATCGATAGGCTAACAGAAACCTATCAAGCTTGTGTTGAAGGGTTCTACTGGACTTGTCAGCTTTCACTCCTTTTTTGAAACTCTGTACCAATCTCTCCGCCTGGCCATTGGTTGATGGGTGGTAAGGAGCACCAGTGACATGCCTAATGCCATTCGCAGTTGCAAACTTCTTAAAGACGTCGGATGTAAACTGAGGGCCATTGTCAGATACAATCTGGTCAGGAAGTCCCATGCGGGCAAACAGAGACCGTAGCGTGCTGACGGTTTCCTCAGCGGTGGTGTTCCCCATCACAACGATCTCAGGCCACTTGCTGTGGGCATCAATCACCACCATGAGCATCTTTCCTTGAACTGGTCCAGCAAAATCAATGTGAAGTCTTTGCCAGGGAAAAGCAGGGTACTCCCACCGATGCAGGGGGGCACGGGCTGGATTATTTGCTATCTCCTGACATCCCTCACAGTTTCGGACTGTCCCTTCTATGTCCTTGTCGATATTCGGCCACCAAACGAACCCCCGCGACAAACCCTTCATCTTGACCATACCAATGTGACCCTCGTGAAGTGTTTCCAAAACTCTCTCTCTAAGTTTGGCTGGGACAACAACTCTACAACCCCACATCAAAACTTCGTGATGAATTGTGATTTCGTTACCACGATGGGCATAGGGAATGAGTTCGGGGTGAACTTCTGTTCCTTGCCATCCTGACTGCACAAGTTCTAGAACGCGGGAAAGCACTGGATCCCTACGGGTCTGCATTCTCAGTTCTTGTTCGGTAACTGGGAGAGCTTCGACTACGGTTGTTTGGAACATTTCCGCTTCATCGGGCTTGTCAGCCGGTGTCAATGGTTGAGGTAGGCGAGATAAGCCATCACAATTGGCATGTTGCTTGGTACCTCGGAACTCAATGCTGTATGAAAAAGCACCCAGGAAAAGGCACCAACGCTGAATCCTTGCTGCTGCAGTGACTGGCACAGCCTTCCCAGGGTCCATTATGTACTTCAAAGGCTGGTGGTCGGTCACCAAGGTGAAGTGACGGCCCTCCAGGTAAGTCTGGAACTTCTTCACACCCCAGACCAAGGACAATGCTTCTTTCTCGATTTGTGAATATTTCTTCTCTGTTTCAGACAGAGACCGGGATGCATAAGCAATAGGGCGCTCTACTCCCTCTGGAGTACGGTGCGACAGAACTGCTCCGAGACCATACGAGGAGCTGTCGGTGGCAAGAACTAGTGGCAAGTCAGGGTCATAGTGCATCAGAACCCGATCCTGTAGCAACATTTCTTTCACCACTAGGAAACTGGCTTCTTCTTCAGCTCCCCACGACCACTTCACATCTTTCTGTAACAGCCGATGCAGTGGAGCCAGATGGGTGGCCAAATCAGGTAAGAATTTGGCGTAGTACTGGACCATGCCAAGGAAGGCACGCAGTTGGGTAACATCCTGAGGTTTTGGCATCTCCGTGATGGCCTTCACTTTCTTCGGAGATTGCTGTAGTCCTTCAGCAGAGATGACATGTCCTAAATACTCCACAAAGCTTCTGAGGAATTTACACTTCTCTCGGTTGGCCTTCAAACCGTACTCTTCCAGCCTCTTCAGCACGGAAACTAGCCGCTCAAGGTGTTCCTCCATGGTCCTGCCTGTTACAATGATATCATCTAGGTAACAGAAAACCCCTGGTATTCCTTGTAGAATCTGGTCCATGGCCCGCTGCCAGATGGCTGGCGCTGAAGCCACACCATAGGGAAGACGCTGGTATTGGTACAAACCGCGGGTAGTGTTAATGGTGAGGAATGGCCTGGAGTGCTCCTCAACCTCCATTTGTAAGTAAGCATGACGCAGATCAAGGACGCTGAACAATGTACCCCCACCTAGGCTGGCGTAAATATCCTCAATACGGGGAAGAGGATATTCATCTACTTCCAACTGTGGATTAATGGTCACCTTGAAATCACCACACACTCTTACGCTGCCATCCTTCTTCACAGGAGTCACAATTGGAGCAGCCCACTCACTAGTTGCCACCTTCTTAATAACTCCTTCAGCTTCCAACTCTCTCAATGCTTCCTCCACTGCTGGTTTACGAGCTAACGCTATCGGACGGGCTTTCCAGAATCGGGGCCGGGCACTCTCTTTAATGTGGATCTGAGCTTGGATACTCTTCATCTTGCCCAAACCTTCGGAGAAGACACTTGCATGTTTACTCAACACTTCTTCCAAGGCTGGGATGGTACCTGTTGTTTCCAACTGAAGTAAAGGCCAGTCCAGGCGGATAGACTCTAACCATTCTCTGCCAAAAAGGGTGAGCCCCTCATTCTTTACCACATAAATTGGAAGTTCCTTAGACTGTCCCTGGTACTGTACAGTCACATAGCAAACACCCATAGGCTTCACTGACTCGCCTGTGTAAGTGCGCAACTTCAAAAGGGTGTCCTTTAAAGGAACGTGACGCAGGTATTCCAAATACACCCCTTCACTCATGACTGACACCGCTGAACCAGTATCCAGCTCCATGGTCACTGGTCGTCCTTCAAGGTAAATCTTAAACGAAATGGGCTTCCTATTTTTACTGTCAGAAACATGGTAAAGGTCCCCATATTCCCCCTCGCTTTCTTCCGAATCATCACCCTCCATAACATTTACTCCAGCGTTGGTCACCTGTTGGGTGGCCTGTCTCTTCCTACATGCTCGCAGTGTGTGTCCAATTATGCCACAGTGAAAACAGCGTTCCTTAATGAAGGGGCACTTTTGTGAGTTATGTGATCCCGAACAACGGTAACAAGGCTTAGATTTCTTAGTGTCTTTACTGCGGGAACCCTCTGTCTTAAAAGGCGATTTGGATGGAGCTAGTTCATCCCCAGTTTTGGCAGCGTCAAGTTTATTGACCGGGGTGCCTGACCCTTGCTCTCCCTGAAGCACTTGAACATCTTTGTTAGCTTGCTCTATAGCCAAACACTTTTGAACCGCAAGATCAAAAGAAAGGTCGGCGAGTTTTACTTTCAACAATTCAGTAATCATCTTCGAGTCACGGATACCAGAAACTAATCGGTCACGAAGGCGCTCAGTTCGCATGGCCTCTCCGAACTTACACTCTGTGGCCAAATGCTTCAGAGTTGCTACATAATGACTGACTGACTCACCGGAATTTCTGGCTCGGTTGTCGAACTCATACCTGGCAACCAGCGCTGATCTTTCAGGTTTCAGTTGTTTCTGCATTCGCTCTACGATGATATCGTAAGTAATGGCGTCATCTTTCAGTAGTGCGGGAGCCACTAAATCCTTCGCCAATTGGTAAGTCTCCACTGGAAGGTTCGTCAAAAGAACGGCCTTCTTCGTTTTAGGTTCCTTAACCCCGTTTGCAAGAAAATAAAAGTCCAGCTGTTCGGTATAGGACTCCCAATCTGTCCCCACCACAAACTTTGTCACTTTGCCGATGGCTTGACTCGTGTTAGCGTTTGGTGCTTCGTCCGCCATTTCCTGTCGGGTCTTTCCACTTCAGGTGTGGTTTGTACTAACTACTCCTGTTTACCACTTGTGCTTGATCAAAAGGATCCCATCCTCGTCGCCAGTTGTCGTGTATTCACAAAAGGGCCGGGAACACAGTAAAATCAGATCAAGATGGCGGTAAGAACTGCTTTTAATCAAAGAACCCTCAACCTCATGTACAATACTAAATATGGAAAACGGATCACGTGATACTAGCTTTCAGTACAGGGAACCCAACGGAAAAATACCTAACAACTTGTTTATGTCATAACAGTAAAAAATTTTCGTTATCAGTCACCCGCCTTCGTAATGACTAATGAAAAGGTGATTTCTGGCCGCCTTTAAAGAAGACAACGATGAAATGGAAGCTAATCCACAACCTAGAAATGTTCCCGTCGCCGCTGCGGTTTTGGCAAGTGCTTAATGTTTACAATTTCGCCTTTCAACCGCGTTGTCTCCCCAGGCTTACCCTCGGTATCCACGTTGCCGTTGCCGTTGCCGGTGCTTAAAGTCTCTAATGTTCGCGCGCCCCAGCGTGTTTCGTTCGTTTATGGTTTGCCTGGTGTTCTTGGATCCTGATCTCAGTAACCTCTTATCTTAGTTATTCTTGTTCACACGTAGCTCCGTTGTTTCACAGCTAGGGTCCATTGTGTCTGTGGCTTGTTTATTGTTTTCTCAACCAATCCTCTGAGTTTTTTCCGATAGCTGCGTGGCGCCTCCTTTAGATGGCTATACAGTAATTCTTGATTTTCACGTCACGCAAGTTAAAAACAAAATCCCTTATTATTCAAGAAAGAAAGTCAAGAAAATTTAGGTATTGTAGAAAATAAATAACCTGCGAAAGTTTCAGGACTATGCGATATCCCGTACTTCAGTTATTTGGCAAAATGTATCTCACAAAATTACAGAGAAGAGTATGGAGATGCCATGTTGGTGTCCATCTGAGGGGCGCCAACATGGCGGCCGGAAACCAATGGAGTTTTCTGGAGTTTACTTTGGTTATGTTAAAACCTTTCGTCTCTCTGTTGAACTTGCAAACATTCGCATAGACACTTCTCTTAATACATTGATTATTCAGACCTTAAAAACACAAGGTGAATCGACGTTTTCACGTACGTGATGTGTTTCTCAGCAGCCATCTTTATTTCACGCACGCTATAAAATCTTAAATTCAAACTGCTCTGTTCTCAAGACAAAGCACACTACCAAGCTAAAAACGTGCAAGCCGATACATTTTTAAAATGTCTTTTTAGTTGATGAAGAAAAAAACTGACAATTCTATTTCCTTTTTTCATTTAATTTTTTGTGACGTCACGTGAAAACCAAGTTATCAAGGAAAAGTTGTTATAAGATTCAATGCAATGGACAGTGTAAACCTCTCGTTTTCATTGGTCGAGACGAGTTTGAGATCAACCTTAGTATAGATTCATGAATGACACTGCGTGCGTACTCTGATAACACACGGAGGACGTCAACACGTGGTAAGAACATCGGTCCCCGTTGGGAAAGGGTTCCATTAGAAAACCTGAATCAGATCAACTAAAACTTGAAAGTTTCTTCTAAATACTAAACGATTGTGTAATTAGCAAGATTTTGATTTTGATAAAGATTTTGATTTTGTTTAGTTTTTTTTTTTTTTTTTTTTAGTTTTGTTTCTCAGCTTAGTAAAAGATTTCAATTTTTCAGATTGTCTTTTCACACTAAGGTCTGTGCTTAATGTTTTGCAGTGATTTAATGCAAGTAATCAATCAAATTTCAAGCCATCTCCTGTGGGACACCTTTTTGGGATCATGCTCAATCCAATATTGCGTCGCTAAATTGACATTAATAAGTTTCAACTCCCTCTTGCTATGTAAACGATTCCAAGCTGCGGGGCAGCCGGACTTGTCACTCGAGAAATTGGTGAAAACCGAGATAGAGTCCGCGGTATGTTCACTGTCTGCGACGCAGGCTAAACGATTCAGTTTACCTCCAAAATAGCAAGTACACAGGGGCACAACATAATAGATTTGCGTTGAATTTGACAATTTGCTCCTCATCTTATCCTATAGTTAATGCTACAGTCAAACCTGTGTTAAGCGGTCACCCTTGGGGGATGGCCAACTGACCACTTAGTACAGGTTGACTGTTTAATACAGGTTTGACTAACCAAAGAGTTAATTAAGGAAAGAAGATAGTGACGAGGCAAAGTATCCATTACTCGACAAATTGACTTCAAAGAGTTTTCTAGCTCTTCTTGTGCCAAAAGAATAGAAATAAATGACCATTAAACGCCAAAAATCTAGTGCAAAAGTATGGTACATTCTAGCTAAGTGACCGTTTAATAGAGGTAAAGACAATACAAAAGAACTCGTTGGAACCACGGAAAAGGTGACCGCTTAATACAGGACAGTTAAACAGTAATAGGCCATATTCTTATTCTCGGTATTGAACTGGATCTAGCATGAAGTGGAGGCTCTTGCGGGGGAATCTTTTCATATGTAAATGTATTCCCCCGCAAGAGCCTGTAAGGAGGCTCGCAGCAGTTTTTTTTTTTTTTTTTGGCTTGGGGTTGTACCTTTAGAAATCAAAATTTCTCATAGAAGACAATATCCTTGAAACTACAAACATCTTTTCGACGTATGACCAAAGGTTATTTTCTCATCGGTTTCTAAGCAACAGCTGTTACCATAGCAACGGTAACGCAACGCAATTTTAAAAAGCTTAATTATCTCCAAATCCAACAAATGTTGCCGCTGCTGTTCAACAAATGATGAACAGTGTATCATGCTGTTCAACAAATGATGAACAGTGTATCATGTGATGCTGAACGTTGAAATGTGCCGTTGTTGAACGAAAATAGAGCTTGGCTCTATTCCGTTCAACAAGTTGCCGCGACAAAGTTCAACATTGTTTATCAACAAAATTTGAACGATGTTGAACCGTGTATCATTCGCTTAAGAGCGTTTTCAATTAAATTGCAAATAAATTTTTTAGGCTCGTTTTGTTTATTTCCGTAGTTTTCTTCAAGCTTTTTGAAGAAATATGAAACATTTACACCATTTTTCTCTTTTCAACAAATTATTATGATTAAAAAACATTTTCCATTCACATTGAGCGTCCTAGGTGACTGCAATTGTACGATATTTAAGTCACAAAGCCCGTAATTTGCAACAATTCGAACTTAAATAACTTGCAATCGCAGCTACCTTGGACGCTCAATGTGAATTTCTACCATGATAATTCTTTGAACAGAGTAAAAATGATTTCATATTTCTCCAGAAAGCTTGAAGAAAAATACAGAAATGAGCAAAACGATCTTTAAGATTCATTTGCAACTTATTTCTGAAAACGCTAATAATCAGGAGCCCATAAATATGGGCTCCTGTAATAATGTATTTTACCCTACAAGCTGTGGGACTGGAGAAGTTTACATTCTCAAAGTTTCGTTATTAAGTGTCTGACTGGATTTCGAGGTAATAGAGCTTTTTCAAAATGAGTGGCGTTGCGTTGCCGTTGCTATAGTAACAGCTGTTGCTCGGAAACCGATGAGAAAATAAACTTTAGTCATACGTCGAGAAGATGTTGTAGTTTCAAGGAAATCGAAACTTGTCTTCTATAACAAATTTTGATTTCAAAAATTACACCCTCAAGGCAAAAAACAGCTGCGAGTTGTGTTGTGGTGTTCTTGTTGCTTTAGAATGCAGTCTTGGTTGCCTAAGCTAGAATTATTGAAGTTCTATGCATTAAACTGTGGATCTCACCGTAGTTTGAAGTTGGCATTAGTAAATGCAAACACAGCAACAGTCTTTTCAAGTGCTGAAAAAGTCGGGATAAACTAGCCCTTGAAGGGTCCCTTGATGATATCACTAAAAGGTCCTAAAACGTTTTGTTATGAGCGAGGATCACTGAGTATTGTACACGTTTCACCTGGTTAAATGGCATTATTCACAGTAAATACCATACACCACTCCGAAGGCATACATGTCCCCTTTTTCAAATACATACTGCGCATAACAATCAAACCTAGGATCCCAGACGAACGTGCTCGCAACTCTTACACTCTGCCCCGCTTTCTGACCAATGGAGACAACCGCGATGATTTTATACCTTGAAAACTGCAGTGATTTCACTTGCTCCTTGATCGAGTCTGCAGTAATTTTGCTCATGTGCTGACAAAATTCTCTGTCATAAGTTGCCGTAGTTAAGTGTTCCTCGAACACTCTCTTAATAATCTCTGTAACTTTCCAATGTTCGAACTTCTTTTGCGGCTCCAGACGGTAGGTATGATACGTCTGCGGCTCTGACAAACGTTCAGCCCCACAGGAAACAATTTTAAGAGGTCGTGTTACCGTGGTATGTTGCCTTCCACGAGGCGAGGCGTTTTCCAATTCGGAATCTGAGATGTGCTCGCTGAATACACTCGATTGTCCAAGCTCACTCAAGACTTGTTCTCTTCCGGCCAGTTTTGACTGTAACAAGTTTTCCGGCGGGTTGGTTGGGTCATCAGTGAATGTTAACGCAAAACCTCCTTGGTTAAGCTTCTGTCGCTCTGCAAATAGACTTGACGAGAGGTCTTTGATCTTCCAGGCTGCGCTGCTTGCCATCACCACGGAGTGAATACCTGGAGGCCCTAACTCTTTAATTGCACCAGAAGACATGATAATACTGATACCGTATTGCCCACATTAAATTCGAACAGTTATATCTTTGTTCTTTTTTTCGATGCCAATATGCAACCGTAAAGCATTACAGAGGCATCGTAACGTTGTATCGTGTACAAATAATTTAACCGTAAGCCTATTGTCTGCTTAGAGTGTAAGCTGCTTAACTCTTCTCTTCTGTTTGAGTTGTTGTTTTCGCCAAGATGGATGAATCGACGCCGAAATTTGCATTTGACAAAGGGTCAATGAGTTAGGTCAAATTCAGCAATCCCGTAGACGCTTTGATTTGTTCCCAGAAGACAGCTTTTCAGCATAAAGTAAATAAGGCTGAATTCGGCCTGACAGCGGTTGTAATGAGTGCTTCAAAATTTTTACTCCTTGGACACCACTTGGATTGCTTTATTTCACATTTGGTTGTGACCCTATCTGGGTTTGAATGGACTCACACAGAGAAGAGGGCCTCGAGCGAGTCTCTCTGTTTTTCTGTCTCTCCAGGAAATAGCTACTGCTACACATAAAATGCAAACAAAATCAAAACATTTTAACAAAAGGCCAACGAGACGTTCCTCTAACAAATAAAAAACATACTTTGATATGGACTTACCGAAACGAGATCAAAACTTGTTATAAAGTAAACTTTGCGGCGCGCTTGACGTGGTGAAACAAGTCTGACAGCATCGTCTTAACAAAGTCAACAATGCTTATTAAAATCACTGTTAATAATGTATTTTGCCCATTGGGTAAAAGCAGATTAAACAGTTGCCACGGCATTATTAGATATTTAACCTGTAAGAGCTTTTCAAGCGATGATCCCCAGTTGTACTGTTTGCTTCAGTTTTTCAGTCTTAGGCTAGGGAGATCAGTAATAAAATCATTCATTGCACTTATACTAAGTCATTATCGTGCGGGTTTATATTTACTCAGTAAGAAGACAGTTCTGGGCTAAAAGTAATGACGAAGCTTCTTAACTTGTTGGTTTATCTGGCCCGTCATATCCGTAATTATAGACTACTCGTTTAAGACTTGAACACCATGGATGAATCAAAGGAAACTCGGTTCTTTTTTGCGATCAGTAATAAAATCATTCATGGTACTTACACTCAGTTATTCTCGTGTGGGTTTATATTTACCCAGTTAAGAAGACAGTTCTGAGCTAAAAGTAATGACAGTTGTCAAGGAACATTTCTCCATAATGAAATCGCACGATAAGACGAAGCTTCTTAACTTGGTTGCCCGGCCCGTGATATCCGTTATTATAGACTACACGTTTAGGAAATACCATGGGTGAATCAAAGCGAAAAAAACTCGTGTTTTTTTTTCGTCAGAACATCGTTCGTGACTCAAACCGAATACTGGATTTGGAGGAAAACAATTTACGATCATTTTATCTTGTATTAAAAGTGAAGGGGCGAACAAATGTTCAGCCATTTCTGTTAGCATCGAAACTCCGCTTAGGGTTCTTAAACTTTGTTTTGGTGTGTTAAACGTACGTATGACGCGATATATAACTTCTGTGATTTGTGCTCTCTTTCAAAAACTGAGGTGGAATATCTCTTTGATCACAACTGTGTTTCTCCCTAAGGGGAGCTGTTATAGTTACGAAGGAAGTCGACGTTTAAACCTAATTATCAAGATGTCACAGTTGTTTTCTAGACTGCTTAACACAAGAGCGTATAAAAGGCGTGTGGAGTAACAGAATACCATGCCATGAGCAGAGACCAGAGGAAACTTTCGAAAGCCATTGAGGAACGCAACATTCTCGCGTCGACAAGGCGCGTTTCGCAAATTTCTCAAACGGACAACGAACTGAAGCAGAAATTAGAAGCAATTAACACCTCTTACAAGTTGTCAAACAAAAGGATTCGGAATGAAACACGTGAACTGAGAGAGATTCTGCACGGTTTGCGAAAGGAGCTCAAACTCTCCAAGGAAACGTATGGGGAGTACATTCCATCTTTGTTGGAGCAGCACCAAGGGCGTCCTCGAAGAACGACTGTTAGTTCCGTGCCTTCAGAGGATAGGAACGAGGCTGGCATACAGAAAGATCAACAAGGACGTGCTCAGGAAAAAGATTTGAAACGTGATGCAATTGCAAGGTGGAGAAGTGGCAGTTTTCCGCCTACGACGGGTTCGCATGATGTGGAGAAACTAAAAAATCCTGCTTCGGTTGATCGGCCTAACAAGTTCATACAAGTCAAACAAGGTGATGTTTTCGAAAAATCAGAGGAACCTCTGACCGATGTATTTGTACAAGAGCAAACAAGAGAGTTAAAAAACCACCAGAGCTTTCCCTACGCGCAAAATAAAAGAGAATTTGAGGGATATGAAAGCGACGAAAAAAGAAAAGATCGCTGTGTAAGTCAGAAGAGAGATCAAACTTTACGCCATGGAAGCTCATCTACTGAACAGCAACAACTTGGAAGAAAGAAATCATCTACTGAAGATTCCCAGTACTTTCCTGGAGCATTTCGTGGCCGTTTTATAACCAACGAGACGTCTATATCAACTGGTTCAACTCGTAAAACGTCTCGAACTCGGCAAATCGTAGAAGGCAACGGAGAGACGGAATTGCATCACCAACGCATGGGTATTGTCGAGGAATATTCGTCGGCTCCGAATCAGAGAAAAATTAGCGTTAATGCCACCCAGTATATAAGGCAGAGAAAAGTGAGTAATAGCAATCGGGGAAATAGCCCGATCACTGGTTTTCCGGGACGTGTTGACGCCTACGATCCCGAAAGAACTTTCGATTCGTCATCGGAAAACTTCGGCGCACGAAGAATCAGCGTCGGCCATGGTAGAGGACGGCGAATTTCCAGGGCAACTGGACTGCCACCGTTAAAAGAGGAACTAAAAACCAGCCAGAAGCTGAAAGAAATACCGGGGGAAAACTGGAGCAATTTGGCGAAGTGCAGGTACTTGAGAAAAGAAGAGTACGAACTGAGCATTGATGATATATTCGGAAAGGAATAACTGAGAATTAATTGATAAACAAAACGTTGATTCGACCCTGTTATCTTTCATGGATAAATCTTGAGTTATGCTTTAATTATAGTTAAAATTTCAGAGCCAGGCGTGAATCGGTATAAACGCGCACTCCGCACTGGACATTGAATCATACGCGCGCGTCTTCCAAGCTTGAAAGGCGAGCACAAGCCATTGAGTGCCTGTTTTTCTACCCATTTCCACGCCATTTCAAACAGCACCAAAGGAAAGTACTGCTCAGTTGCAGGATTTTCCTTTGGTGGCGTTTATAATGTGCCACAAATTAGTTCAACTTCTGATTCTGTAGAAAAACCCTTACGTGAAGATAGCCCATCTTTCCAATTAAAAGTTGCCCCTTGGTTCAATTGTGTTACGAAACTCATTGCTCTGGCATTAGCACGTTCTTTATATTCCAGATATCTGAAGAACCATATACGAGACAACATTTATCCAAAAAAGAAAGAAAATTCCTCATCAGAGTTTGACTATTTAGAATCCAAGTAAGAACAAAATCAAAGAAATGTAGAATATCATGAACAGAATAAACCTTCCTGTAGGTTTGCTTTGAACGAAACTGATGACGTGAAAAGAGCCGCACAATGCCACAGAACAGACAAAAAAGATAAAAAAGCTCAAGATTTCATCCTAAACAATGCGTTTATTTATTGAAATTCTATATCATGAAAAACGTTCTCAGGCTCAAATCGCCCAAAAAGTAAGAACATTCAGCCTCAGCTCAAAAATTAGACGTTCTTATAAAACAGAATGTAATTTAACTTAAAATAAGCGTGCAAGTTCTCTTGTAAATGATTCTGAAGACAGAAACGACTGTTCAAGGTTTTCTGTAGAAAGAACAGTGTTCAAATCATGAAAAGCGTTACGGTTACAGATGTTTCGCCACCAGGTTTAATCGATTCACTTCATTTTAAAACTGACACTAAATAGTCTTAAAATTGAACGTTTATGTAACGCTAACACGGTGATAGACAGAAAACCAAGGTTAATTTTGAGTAACTCTTTAGCTCTTCCAGACCTCTGTTTTCATTAATTGGTCCATATGATCTGTAGCTCCTTTTGTTACCTGGGTTAGAGGTATTGTTTGTGTTGTGATGCGTTACCGTGTTACCGGTTTAACACGAGTTGTGTTACCGTGTTACCACGTGTTACTGTGTTGTGTTGTGTTACCGTGTTAACACGTGCACTCAAGAATATTTTTCTGTCACAGTAATCTTTTGAGAAATCCAAGACCAGGAGCCATAAACTGCTTTGAGAGTGCCGTGCAGACGGTTGCTGACTTGTGGGCCATATCAGCACGTGCGTCCAACGTTCTTCACTGAGAAAGTCGACTTTTCTTGATCACTACAACGGCTTATGGTGATTTCGAGGCCGAAATCTCCAATTACGGTGTTCGAGGAGTATCACAAATAAAATTTACTATTTGTGATTCTTTCCGTCTTTTCTTTGATTTTGTTTATGTTTCTATGATTAAAATCCTTTTGGTTTTTATTGTTATTTTTATTTGAATTTGTCGCGTTTGATTTCTCAAATAACACTTTTGATTTTCAAAATTTACTCGTTTGATTTCTCAAATTACATTTTTGATTTCCAAAATTTGTCGATAGCGTGGAAAATCAGAGAATGATGGAATTCGGAACCCGGAATTCAGAATACTCGGAATATTCGGAATGCTACAAATAAAAAAGGGAACTGCAAAGTGGCATCATTTCCCATCGCTAAGTAGGTAAGTTAATGTGTTCGAGAGTATGCGTGTCACATTAAAGCTGGGGCTTTGTTGTTGTTGTTTAGGGGAAGTAGAAGCTGGAGGGGGGGGAGGGGTAAATATAAGTCACAGTCTAAGGAAGATCACAACATATAGTAAATCAGATGTGAACCGGCTTCGTGGTTTCATGAGATTCCGTATGTCACTTTCTTTTGTATGTTTGTGCGCTTCTATTCCTTGCGCAAACAACCATAGTACGCTATGTTTCGACGAATAATAATAATAACATGCCGCATTTGATTTCAGAAGAGACACAGCGCGCGCAAACAAGGCCAGTAGAATTGAAGAGGACAAGGGGTCACACATTTTATTTTCCTAACCCTGATGACGTAAAAAAAGTTAGGGAACTCAGTCACAGGTGAAGACGTCTCTTTCTGGCCCAGGGCTCTTGAAGAGAAGCCTATAGTGCATCGAACTGGCTTACAGCATTTCGCGACACGAAACGAAAAGGAATTTACTACACAAGCACGAGTGAACGATGGCACTAAGAATTATTCCCTCCCTCCCTCGTGAACACGCAATCTGAACGATTGGCTGAAAGAACACTGGGCTGTTAGCTTGCAGGATACCTTGCTGCGTTTATGTACTTGTCGCATGAACAAGGTGTCAGAAAAGCATCAATAATAACGGGAAAAATTGCAATTTAAATGGAGTGAATGCCTCTTGAGCATACAGTACACTGGAAAATAACGGGAAAACTGAAATCATATCGCAGAACATTAGCATAACAAACGGGTTTCTTTTTTAAACAAATTAGCCTTGAAACTTATCCCAGCACAATTCCTTGACGTCTTTGCGCTATTCACAGGACATATAATAAGCAGCCCAAATGATAGACACACAAAAGGCTCAGTATCTAATAAACAAAGTGATAAGCATTAGATACACTATACAGTCTTTCTAAAACAATGCACAAAAGCTTGTTCTTTTACAAGAAATTCGCGGAGATTCGATAGCGCGGACCATTATGATCACCCTTTCACTCTGAAATGCGTATTCGTACCGAAGGGCAGTTCGTAATCCCAGAAAAAACACTTACATACCACGCTGTCCACATGAATGGCAATGCAACAAGCAGTTGCAAAAGTACTTGAGACGCTGTACGTCACTTGGGGAAGATCATTAGATCATGGAGCATATTGCGTTGTGTGTTCGTTACGAGACTTGGAAATTTTAACCAATCGCTCAGAATTGGTTGACGACCTGTTCGAAAGAACCAATCAGAAAATATGTTGCCGTTTTAACACACATTTATTTACACCAACAAAAGGAAATACAGCAGTATTTAATACCTACAATGGATACTTAGAGCTGAGCTGGAGCTGAGTTACGTGACATGGCAACCGACCCAAAGTAATCACAGAATCATGCATTTTATACTTGTAATGACAACAGCACAAAGTATAGACTGTAGCCATGTAAGCTCGGGCGATACCCAAGTTAACTCTATAGAACGTTTTCACTATGTGACTTTCAGCCATATTGGTTAACTGAAACAAAAAAAGCTATTTGCATAAAACAATTCGCAATTCCCAGAGGTTTGATTTGGGACACCAACATGGCCGCCGTGACGTCATGTGAAAACACTCTACAATCAGGAGGACTTCATGACCTCCTATCCTACTCACTAGAATAAAACAAAATCTTCTTAGAAACTATAAACCTAGAACTGTAGATACACAAAGCGTACCCTGAATGCCAGAGGTTCGAGGAGGGAAATTACGCGGTAAACCGCGGCCACGAGGCGCAAAACACAGAGAGGAAAACCAACCTCTAGTCGCAAGAATACTGAACCTCATTTCCGTGCTGTGCTGTCGCATGGGAAACCACGCTTTTCTTAAGCCAATCAGAGTTGCTGTTTCATGTCGGCTCAGAAACCACACTTTTCGTAAGTCACTCACAATTGGTTTTTCATATAAAAAACCAATCAACGAACTATGACAAATTCTCTCCCAGTTTGATGATATGGAATCAGTTCTCTGCTCCTGCGACCAAAGGCCCGTCTCTCGCCTTCCATGTTTTGGTTTTTTCAACGGACTTCTGGAGCCAGGGTACATAAAACACCATATGACTAACAACGGAACCTTTGAAATGTACTAAGAAAGCTTGTCTCAATGTTAAAATCATTCTCTATTCTAGATTATCGGATGGCGCTGGACTTCACTCAGATCATTTACAAAGGGTAATGGGCTCCTGATACGATGAATACTCCGTGAGGATCTTAACAGGTTACCTGAACGATAAGTGAATATTTTAACAGCCAGTTGTTGCACTTATTTTCAGTTTTATAAGAACATTTTTTGTAAGAACGCTGAGGCTGAGATTTGCCCAAATTTTCTCGTCAAAGATCCAATATCACCTACAGAGGATCAGTTTAAAATGCGTCATAGTGAATCATTGATGCGTCTACGAAAGGGAAGCTCAGTCCAGTCCATTAAGATCCCTGCCTCTTTAAAAGAGTATACTCTACTAATTAGGTATTAGGTATCTATCATTGAGAATATAACTCACCAATCACACTCAGTGTAATGAATAACATGTAAACCGGCAATATTCACAAAACCTTTTCGGTAAATGGTAGTGTAGCAACTGAGCTGTTTAGTTTTCTTTGTGAACGATGTATATGTATGCTGATCTGCGTGGCCGATGTCGAAGTGGGAGGAAAAGGGGAGATTCGATAGAGCGCGAGAAAACAAGGAGAAAGGCAATAGTTTACCTCGCGCTCGCAAATCTTCTATTTTCCTGCTAAGAAAAAAATACAACTCACACCAATCGCGTAGAGAACCAATTTGCAATTTAACCGGCGCTGTCCACAGGCAAAGACTAAATATGAGGCGCTATGGATGGAACAATAACTTCAAAATCATCGCAGATTAACAGATCTCTATGTCATTAGTTTGTAGCACATGAACAACGACAAGCGAATGGAAAGTTATTTTGTTTTGTAGGACCAATTATTAATACATTCAGCCTGTATTACCAAGGGGACGTTTCATAGCTTAAATGGTAAGCTTTTAAACTGGTAGGCCTTTCAGTTTTGGATGTTGCCCTTCTATGAAAATATTTTGTGCCAAAAATAGAATAAAAATAACTGCCGCACTCTCGGATATGTAATAATGGTTTTTCAGCACCAGTGCCTTTGTAAACTCCACGGTTAATTGTATGTAGACATAAACGAAGAGGAAGGGGGAGGGGAGAGGAGTAGAGAGCTCCCTTCCCAACTCCTCTCATTTTTCACTGTGCACGCTATTCCGTTTTTGCGCAGTTAAAAGTCTACGAAAAGTATAACTTAGTTTATGATATTAGCTGTTCCAGCACGTACTACACGCCATTAACTAAGGAGCTTACGCAACGAGAACGCCACAAAACAATGGGCTTAGTGAGCAAAAACAATCGCTCTGCACGTGCGTTTTACATTTTGGTACATTTCTTTGCTGTCATCTGCAAAATGACGACGTGAAATGACTAAATTTTCGGTTTTCACCAGAACGCGACTGCATGACAGTAAATTTTTCTTTCTTCTTCTTTACTTTAACACCGTTAACAGTAATTCAGACCGTGGACAGTTCGCCAGGTTAGAATAACTCGAGAGAGTTACAAAAACAGGAAGTTTCATTTTCAAATGACGTTTTCGTTGCCGTGGTCTTCGTCGTTTAGTGAGGTCATCACTTCTTGATAGCCTTGTAGATCTACGAGAGGTGTCGTCTCTCCCTCAGCGGTAGGAGGTTTGTAGCTCATGAACATGATCAAATAAGCCCCCATTAAAAGGGCATGGGAGGAAAGAATGTGCCACACATCGTGGGTGTCAAAAAAACCCATGAATACGCATTCTTGATTTTTATCTCTGGATATCTCAGGGTATTCTACCTTATCAGTGGTTCCCTTTTTTTCGAAAACGTAAAAGGCACCCATCCATAAACCAACAACCGCAATGACATAAAGGAATCGGAGAAAAGAAGTACAATCAATGGAGCAATTCACACGATTTTTATAGCACGAATAACACGTCCTACCTAAAATTACACAGAAACTGACTAAAATGCAGGAAAACAAAAATGCCTGAGGAAGGTCTTCTCTCCATATAATAAACAATACCACTGGCAAGAACACAACAAAATAAAGACAAAGTACACTTTAACCAAAGCACTCCCTTCTCCAGAAATTACGGGGAGCAATTTATAACAAGCCCACAAAGCAATGACGCACCACCATATCACCAAAAATACCAAAATTGTTATTTTAGCACCGTTACTCATCCCTTTCTCAGAGTCATGTAATTCAAAGTGATGAAGAGCCCCAAAGTAATTAAAAACTAGAAGCGGAACAAAAAAGAAGAGGAAAGCGTTTGCCGCTCCCACCGGACCCCTGGTATCCTCTGCAGAAAATTCGTTCTTTTTAATTCCATTGTATAACAAGATAACCGTTAATCCAGCTACGACAAACATGAATGCTGTGTCAAACTGGAAGGTCATCTTACTCGGGCAAAGATGGTAAATTAAGGAGAAACATCCTTCGAAAATCAACGCCCAGCTAAAACCGTACCCAATGGAAAACGAAATCTTTCCTTTTAGGTCAGGTGCATGTCTGTCATCGCGATGAAGATTTCTGCACTGATGAAGCATGTTTGCTTCCATGCAACACACGCACCCAGCTAAAATTATTCCGTGCAAAATGTAGACTAAGTTACTCATCATTAAGTTGTAGGGAATATCATGCCAAGGGCTCACTCTATAGCAAAAGTCATTGTAGTAACAGTTGTCTCTATCGCCTTCATGTATCATGACATGCCAGTTTGCAAACAAAAATTGGGACGCGCCCACCATTAACACAAAGCCCACGATACTTGTAAGATAGGAATATGTTTTGGGGCCGCGGGTAAACCAGTGATGATACATCACCCCCCAGCAAAGAGCGACGTGGTTACAGAACCCTCTACAACAAACCCCACAAGTACAGGTACAACAATTGCCACGACCGCACTGACAACAGCAAGTAACGTCTTAGACGTAAAAAAGATCTTTAAAGCACACAAAAGCAAAGGCCGACACCAATACACCTGACAAAGAAGACAATATAACTAAAACACTGATGGGAGGTCCATACGAGTAATCAAATGATCTCGCTAGAGTTAAGGTTACAGTCTTTCTTGCATCAGACGCCGTTTTACCTGTATCGTTCTTCAGCGCGATGCCAATAAACCAGCTGGTTGTGGAATCAGTCAGAGGAGGAACAGACACCTTGGACAACGTGATTCGTCCCTTCTTTGCAAAGGAAAGTCGAATGGATTCACCCTTATAGTCTATCAGCCTTATGTTCTTCGCTACTTCCTCGCAGACTTGTGACACTTTCAAATAAGCTGGGACATCGGACTCTGAGGTGACTGTGACATCAAGTTGGGTCTTTGAGATGTCATGAGGTGTGATGAACAGGAAGACAACATTAGGATTTCCTGGGTTTATTTCAAATGTCTTGGTTTGATTTAAATCGATATTTCCTGGTTCGCTTTCCATCTGTATGGTGAAATTAAGGTTCGCAGATCCTGCCAATGTTAATTTTCTGTTTTGGATCTCGTTGTTGAATCGAGGAGGACACAATGTTAAGGAGCTCCAGTCTGACTGGGACTTCAAGACATCCAAGTGTCCAAGAAACTGGGATTCCTCCTCACCCTCCAATCCATACACAAAGACATGTAGAAATCCTGTTGACAAAATAAATACATGTAACCAAAACTTGCCGTAAAGAGAGCTACAAAAGCTAGGACTTGACTTTCAGTACTAACATGATTGAATTTCCACTTGTCCCTCATAAATCTGTTCACTGAGTTGGTATTGCAACCAAGAAAACTAGTTACCTGCAGCTGGTATGGACACAAGTAAGAATTATATTCCATTGAATTTACGATACGTGCAAATCTTTGTTACTGTAAGTTTGGTAGCAATTCAAGCAAGCAATGCAAGTCATGTAATTCTGCAGTATCTTTTGTCCAGCCTCCACTCTCCCTTCCCTTGTTTTTGTTTTTTGTTGGGTTTTTTTTTTTGTCCTTTGGTGTTGTGATGGTAGGGGGTACTATTCTGCTTTGCAACCAAACTTAACGGCTGCCCCAATTTGCTATATTCGAATCCCCCATAACACACTTTCTTCGTCCCCCAAATGTTGCATTAGCTGTTGTTTGCGAATGTTCCTGGGATCACGCCATCTCATACGATCAGGAGATATTTAAAACAATAATTTATGCAAAAGTTGGTGGGTGGGGGTGGGGGGACGGGGGGGGCGAGGGCGAACAAAGTGTTATTTGGGATTCGAAAATAGCGAATTAATGTACTGGGCTTTGCGACTAGCCTTTGGTACTGGATAGAAGTTCCATTCCTTTTGAACTCTCGGTATTTCTTAATCAACCTTGTAATAATTCAAAGATTAAATCATGATATGTGTTCACATTGTGGTTAGGAATGATAGCTGAGTTATCATTTATCTCACAGTTTAGTCAATTTTTGGCCTTCAAACTCAAAGTACTAAAAACTGACAATGGTGGCATGAATACGCAATAGAGTGCTTTTCAATTGAGTGTCGGCGAAAGTAATTTGAGTTTGCGTTTGCTATGCTTCCCTCTGTGATTGACAATACTTTCTCGTCCGATAACAAGCAAAACCAAAACCAATCGCAATTTGCTCGCGCGCACTTTCTTGCGCTTGGCGTCGGCCACATGGAATTGTTTCGTATTCTGATTGGTTCATTACGTTGTTTGCGTCTCTTGTGATTGGTTAAAGTAATTCCTTTGTTTTTTCTTTTACGACACTAAATTAAAAACCGCTCTAGCATCTTCCAAAGGAGAATTTGATTTGATATCAAACGGAGAAGTATAATACACACAAAAATGGAAGAGGTTAAAAGTTGAACCCGAGCATCTCAGCCGGTGTTTATTGCTAGTTAATTCTAAAACAAACTGTGACCAGGAGTTCCAAGTTTGACAACTCTTACAAACGATCCGTGGTTAATTCGTTGCTTCTTAGAGCAAGAAACATTCTTTCCACGAACAAAGGAAAACGAGAGGAAACTCGAAGAGTAAAAGCGGTACTCAGAGGAAACAATTACCCATCCTCTTTTATCAATGACTGTGAAAAATCGTAGCAGGATAAAACCGACCGTCCATTTTCAGGAATAGTGTACAAAATCAATTGCAGACAGTCCATTACAGTTTTTAATAAATCATTCACAAGGAAACTAATTTACATAATTTATGCACACAAATTTTAGCGAAAAATCACTTTGTCTTACATGAAGGAGGGTTACAGAAAAAACTAAAAACAACATTTTTTCTTGATTTATTGGCAAAAAGGCCATCAAATCTGCCTGAAAAGAAGCATAAACAAGATTTACTGCATCATTTTTAGTAACACCTACTAATAATGAAGAAAGGCCGAAAAATATTTTTTTTCAAAAATGTTTTGGGTGTGTCAACATGGGGTCATGTTTATGAAATGGTTGTAAAATGATGAAAAAAGCTCTCCTAAACTGCTGACAGTCCTCACTGGCAAGGTTTTTTAATATTGTTGGCTATGAGCACCTCACGGTACAAAAAGCCAAAAACAAAAAAATTTTAAAATGTCTCAGTGTGTCTTACATGGGGGATTTACATGAGAACATTATAAAATGACAAAAAAGCCCTCCTAAATCCCTGACAACCAACAGTGACTTGGTTTTTGAACATTGTTAGCCACATGGACCTCGACATAAAATAATAATAATAATAATAATAATAATAATAATTAAACTTGAAAAAAAGTGTTTGTCTGTGCCTGCATTAGCAAGGTTTGCATCAGAATGAAAAAAAAACACACCACAACCCCTGCCAACCCCTAGCAGACCCCTCTGAAAGACAAGTCTCTTACACAGCCATTCTTTGTGTTGTCACATGCAAGACGACATGGAGCAGCTGCGTAAAAGACGACTGAAAAAGTTGTACAATGATAATAGACTCCCTGTTGTAGTAAAATGCCCACAACATTTACCTAACGAGAAACAAATCCAAGGCTTAGAAATTATGACAACCAAAGATCAATCATTTTGTTTTCTGACCACATATGAACTAACCACTAATAATTTTTTTGTTTTGTAACTTTTTTTTGTAATTTTCCGGTGAGGGTCTATCTATATGAGAAGACCGTACTAAACAGCAACAAAGCAAAACATGCACCTTAGAAGTAAATACTATAGCTCATGAATGATAAGACCCTTCTAAACACAACATTGCATAACATGCACTACATATTTAAATATTTATAGGCCATGATATTCTCTGCTGTGGAACTCCTGGAAACAATTCAGTTCCTTGGTGATGTGCATGTGTTTACTCTCACATTGCAGTGCACTTCAATGGGAATAAACCTTTCTCTGCCCCCTGCCCTGTTTGTAGCATACAACACAGTTCCTCTTCACATCAGAGTAAACTGGCATATGCTGGGTTTCAAACAAACAAGGTTCTGCAGCTGGTCCAGCAGAATAAATGGGAAGATCACCATACTCATCAAACCCACAAATTTGTCTCACAATTTCTTCTCGAAATTCCAGCTGTTTATAGCTGACTGGGCCTGGTGGTCTAAAAACAAGATGTAACTATTCACAACAGCAATATCTATGAGGTGGTAAAACATGGTCTTTTACCATTTCATACATTTGCGCTGGATGTTAAAAGTGGTCAGGATTTGGTCAGGCCGGTCAACACAACTGATTCATGCACCTGTGGTATGTTTCAACAGGTTTTGGCTGTTGAACACTCTTAGTACTCCAAACACCTGCAGTCTTCTGTTTCCTGTTGACCTGGACGTGGTCATTTGCATTGCCCGCAGTAGTAATCATGGAGACTACTTTATTGTCCACCCACTGCAATACTAAACAGGGAGGGTCTCTTTCCCAGTGCCTACTACCTCTTTCTTTGCCTTTTGCCCAATTTTTATTATTTTTAAGATTAGCTGAGAAACTCAAAGAAGCGAGCAAGGTGATAAACTTGGTTGTCGAATTTGGCCGGTCAGACACTTAGTACCCTCGGGACTCCACTATTGATGAATTTCTCGACCTACCGCTGCATATTTTGGAGGACTGAAGATCACCACTAGCACGAATTTTTGGCGGTAGGTTGGAGTGTATATGTGAAGAAAAAAATAGGGTAAGGGACGGGTGCTGTCAAAATTTCCCGTTATTTTCCAGCATGCAATGCGGTCGAGATGTTGAAAAAAGCAGGAAGGCCCGAATGCATTGGAACAAAAGGCTGTATGTACGCTCGGGAGAAGAATATGAACAGAAAAAGTCATTTCTAAGCTAGAACAAGGACTGAATTTTATTTTGATGGTTGAAGTTTTGTTTTCGACGATGATTTCTTTAAAAAAAAACATTAAGGCAAAAAGAGGCATGTTCGTTGTTTCTCTTTAGTCATTTTCGTTCTTGTCCAAAGTCAAAAGGCCATAGTTGGTAAAGAGCGCTACATTTCTTGCGTTTATTGGATATCATTCCATTTCGTGCTCACAACCGACAGTTAAGGCGATATTGACGGGATTGAGAAAGTTGCAGTGTTTCGAAGCATGGGAGTATTGTGCTGCCGGTTTTGGCCGGCACGGTAGTCAATGGGTTAAGCAAGTGGGTAATTAAGTTTGGCCAGTGAGGAGTCGCGTGCGGTTATTCAAATTAGAATTACAACAGGTGTGCTTTATTTATTCGTCTGGATCTCTCGCCATACTGGCCATATGATTCAAATCTGTTTATTGGCACGTGCTCTCTCCTCATTGAAAAAAAAAACCACGTACAAACACGTATCATTTTTAGGTCGCTCAACAAGGTCTGCAAACAAACCGCTTTTAACTGAGACAACGGCTGTCGTGAAAGCATGGCAATAGAACGAAGAATATGCACTGTGTGTAGCACGCTTGTTGATCTCGTGCTTCTAGAACGAAGAATATACATTGTGCGCAGTGTTTTTGTGACCCCAAGCTTATAGAACGAGGAATATACACTGTGTGTAGCGAGTTTGTGTTCTCGAGTTTTGTAGAACGAAGCGAGTTTGTGACCCTTACAGAACGAGGAATATACATTGTTAGTAGCGAGTTTGTGGCCTCACGCTTATAGAAACAAATATACATTGTGCGCAGAGTGTTTCTGACCTCACGCTTATAGAACGCGGAATATACTTTGAACTCTTCATATTTCTGGAGCATACTGCATACGTTAAAAGCTTTTGGACCGCGTGTATGCTTTTGGCATTCGTCCAAAATATCCTCGACAACGAGGGTAAAAATATTTTGGACGAATGCCAAAAGCATACACGCGGTCCAAAAGCTTTCAATGTATGCAGTATGCTCCAGAAATATGAAGAGTTCAAATCCCTGAAAGCATTTCTTTGAAAAGGAGATCGAATGTTGGTCGAGAAATTCCACGAAAAGTAATTTAGGAAACAGATGAACACTAGCTTTCGAGTCTGTGCGGCCAGTGTTTATAGGGAAACACTGAGTGCTATTATGAGTGACTCCAAATAAAACATTTTTTTAGGTTTCTCCTTACCATTCGACTGTGTGTTCCTTTTAGCTTTCACACGCAGGAAATGCTTTGGTTCGCTCACCTTAACCACACAGGACTCACGTTTTCGTTAGAGGCGAGTTTAGCAGAAAATGTTACCGCCATTTTTGTCGCGTTGATTTCATCTGCCATTTTCCAAAAGGAGCATTCTGGAAGAATCATAGCTTTTACAGCAAACGAGCTGCAAACAGCTAAAACTTAAAAGCAAAAATACTGTAAAACAGGGCATCATAAAGCTTTCTTACGCCTCTGTTGATACAAAACCACCGCCTTTGTGCAGCCTTAGACAGAAGTAACCCACGTTAATAATGCTTATGTCACCTTTCCTTTTTCTAGGAAAATGGGTCAGTTATCATTGTTTGGCAGTAATGTCACATCATTATAATACGTTCTAGGCGAACATCTGCTATCTCTCATGGTTACCAGATGCCTCCGGGATTCGCAAGGGATCTCCCGGCCTCCCGGGCCGTTCAAAAAATCTCCAAATCGCTTGCGTTACTTTAAGGTAAAGGAGACACAAAAGTACACGACAAAAAGTCACTTTAATTCGTTGTTAATTTTCGAGTTACTTAGTTGAGGCAGGAATTAATAACCTGGTTTGGAATCGAACCGGTCGTTTTAAGCTAACTCTTAATACATTTCCTTAAAACGCGAGAGAAATTCCGCATTCCTCACTCACCAATCACAATCCACTTGTACACGACCGCGCGCGCACGTACAGACCCACGCACACTTGATATACACTTTATACCTACAGATCCACGGATACTTTATATACAAACGCGAAAGCAGACAACGTAGCTACCACTGAATACTCGTACCATTGCTTAAATTATTGTTTCTCTCGTGAATCCTTTAAGGCCCCGTTCGTTCCACGTCACCGCCTTCCCGGGTACTAAAATGGACGCTGTCCAGATACCCCAGCGCCTGGACCGAGGATGTTCACACTTGCGCAGAAGGCTTGGTGCCCAGTTCATTTTTTTTGAGTAATCCGCAATATTGCCGCCATTTTGGTGACTGCATCATAGGGAAGCAAGGGAAATACGCGGGAACACATGAAAGCGTGTTCAGAATAGTGGCCGTACCTGGGAACGGTGCCCGAGTACTACCCTTCGACGTAGTGCCCGTGCCTGATGCTCAGATTTTTGCGCGGGCACCAACAAAAAGCTATGTATGAAACCGGGCACAGACACCTAGTCTGAACGGGGCCTAAGTTAGCCAAGTACCTTTTTCACCGTAAAGAAACATCACCGATATTTCGCGTCATTCTCTAATCATAATTTACCACTTTAACCCTCAACATAGTCATCCACTGCTAAATCTTAAATGATAGTTTCAAACCCCTGACCTGAAACAGTTGACGACTGAAGGACGAAAGGAGGCAAATATACCTATTTGAAAACTGTACAAGCTGTTCCAGCAGCCTGTATCCACGTTCCCCTCTTAATACAGTTTCAGTCCCCTTCTTGAGGTGACAATACACTTTAACTGGATGTACGGATGCTGTTTGCTTGGCAAACGCAAAACGTGAGAGCAAAAATGAGAAGTAACGGTAATACGTTTCCGTTTCGAAATATGGTTTGCCTAAAACACTAGACGAGTAGCATATACGGTTCATTTCTGACGAAAAAAATTATTACGAGTTGAGAGCCAACCACCGGAAAACATCACCGATTGCCAACTCTTATTTCTCATGATTGACAGACCACCTTCTAATATTAACAAATATTCACTATTTTGGTATTTACAACAGAAAACGGAAAATTCATAACTTATTTTCGATGCAACCTGGATGAACTCCCTCCGTTTATACAACCAGTGACCGTGGAACAAATTTGAAAACAAACTGAAGGAAAGCGATCACGAAGCTAATTAGAACATCTCAAATAAGACAAGTCAAAGATCATAGGGAAGAGTAATAAGTAAGCACTGAAGTAAGAGGTTATGAGCAAACAATGGCTTAAATAGTTGACTGACCGGGGTGACCAATACGTAATTTCTCCTTGAAATATCATTATCCTGTAAAGCAGAGAGGTGACGAGAATAAAAAAGCGACTAGAGCATATTGTTTGATTTAAAACCAAATTCTCAGAACAGTCATTACAACCAAAGTAGGGGCGACAGTACGGAGAATTAATATTGACCCTAAGAGTGATCAGCATCAAATTTCTCGTCCTATCAACGCATTAACTGAGATGACTTCACATGTCTGGATGTAAGGAAGGGGTTCATCCAGTTGAAGCGACTTGACTAACAAAACTACCTTCACCACTCGCACAAACAAACTTTTAAACGCAATCTCTTCGTGCACGGCGAGCATCTTCAAGCAACTCAAGGACATTTGCTCATCCGTTTAACCACACTTCTCTCTCCTTTGGCAATCAAAGATTCTGTGACTGTTATTGTGATAGCGAACCGCGTCACAACTTTGTATCACGGTCGTTTTCCTCTGATCTCTCCTCACTGTAGTCCTTTGGTTCACTTCTAAGGTTCAAAAAGCTCTTTGGCGCCTCTTCTGAATGCCTCCTCAATTCACATTTAAGCCCCAGTTTGCTTTGACTTTTCGTTTCATTCAAGCTAGTGCTTCGCGCACGCTCCAAAACGCTTTCTTGTTCAAGAACGCATCGTACTCCTTGATACAAGTCATGCTTGCGATGGCGTCCTTTTATTTCAAAACTGTCTTGTCGAGCTAAGGGCAGTCTTTCTTCCCTCGAGGTCCTTCTGGATGCCTTCTTGTCTTGCTTGCCGAGGTGAAAATGTTCGGGCGACAGTGCTCGCCTTAACAGCGGTGAACCAGGCCTAGGGGAGGTCTGAGGAGTTATGGTCGCTAGGTGTGGCGAAGCAGAGGGCCCCCGTAGGGTAAGTGGGGAAGTGCTCCGAGCTTGATGTGAATGACTGTGAGGATGAGAGGGGGATACTGAGGTAGGCGATGGTGTCCTGGCAAGGGGGGACACAGGCACGTGTGCCGACGACTTCCTCCTTGGTGAGCGAACTGCTCTTAACTTTGGAATGAGTCCTTGTAGAGTTCCTAAAAAACGCAACAGTAAAATTAAGTGCTCACGATATGTCGGAGGAAAATTATCACCAGATACCTAATATCCAGTTCTTGACGATAAGGTTTTTCTGCAGCCAAATGCGCCTATCGCATATTCTGAAGCGTTTCCCGTCTTTCCTTTTATCCTGGGGAGGGTGTATATAGCATGGTTTATTAAGAACTACAAGATAAGCGATGACTCTGTAAGCCGCCATCTCCAGGCTGTCTGAAGCTATACAACTGCCTCAACTAAATTTCTGTCAAACTCAATGTTATCCTTTAAATGGTACATCACAAGACTAATGACACTTCCTTGTTTTACTGACCTGGTCGACCTAAGCCATGCGCACTCGGTGAACTCGGCGACGAAGCCGGACTACTACCGACAGAGGACGACGATTGATCCGAAAGTGTCCGAAAATCAAACGAAGGAGAACCGAGTTTTGGCGAGTTAGGCCCCATCACTCTCGCATCCGGCGATGAGACCATTCGTTTTAACGAGCTAGTCCGCCGAAGGTTCGTCCCTGGCGAAAATGAAAGGCTTGTCCTTCGACCAATTCGCTTCCAGAATGGCTTGTGTTTTGGCTGTTTGTCACCTGTGTCTGGTCCAGGAGATAATGGTAGATTAGGAGATGTCACTGCTCTTCGTCCTCTCCTTGATGGAAGCTTCTTGCGCACTTGCTTACTCGCGGAAAGAACACGCTTTCGTCCGCCTCTTTTGATGGAAGTTTTGGCGAGTTCTGTTGCGCTAAGTTTGACTTTAGTTCCACCGCTCAAAATGAGTTCGATGACTTCTCGATGACTAAGTCCCATAACAGACTAAAAAGAACAACATAACACCAATTAATAGAAAAGTCAACAGCGCTACAAACAAGAGAATGGTTCAAACACTCTGCCCAAACCCACCCCTTCCCTGTTGATACTAAGTAATCTACAACAATTACTAGTAATTTTAAGGATCACACATTATCAATCATAGGGGAGGAGGGGGTGAGAGGCGAAGTCTGAATTGGAAAACGCCTGAATTATCCCGGGTGTTCAAGCGCTTCTGCACCCTTATGGCTGGTTTCCACTAATAGCGACAGAGTCGTAGTGAGAGCTGGAGTCGTAATCAGAAGCGCAGAGAGTTGCAGTCTAGTGAACATAGGCACGCAATGCGTGCTTGAGCTATTTTGTGAAGAGTGGTAAAATGTTGATAAGATAGGGAGAAGTCAGAAAATGGTTGAATGGTGAGTCATTTATCTGTGGCGCTTTTGGTTTTTGCTATGGTATCGGAGAAGTACGAGCAAACTGTTTTTCATTTGATTTTTGTTTAGTTTTCTTATTTCTAAGACTGATTTTGAGTTTGATTTGTACCAATTAAATAGTCATTCATCCTACATTTTTTGAAACAAGAGTTTCATTAATTCCGCAATAACCGATATGTAATATATTTTCTATTATTTGTTCATTTTCTTTCTCCGCACTTTCGCAAACACTATATTCTTCCGGTCCCTCAAAACCCCCAAAATATACGTACACATGCTGAAACAGTTCCAGGACCACATGAAGAAATATTCGCAAACAAACGAACCACCAAACACAACGTAATATACAACACCAGCAAAAACAAATCAACGTTGAACAAATAGTACTGATAACGAATATAAATGTAATTGCCATAATTTATCGATTTCTGATTTTCAAGTGCTTTGTACTTTTTACTTCGGACAGCAAAAATAGCCCGACCTAAACAAACGCTCTTATTTTAGTGTTGGGCCTTTTGCTGACGTCTGTGTACAGTAAGCAGATGAGCGTAACACCGCGTTATATCCCGAAATAAGGGCAATATTAAACTTACCGACTCGAAAACAAACCACCACTTAATTCCAAAATAAGCTCCTCCGAATTAAGAGCGTCAACAGTTGTACACTATTAAAACATAGGCACGCAATGCGTGCTTGAGCTATTTTGTGAAGAGTGGTATAATGTTGATAAAATAGGGAGAAGTCAGAAAATGGTTGAATGGTGAGTCATTTATCTGTGGCGCTTTTGGTTTTTGCTATGGTATCGGAGAAGTACGAGCAAACTGTTTTTCATTTGATTTTTGTTTAGTTTTCTTATTTCTAAGACTGATTTTGAGTTTGATTTGTACCAATCAAATAATCATTCATCCTACATTTTTTGAAACAAGAGTTTCATTAATTCCACAAAAACCGATATGTAATATATTTTCTATTATTTGTTCATTTTCTTTCTCCGCACTTTCGCAAACACTATATTCGTCCAGTCTCTCAAATTCCCAAAATATACGTACACGTGCTGATACAGTTCCAGGACCATGTGAAGAAATATTTCCAAACAGACGAACTATGCAACATACTACAATATATGAGACCACAAAAACCGAATCAACGTTGAATACAGTACTGATAATGAATATAGATATAATTGCCGTAACGATCAATTTCTGATTTTCAAGTGCTTTGTACTTTTTACTTCGGACAGCAAAAATAGCCCGACCTAAACAAACGCTCTTATTTTAGTGTTTGGGCCTTTTGCTGACAACGCCTGTGTACAGTAAGCAGATGAGCGTAACACCGCGTTATACCCCGAAATAAGGGCAATATTAAACTTACCGACTCGAAACAAACTCGAAACAAACCAAAATAAGCTCCTCCGAATTAAGAGTGTCAACAGTTGTACAATATTAAAAAACCCGATCAACAGACAAACAACGGATCAAAATCCGCCAATAATAAGAAGAGAAAATTGAAGTTGAGAAAAGTAACCAATAAAAAACGTTAAAAAGTGACCAATCATTGTAACAGATAATAAATTCAATTTGATGTTGTTGTAAACAAGTTGAATTGACCACGTGCAAATCTTGTGATTGATCAAAGGTCATGTTGGATGCACGTGACCGATCAAAGTTCGGAGTCGCATTTAACCGACAGCGCTGCCTTATTCATGTGTGAATTAACCAACGAACTTGCTATTAGCAAACGTATGCACGTGATAGATCAAAGTTGGAAATCGCATTTCATAAACAGGGCTGTATGTCTTGGTGCCTGTTTACACGTGAGAGATAAAAGTAATCCATTTGACAAATGAAATCAGCATTTTCATTGTTTAACATAAAAACGGCTTCACTTCAAGGGGAACAAATATCCAGATTAAGGATTCCCTTCCATAGCATTTTTCTTCCGTGCCAATAATCACTTGCGGAAACAGCCACTTCTGATTAGACTAATATTTATAGTTTTCAAATCCGTCAAACATATGTTTATTTTTCCAGTTTTAACAATGTTCTTGCAGTTTTGACAAAGTTAGCAAAAGAACAAAAAAACACAAGAAAAATTACAAAACTAAGCACTCGTCCACTTCGAAACGAAATATTTGCTCCCCGAGTAGGAACCGCTCAACCAAATTACCTTGATGCTGAATCAATTACCACTAGCATTATTCGTTTAACGTTTTTTGCCGCTTTTCACCGCCTGCATTATTTCCGATAATCAGAGCATTCAATCAGTTCAATGGCAAATAGTAATATGTGATTTAAAGAACACTGCTTGATCTCAGAACGGCATTTCTTCCCCGCTAGGTCTCTCGCGGTTACACAACGGGTTGTTCGAATAACTCGACGTTTCAATTCTCAAAAACTAAATTTCATTGTTTTTAACCCTTAAAAATTCTCTTCAGAAGTGGTCGAGTGCCACTAACATAGTTCTACTTTCGTTTTCATCGGGATGACCGAATTCAAAGATGCTGAAAAATCATTGAAGGACTTTCCAGGAGGCGCAGGTTGTGCATCACACGCAATTCAAAGTAGTAAAGACACTTCCCTCGAAAACGTGAGACGTCAGGCTTTTCATTACACAGTAACTTAGCGCTGATTGGCTCTGTAGTAATTTTTACGTGGACTCCGGCTTATCTTTGCTAACAATGGGAAACGAATCTGCTGCTCGTTTCAGCAGACGTTCATTGGGAAGGAGAGATTGCGTGACGAACCAAAAGAGTGTCTGCGAAGGAGACTAAACACACGGTTGTTATGACCAACAAGCCGCGGCCGTAAACTTCAAATACTTTCGTCCCACCTTACTACCTTCATCATCCATCGAAATAGCACAACTCATACTTCATTCTAATCTGACTCCAGTATCTCACGCCTATTGTTGTCATTCACGCATGCGTTAAATATACAAACCCTTTTCTCCGGAAAGACTACCATAACGGTGGTACCCCTTGGTGTGATAGAAATAAATACATCACGCAACTATAGATAGATGACGCGTGACATTCCACGCTGATGTTCCTTTGAGCGTAATCAACACGCATGTGTAATTTAGTCTCAGTGCTGACCATTACTGACCACATGCTTACAAAAACACCTTTAAAACAGGGAATTACATTGGCCGCTTGCTGAAACAATGCCATCTAAAGAAACCTTTATTTCATTGGTTCAAGGCAGAACCACCCGACCAAGGAAGAATTTCTTGAGCTTCATGCTGACATAGAGCGATTTTGTTTACACAAAATAGCTCAAAAACCCGATCAACAGACAAACAACGGATCGAAATCCGCCAATAAGAAGAAGAGAAAATTGAAGTTGAGAAAAGTAACCAATAAAAAACGGTTAAAAGTGACCAATCATTGTAACAGAAAATAAATTCAATTAGAAGTTGTTGTAAACAAGTTGAATTGACCACGTGCAAATCTTGTGATTGATCAAAGGTCGTGTTGGATGCACGTGACCGATCAAAGTCCGGAGTCGCATTTAACCAACAGCGTTGCGTTATTCATGTGGGAATTAACCAAAGAACTTACTATTACCAAACGTATGCACGTGATAGATCAAAGTTGAAAATCGCATTTGATAAACAGGCCTGTATGTCTTGGTGCCTGTTTACACGTGAGAGACAAAAGTAATTTGACAAATGACATTGCTCACTATCCGAAATCACCATTTTCATTGTTTAACATAAAAACGGCTTCACTTCAAGGGGAACAAATATCCAGATTAAGGATTCCCTTCCATAGCATTTTTCTTCCGTGCAAATATCACTTGTGGAAACAGCCACTTCTGATTAGACTAATATTTATAGTTTTCAAATCCGTCAAACATATGTTTATTTTCGTCACACAATGCTCTTCCAGTTTTAACAATGTTCTTGCGGTTTTGACGAAATAAGCAAAGGAACCAAAAAAAACACAAGAAAAATTACAAAACTAAGCACTCGTCCACTTCGAAACGAAATATTTGCTCCCCGAGTAGGAACCGCTCAACCAAATTACCTTGATGCTGAATCAATTACCACTAGCATTATTTGTTTAACGTTTTTTGCCGCTTTTCACCCCCTGTATTATTTCCGATAATCAGAGCATTCAATCAGTTCAGTGGCATATAGTAATATGCGATTTAAAGAACACTGCTTGATCTCAGGACGGCATTTCTTCCCCGCTAGGTCTCTCGCGGTTACACCACGGGTTGTTTGAATAACTCGACGTTTTAATTCTCAAAAACTAAATTTCATTGTTTTTAACCCTTAAAAATTCTCCTCAGAAGTGGTCGAGTGCCACTAACATAGTTCTACTTTCGTTTTCATCGGGAGAGATGAAAAACTCCGGCTGATATTTGCTAACAATGGGAAAGGAATGAGCTGCTCGTTTCAGCAGACGGTCATTGGAGAGGAAAGATTGCGTGACGAACCAAAAGAGCGTCTGCGAAGGAGACTAAACACACGGTTGTTATAACCAACAAGCCGCGGCCGTAAACTTCAAATACTTTCGTCCCCACCTTACTACCTTCATCATCCATCGAAACAGCACAACTCATACTTCATTCTAATCTGACTCCAGTATCTCACGCCTATCGTTGTCATTCACGCATGCGTTAAATATACAAACCCTTTTCTCCGGAAAGACTACCATAATGGTGGTACCCCATGGCGTGATAGTAATAAATAAATCACGCAAAAGCAGATAGATGACGCGTGACATTCCACGCTGATGTTCCCTTGAGCGTAATCAACACGCATGTGTAACTAAGTCTCAGTGCTGACCATCACTGACCACATGCTTTCAAAAACACTTTAAAACAGGGAATTAGATTGGCCGCTGGCTGAAACAATGCCATCCAAAGAAACCTTTATTTCATTGGTTCAAGGCAGAACCACCCGACCAAGGAAGAATTTCTTGAGCTTCATGCTGACATAGAGCGATTTTGTTTACACAAAATAGCTCAAAAATAAAATCGACGGAATCGTAAGCAAAGTTTCCAATCCCTCTTACGCCCTCACATATTAATGGCCAAATGGTACATTGTTGGGAACATGATTTTGTCACCCTTTTAACTAAGCCTTCTTTCGCGTGCCATCGTTTTTGCGAAGGTTTCCCTCAGCAGAAACTCTCACGATGAAGAACGAACAAGAGAAAAGAACCGGGGTTACAGTTGGGATTACAGTCTTTCTCTTCTGCAATCAAACACCCGATTAAAGCCGGGCTTGTTTCCGCCAACTCTCCCAAGCAATAACCCTTTAAACCCAACGATTTAAATTTAAATTCTCATTTGTTGACCCTACACATTTCCTATAGAAGATGTAGGGAGAAATTGTTTAGATATTAAGCACATTCATCTTGTGTGACCCTGTCCTAAATTCTTGTGACCATCCTGCTTTATAAAGCGTTGATATTATAACGAGAAATTTGAGCTGATCACTAATCAGTTTTAAAGCATTTAATGCTCCCTTATTCAACTTGAGACTCTCTGCAGACTTGTCATACAGTATTAGAAAGCCTAGAATACAGCCTCGTGATTATTTTTCTTTGCCCTCAATTTCTGCTTGTAATTCAAAACATCTGGTTTTCACTGGATCGTAAACGACGGAGCCAAAACGAAACCCCAAGAAAAGAGCGATATTCTGATTCTTGTGACTTCGACTTGTTTATTTTCACCAATTCTGCGGTATAAAAGACATGCAACGTCTCCTGGATCGGCAGTAAGAAAGAGAAGGAAAGGAGAAAGCGAGCAAGGCGACATTGCTATTTGTTGACCAGAATGTAAGGAGGAAAGACGAAGACTTCGCCGAGCTTGGACATTGCTCCGAGCCTCTTTTAACAGCCGAAATCTTTAGAATTTGTAGCAAGATGGACGATGAAACCGCCAAATTTTTTGCCACTACGACGCTTTCATATATGACAGATTTCCCAAAACCAGTGGGAAGAACGGTCATTACATCTTTTCCTAACAGCAGCGCTTACATCGCTAGCTTTTGTTCCTCTTTCAGAACTGAGCGGCCGAACTAAGGAAACATCGCTGGTGTTTTCTTTCGTGACGGAATCCATCTTGTTACATGATCTGAATTCCAAGCAATCGTTTGACATCCAAACGTGTGAAATCGTCAATTACTCAACAAATGTTTATGAGAGCAGCTATTGTTTATGCACCAATCGGAAATTTCCGTTGCTGGTACGACGGGAAATTCGAACGCGTCGGTTACGGCTAAGAGCGCAGTCCCTTTCTTCTTGCCTTTCCCCCAGTCTCTTCTCATTTTTTTCTCCTCGCTCCAGTCTCGCCGTACCCTACGAGCAGTTGGTTTCTCGGAAAGCGTAAGAGAAACCAACTGCCCGCAGGGTAGTCTCGCCGCGCTGTACGCTCTCGGCTGTTTCGTGCCCCCTCGCGACTATCTGGAAAGGGACTGCTAGCAGTCTATATTTTCACTTGGTCATCACCACTCTTACGACTCCAGTTCAGTTGAAATTACGACTCCGATTTTTGATTTTCACTGGATCATAAGCGCTCGTACGACTCCGATTATGACTCCGACTCCTGAATGCTTGATTCTCAGAGGAAATTTCTATCATCTCTCTATTTACGAGAATGAGGAAAAGGCCGCTTTCAGTCAGCGACAAAACCTTGAGTCTCACGTAGCAATAACAAGAAAGCTTGCTTGTCGAGGGCTGGTGTTAAATATACATACCTCATCGTTGACGTGTGTGAGCAAGTCTCCTGGTCTTAAACCTGACTCAAACGCCGCACTACCATGATCCACATTCTACAGAAAACAATCAAAGTGGCTATGACCCACGGGACTCAGAAAATGTATTACAAACCACTCCTGATCCCTTGCTTAGGAATCCACAAGAGAAGCTTGACAATTACGTTACATTATACGCATAATTGCTTCGATCAAAACAAGTCGTCCCCTGCTATCTGTTGCGTTTACCCATACAAAATTATCAAAATCAAAATCCTCCTTTTCCGTATATCTTTCGCCAATTACCTGTAGTATCTTTCATTTGCCCGTTGTAATGATCGTAATTTTGGTTCCACAGTGTTATGGTTGGCCGTATGCGAAATACATGCCAAGGGTTATGCACTGGTCAGCCGATGTACAAAATGTTTACAGGAATTGAAGGAAATACGTATTTGAAAGACGTTGCAACTGAAGGCTTCCCCTTGACAGGATATCGAAACAACGAGTTTACTATTAGCGCACTAAATAAACAAGCGTTTCTACTCTGCGTCTCGAGCGTAAAGCTTGTTCTATCTTCAAGTCATCTGTTCTCAAGATTAGCAGCGAGTCAATAGCTTTCAGTACTTGAGTTACGAAAGTGACCGTAATAAAGACGTAACACTTAAATGTGATAGAAAAGCTGTATGTTCCGGATTTCCTTTTCACATAGAAAAGTAACAACAAAACTGATAACTAACCGACACAAGATGGTGTACTCTATAATAGTTGGTATCACCAAAATACACCCGAATGGCCTGCAAAGTGAAACCGTATCCACGCGGACCCTTTTCGATGACGATTGGTGGACGAAGACAAAGCGACAAGGTCTTAGCTCTTCTGCGGTTGGCAGGGGACCGGGGTGGAGTCAGAGACCGCGGGGAACCTGGGGGACTCTTGATATGATGACGTAATGCACGGTATTCATCATCAGATACTGTGGGTTAATAAAAAGGCATGTTACTTCAAGCAAAGAGAGAATCTGGAATAATCTACGCTGTTCTGACAAAAAACAGCAATTGCAAGTCACAAATTCAGACGTAAAACCGCGTAAGAACCAAATGTTAGGCCTTAAGTCTCCAATAAGATCAGGTTAAGCACGCATAATTCTGGGGTTACGTTTAAGGCAGACATTTAACAAATATACTCCATTTGGCGGTACGTGTGTCTTCTGATAACGCACGGATGACGTCAAAACGTGCTAAGAACAAAGAAGTGTGCTGCCAGCCGCAGGCATGTGGCGCGACTCATTTTCTTACCACGTTCTGACTATTCTGTTCCAGGATCTCACATAGTGGAGGCGGGCAAACGAGACTGAGCGACCAAAAAATATGAGCGGGGACTGGGGGTAGTAGGCGGTTCCTTTCCGCCACCCTTCCCAAGCCCCCTCCATTTTTCACCTCGCTCTGCTGATACTATCACACCTCGTTTACTATCTGAACGCCCGCAACAGGCTACGTTCTGAAGTCCTCCATACGTTATTAGATGACACACGCACTAACAAATGGAATCTATTCCTCTAACTCTGACCGTAAACCTAACCATTTCCCCTAGTTTGTTTGACACAAAAAAGTTGGCAGCAAGTTTACATTGCAAAGAATTCCACCCAATGATAACTCATAGTCACCAACACCCGTGTCCTTTGATCTCCAATTCTATCCACTCTAACTTATATGACCTTCCAACTTAAAACACTGGTGTTCACCGAGTACTTACGAGACAGTTCCAGCTTTGGCACTTCAGCCAATAGTTTCTCAGCCTTGTCGCCGGGGAGGGAATGAGTCCGCTGAACCCGTTGCTTGTCCTCAGTCTCCACAGTAAGATTGGTCGGGCTGGACGCGGGAGGCTTGCTCGGGCTTTCCTCGTCAGCTGACAGGGATAACAGCGGGATGGGTGCTGAGGAAAGGTCTGAATAGGCTTTCTTTCGTAATCGCACCGTAGGAGGAGTACTGGATGAATCCGTGCTGAGGTCAAAATCTACAGGCGTCAAGGAACTGAGGAGCAACATGAAAATGCATTTCAACTGATAACCAAAACCTGTCAAAGACGCAAATTTCTCCGCCCTAAACGGTCGTTGCCATTTTTAAAACACAGAATTGAACCCGAGACCTTTGCTTGCTATGTTCTTTCGCTAACCACTAAACTACCTAACTGACCGGCCATATATCCCAGACATTTTAAGTATATACTATAGTTCACTGGCTTTGATAACTGATGCATGAATAACAAGTAACCCTAGCCCTATCCCGAAATTTTCACGTAATTTGACTTGGGCCTAAACTTTCTAAGACGATTTTAAAAAGTTGAAAATTGCCGAATTATAACATAATCCAGAGCACATTATTACATTTAATCTACCAGGAAAATTAGGTTAGCTTGTTTACCAATGATGGCAGCTTTGGTGGTTTGGTTACCAATGATGGCACCTATGGTGGCTTGGTTACCAATGATGGCATCTATGGTGGCGGCTTGGTTACCGATGATGGCAACGACCGTTAATAAAGGCAACGACCGCTTACGAAAGGGAAATAGACGTCAAAGACACCACAACAATGAGGGACCAAATCGTTGTATTTTGTTCCGGTTGACACAAATTTTATTGAAAGATCTTACATTTAAAAGCAGTCTTCAGGGGGACGAAAATTACTAATAGCGCATTCTTTCAGTTCACGGTAACCGTGTACTTTTGAGAACCATTCTGTTTCCGAGAATGAACGGAAATTATGTCCCCGATAGCAGAATGAAAAGAATATGTTTACTTCTGAACACGTGGAATAAGCATTCTTCTGAGAAAGTTTTGGCGGGAAATTCGCGCGCGGCCCGCCAAGCCCGTGACGTGACACCGGAAGTCCGGTTCAGACACTCGGTACAGACTGTTATGCGCGCTGGTCACACGTCATACCGCCAAGAGTTCTAGGTTTCCAGAATACCTGCTCTTCTGGAAAACCATAACCTACTTATCCTGTTATACCTGATCGGAATCGGAATGCCAGAATAGTCCGAAAAGAACGGGGCCCAAGTTTTGCTTTGGCTATTTTTAGGGGACAAAATACGAAAAATGCAAATCCATACTGTGTTCAAAGTACATCTTGAACACGACGAAATCCTTTAAACGGACGTAAGTACGCAAATCAAGCCTTCATAGCAAAGATAATGCCATATACTCACTCGCTTGTCGAGTTGCCTCTGCTCCGAGCCTGACCCGTACTGACGCCACTATCACTCCGCTTCCTTCGGAAATCTTCGTCACTCTCTCGGCTCTCCGACCGACGGCATGGATTTCTTTCCTTCAATGCCCTTCTCCGGACAGTGGGAGGGGAGCTTTCCGAGCTCTGATCACTGCGTGGAGTGGATACCTCCTCCCCCGAGTCTTTACTATCGGACGTTTTCTTTCCATTGTTTGGAGAGACGGGAGAGGAAGGACCCGGGGAAGGAACCGGGGAGGGAATAGGGGAAGCGCAGATACGGGAATACCGGGGGGAACATGTGGAGAAATTGCTGAACTCGTTGGAGAAGTTGCTGAATTCCTCATCGTCGTCGTCATCGTCATCGGTTTCGAGCTCGTGGTTATAACGATCTGTGCGAGCTGTTAAAGAGTGAGAGGAGTTAATTGACTACCTTTCAAGAGGCATTATCAAACCATAAGGGTACTGTAACCTCAATGGCAATTTTCAGGCAACCAACTTATCTTTAGAACCTTACAGGAAGGCACAGCTGCTGAAATACTTAGCAATGCCGTATTGTTGGGATCAGCCTAACTTGACATTTTTGTGTTGGATACGATTATCACGTATTCAAGGTGCCGCACGTTTTCAGACTTCCTAATGTCAAACAGCTGTCCAGTTAATCCAACAGTCTCCGTTTTCTCCAAAAACGCCACAATTCACTAAATTACGTTTAGCAACTTGTCAACGAGACACCCTAAAATGCCCTAAAAATGACAAACACTTAATTGCTCTTCACAATGCTGTTATTCAAACTCGAAGAAGACAGGAATTTCAGACTGTCTTGATGACCAAGCGGCAAATTCTTCCATCGGACACGATAGGAAATACATGACAACCATGAGAGTGATCTGTCTCGATACTGTGACTGAAAGAGTTCATTCAAACGTTAAATTTCCTAGTATAATAAATCGCTTACTATCGAAGTAGCTCGTGTCATCCTCCCCGTCCAATCGAGGAATAAACTCTGCTTTCTGTCTCAACAACGCTGCCCAGTTTAAATTAACGAAGAAGTGATGCTCTTTCACTTCATGTGCACCTGATGGGGAAAAATGGAAAAACATAAAGGAATCATTCTTTTGCAGATAAGGGAGGAGTGGGTACACTTCTTAAGGATCTTCAGGTGCACTTACTCGCTGTCCCGAGACGTGCAATAGGATCTTGTTCCAGTAATCGAGTGACCAGGTCCCGAGCGTCCTCAGGTGGAGCCTCCTCTTCACTGGGCCATTCTATGATACCTTTAATACAAAATATGGTGAATAAACTTCATTGAACACGACAAAACACTATCAAGGAAGGCTTGCCAGGCTAGAGATGGGCCCACTTGTCAGTTAAGACAATAAGTTGAAACTAACAAGCCTTCCGGTTTGGGAAAACTTTCTTTAGTGTGTTTGCCAATAAAATATTTAAAAAAAGTAGTAACAATTTGTATATAAAATCTGAAGTATATAGCGTCCGGTAATGCAAGCTGTGGAAAACTATCACAGAGAATCCCTCTCATAAACTCTATGAGCCATTGCCTCACAAGAAAGAGGTTTATCCGGGTTCGATGAGACAATGGGCCATTTCCGAATCACCTCAGGCCTCTTTTTCAAAGCGAGTCTTGGTGCTCATCCTTTCATATGCAAATCAATTTTCATTCACATAAAATGGGTTTTAGTTGCGTGTGGAATGCTGTGGTTTATTGCGAATAAAGACTATTTATTGACTTTTAATTATAGTAGAGAATTTCATGTTTGTGAATGATTCACGTCAGAGAAAGGGTACGGAATCTAATGATTTCCAAATAATATATTTGCGTATGAGGCGGCAATAGGGAACGAAAAAAAGGAGAAATTTGAACACTTTACCACGACCTACTGATACATCTTATTTACAGCAACTGTTTAAGCTGACGCTTATACACCCGCGAAGTTTAATCCGATAAATTGGTTCTGAATAATTTGTTCTCCTTTACGAAACTTGGCTGAATACCGTTCGACCTAGCATACGTTTAACAAGTAGATTCCATTTGGCTGTGCTTGTATACTCTGACAACACACGGATGACGTCAAAACGTGGTAAGGGTCGTAAAGGGATCAATCACTAATCACGAGCCCATTTTCCCTCAAACCACGAATCACGCAAGTTGATAACACAGAAAATGGTCATTGCGAATTAGGCGGCATTAGTTAGTCCTAAATTTTTGAGAAATAGTAACTTTTCTCTCCGGCAAGTGCACAGTACGTAAGGCCTGTCAAATTAGGGGAATCTTGTTATTTATTTTCAACAAAATGCATTTCAGTCTATAGTTATCGCCTCTCCTTATTTCAAATGATGGCAAAGTTCTATCTGACAACGAGAGCGAATCACGACTACAACTGAACTCTTTTTACGTGTCGCTAACTTTATTTCTCTTAAATCGCACGTCACGCATAACCCGTTTCCCACTCTGCAGAGGTACGCTATGAGCTGCACGTGAGTAGCACGACTGATGTTCATAGCGTTCTTCTTTGTAACGTCATCCGTGCGTCTCGCATATTTCTTCAGACCAATCAAACCGTGAAGTTTACACCATGCATTGTATAATAGTACATGACGAGACAATTAAGTGAAACAGTATGTTACTCACCGCTCAATGTATCAGCAAAAAGTTCTTCAGGTGTATCGCCGTAAAACGGGGGCACCCCAATCAGGAACTCATACAGAATAATACCAAGCGACCACCAGTCCACAGGCTTACCATAGCCCTGCCTGAGAATCACCTCAGGCGCCAGGTAATCTGGTGTACCAAACACTTGCTGGTCTGTAAATTGTTTCGTCTCTTGTGCTAATGAATGTTCGTACATGTGGGTGGTACCTGGGTATGAATAAAATAGAGTTAATATGAATAAATACATTTATAGGCCATAAAATATTTTCGCTAGCACGCGATTGGCCTAAACGCATCACGTGGCTGAATATGCCCCAGCTAAAACAGGGGAATCCGGTGATATTCTGCAAATGCGTGTCGGGAAAAATATTTGAAGGAAAATAAAGGCAACCTCCATTTGGCTTAAAAAATAAGCTCAGATATTCGTCCTTGGACATTATCAGTTCCTCGGAGCTCATAGTTTTCCTCGAACTTCGCTTTCAGAACTGTTCGCTTCTCGGAACAGATAATGTCCGCGGACAAATATCCGAGCATATTTTCGCGCCAAATGGGGACTATTGTTTATCTGAATACACATTGCTAACAACGCACGGATAACATCAAACCGTGATAAGAACATGGACTAGGAGGAAGGATAATTTTGCGTTTTATTTGCTTCCAATGTCTTTAGCACTTCAAAGTACTGTTAAATTTCGCGACAAGGCTCCTTTCATACAGAACACACGACAAATGTCAAAACAAGGATTTCATTATCTTTGACCAGAAGCAAATTGTTTCCGTACAGGAAAAATGCAAGACTTAAAACGCGCACTGAATGCCGATCGTTCTCCCTCTCAGAAGCTCTTTCTAAGAAAATGCAATATGTAGATCTGAATAACTTACTGTTCATAAGTCCAACCTTGGACAAACCAAAATCAGTCAGTTTAATGTGGCCCATGGATGTAATCAAAAGACTGCAACACAAAACAAAGACAGTTTCAGTTGGTTACACAACATACCTTTGCTACGACTTTGCTCTCAATAAAAGTCAACTAACTCATATTTGGATAATTTCAGAGCTGAACAGAGTTTCCAGAAATCTGATTGGTTGAGCGGTTTCTTGTATAAAAAAGAAAATGGCGTGGCCCCAACAGGTGCATGTGACTTTTACACCGGAAATGTGTTGATTACCGGTTTATCTTTTGTTCAGCTCTTAAGTTATACTAAACAATTGTTCGCCTTAGGCTCACTAAATATTGTCCAATAAACCACTCGACATTATTCGACAATATTCACTTCGCCTTTGGTGAACAATTGTTAAATAGATCTCGTATACTGTCGAACCTTCGTTTGTAGACACCTCTCGTTACTGGACACCAACATAACAAAGTCCCGGTGATTTCTCCACTGCAACCCTACATTTGTAAAGTCTTCTGTAAGCGGACACCTATGCGTATCTCAAGGGTGTCTGCTTTTGGCAGGTTTGACTGTATACTCGTGGAATTTACACTTACACCCGGGGTTGGTACCGGACGGAGGTTGTGTTCGTACGAGAAACGCCCGCTAAAACAAGTTCCAAATGTAGGGTTTCAGTAGAAAAATCATCAGGACCGCGGTTTGTAGGGCTCCGCTTACGGGAGGCTTCCGCAAGGTTCCACTGTACCATCCAATAGCGCTTAAAATTCACTGAACTCTTTACGATCAAATCAGTGTCCCTGGAAAAGGTTAATGCTATTGCTACTGCCGCCACTGCAGTCTGCTACTGCTGCTGCTGCTGCTGCTGCCACTACTACTGATACTGCTGCTGCTACTACTGGTAGTGATGCTGCTGCAGCTACTGATGCTGCAGCTGCTGCTGCTGCTACTCCTGCTGCTGCTGCAGCTGCTACTCCTACTCCGACTGACACAGCTGCTGTTATTGCTACGATGCTAAAAAGGACTCAACGTATATAAAAAGAAGACTGCAAAACTAAAACTCACTTGTCTGGCTTTACATCACGATGTATGATTCCATAGCTATGTAAATATTCAACAGCAAGTAGAGTCTCTGCTATGTACGACCTGCAACAAAACAAAACAAAAACGCGTTCAGAGATATTCGTTTATCAGTCAAATGTGCCCATCATGCACAGCATCCATGAGGTCTCAGGGGCCGGTTGCATAAAAGTTGCTCTTACGACCAGCTCTTCCGTGCGACTGCCTTAGCCTTGCGTCTGACTTTGTTAGGCCCCATCTACGGCGGACGTAAGCCAGGCATTCACGACGGTTGCAACAGCAAGACGTTCGCAGGTGTTTATTGGGCCAAAAGTTCATGTCCAACGTCAGTTGCAGTATACTTGTGAAATTTTGTTTGTATATTGTGGAGTCATTTCAGCTTCTTTCCAAACTAAAATGGCTTAGGCAGATATACCGCGAAGCCGAAGGAGGTGCTTTCCGGATACTGAAATACACAAATAGCTGTTTTCCCAAAAGAAAGATATGCTATTACAAAGACTTCATTACGGGCACAAACCAGCTATAGAAAAAAACCTGGGCGGAAATGACGGAATCGATCAATTCATGAGCGGTTGATGTCAAGCGGGCAGTTGAAGAGCTGGAATAGAAGTGGAAACATCGGTTAGCGAAAGCTAGAAAAGATAAAATTGCACAGAAGCACCCGCACACAGGAGAAACGCCATACGCGCTACTTTAAAACGTGTGAAATGTAGTCAATGACGCCGATAAAGACCACCTCACGGCCAGCTTACGCCTGCCCCATACCTGGTCTAAATTTTAGTCCCGAGTAACGTCAGCCGCTCTAACATGTGCAACCGACGTAAATTACACACCTGAGTGAACTTCTAAAGTTAGCTCTTAGTGGGTGTAACCCTTTTATGCAACCGACCCCTGGTGTCATCACAGCAACATCAAGATGCAATGTAACGAAAAACAACTCGAGTTCATACCTGGCCAAATCCATGGGTAAAGGCCCCATATTCTTCAGCAGTGAAGCGCAATCGCCTCCCTCGACATATTCCATCACCATACACAGATGCTTCTTTGTCTCAAAACTACACCACATTCCAACCACAAATGGATTCTCGGCAAACGTTAAGATGTCTCTTTCTGCAAACACTTGTTGCACCTTTGGGACAAAGTTAGAAAATGGAATATCACACAGTAAGACTAACAAAAGTCAGCGTGCTAGCAGTCTCTTTCCAGACAATCAAGAACGCAAGTCTTTGCAACCGACGTTGATTAGAACACTAGAATACACAGTAAGACACTGTACCTGATTTCTGTGTAGCATCAGCTGTTTGTTCATCTTCTTCATTGCAAACCTCATCTGTGTTTGCTTGTGTCTCACCAAATAAACAGCTCTGAAATATGATCACCAACCCCAAACCATTAATATAAGCATAACCTACAAAACGTGGATTCCCTGAACATTTGACTGTCGGATCCAAAGCTTAGTTCAGCACTGGAGGTCTGTGCAAACGTTTAAAACATATTGGATCCAACATGTTTAAGAAGTTTGAAAACCCCTGCGCTGGGTGTTGACAGTTGGTGGATGTTGTTGTTTCAACCGCCAAAAACTCCCAACACCATGGATCCCGGAAAATGTTCAAACACACTGACAATGTTGGATCCCAAAGTGTTGGAGGTTGCTTGCCAACAATGTTGAGAGCGTTTGCCAACAAAGTTGAGAGGGCTTGCCTCACGCCAATAATGTTGACAGCGTTTGCCAACAAAGTTGAGAGGGCTTGCCTCAAGCCAATAATGTTGACAGCGTTTCCCAACAATGTTGACAGCGCTTGCTATCAATTTTGACAGCATTTGCCAACAATCGACAATCAATTACATCTGCAATTTGAGAACACCTGCCGACAACGTTGAAGGCGCAACTACTCACCCATAAGCTCCGTTGCTAATGAGCTTTATGTACTCAAAGTCGTCTTCTGTTGGTTTTTCGAATACCATTGGAGGTGTGCTGTCATCTTTCTAAATAAGACAGTAAATAACTAAACTTAAAAAAATGTGATTGATGATAACCACAAACAACAGCAGTTGGGCCACTCTTGATCTTCAATTAGCAGTTTAAATTGTGGAAAAACAGTTAATGCCAATTTAAGCAAAGTCTAGAGAGACTGATTTCACATTCTGTTTTCCTAAATTGTCAGCTGTGACGATTGTTAAATTTAATAGGCAAACAACTAGTCCCAGAACAGATGGACACCCTTCAGATGAGCACAGGTGTCTGTTTACGAAAGCTGCCTGTTTACAGGAGGTTATAAATGTAGGGTTGAGTGGAGAAATCACCGGGACTGAGGTTTGTTGGTGACTGCTTACAAGAGGTGTTCACTTACAGGATGTACCACAAGCAGAGATTCGACTGCAATACTTAAAAATGAACTCAAAACCAGCTCTATCAGCGTGATCACTGAAATGGATAAGTACGCACTGTGTCTTCTTCGACCAATAATTCAGCTCTGTTCCATTTTTGATGTCAACAACCAAAAACTCTGGGACACAAATTCAGTAGGACTAACAGCGTAACATGGGTGACAGTTTAGCTAGGGAATGTTTCAAACATTTCTAGAGTAATTTAGAGCTTTAGTGAAACTTTAGCAATAATCGTTATGGAAGCACAGATGTTGATCTATAAGAAATAAACAGAGCTGGTACATTTCGTCGAGCATGCTGGAATATCTCGCTCATCAGTTTGTTTATGGTTACATAAGTTGCATCATGTATTTTACCTCTGGTGACTCTGGTCTAGACTCTTCAGTTTGTACAAGTCCAAGTTTAATTTTAACATAGTCGGTGATGTCTGCCTTGTTAGAGATCTTCTCCAACTCTTTTCCTTCTACCTCTAGCTGATTATAGAAATCCCCAGGGCTAAATTCCTGTGCATAAAGAACAATTAACAGTTTAGCACAAGAACAAAGCTACTGTTATATTTCTTATCTGTTTATAAATCATGCAGTCAGTTCACAAGACAGCATACCAGTGAGTCAGTCAGTCAGTATGCCTCCCTGCAAGCCAAACTACCCACCAGACAGCCAGGTAGATGTAACAGCAAGATGACCACCTAACCAATCATGTCATGTATTCGGTTGTTCAAAGAGTCAGCAAGCCAGCCAGCTAGCCAGTTAGTTTGTCTCTGTCACACACTCAGCTTCTCTGTGAGTCACCAGGCAGACAGCCAGTCATCCCGTAAACTAGCTAGTTAGTCATCTCAGTCAGCTCGCCACTGCAGTCAGTCAGCCAGCATTCAACCAGTTAGGAAGTCAGTCAGCCAGCCAGTCAGTCAGTCAGTCAGTCAGTCAGTCAGTCAGTCAGCCAGCCAGTCAGTCAGTCAGTCAGTCAGTCAGTCAGTCAGTCAGCCAGTCAGTCAGTCAGTCAGTCAGTCAGTCAGCCAGTCAGCCAGTCAGCCAGCATTCAACCAGTTAGAAAGTCAGTCAGTCAGTCAGCCAGTCAGTCAGTCAGTCAGCCAGCCAGCCAGCATTCAACCAGCCTGTCAACCAGCCTCCAGTCAGGCAGTCATCCGGCCAGCCAGCCCATCAGTCTGTATGTTGCTCAGTTAGAGGGTCTACTAGTCGACAAGTTGCCAGCCATCCAGTCATTCATGTTGTGAACTAGCTGGCCGGCCGGCCAGCCAAGGAATTAGTTCGCCCACCAGGCAGTTTGTTAGTCAGCCCTGCACCCTGTTAGTCTGTTAACTAATTCCTGTGAGTCAGTAAGTTTGTCCGCCACCAGCAAGCCGGTTTTTGATGGATTTCACTTCATTAACACTCGCAAATGATGAATGGCCAAGCTGTGGAACTTACAAGACACTCCAAAAGTCGTGCAGGCCTAGACATGATCATCAACAACTTCCTTACAAGCCTCTTAACTGGCGAAATATCCAAATCAGTTTTCTGGTGAGCCTGTGAGCAGAGAAAAAAAAATTAAGAACAGAAGTACAAAGTAAAACGCGACTCTATTCATCAGATACACAGTGAAGCCCTGGTAAAATGAATTAGCAGTCATGCAATCTTGCTACTTGGTTGGCACTGGACCCCATGAAAGGCCAGGAACACATAGCTGAGATAAGTAGTTGCCATGTGGATGAAGCCGCTAATGACAGATCAAAACTGTACATGAGGACATAAGAAACGGCTGCCAATTTGCCTGAAAACCTAACCAGCGCAACAATGCCACATGTGATGAAAAAATTAACAAAACTAAAGGCTAGTCTGGGCTTCTGGGAACTGTGTGAACTAAGTCTATTGGGAAAAATAACAATTCTAAAGAGTTTACTTATTCCCCAACTTGTTTACATTTTGTCGCCCCTGCCAACAGACCACGAAGTACTTAAAGAAGTTAATAACCTCTGTTATAATTTTCCATGGGGAGGTAAGGGTGATTTGTAACCATGAAGAGGGTGGACTAAAAATGATCGATGTGACCATTTTTGCCAAAGCTTTGTAGTCGACCTGGATTGAGAAATATCTAGACCAACATAACCTTGCAAAATGGAAACTCTTCTTTGCCTCGCATCTACGTGACTTTGGTGGTGCTACCATTTATAAAGGTAATTTGAATCAGAAGGATTTGTTAATGGTCAGAATATAAGATACTTTTCTTCGAATTTGGTCAGAAATAGCCTTTGAAGATCACATGGTCCCTGTCACCAGTTTCTTTCACAACCTATCTGGTTTAACTCTCTTATACGAGTCGAAAATAAACCAGTACACTTCAAGCTGTGGGCTTCTAATGGAATCCAATTGATTAGTGATCTAATGATTAACGAGTCTACTTTTCCGTCTTTCTCAGATTTCAAAGATCGTTATAAATTCAAATCAAACGTTTTGTCTTTTCTCGGTATCATCTCAGCCATAAAGCAACTATGGAAAAAATCAAACAGGAAAGTCCTAGTGAAGACTCTCACTATGAAAGCTTTCGTCAATTTTTTTTAAAGTTAGCAAAACAACCAGATCTGTGTATCGAAAGCTTGTGAGTAAAAGAGCCAAATAAAATGGTCAATGGACTGCATGGTTGAACAAATGAACCTATGGACTGGGCAGATATATACCGAAAACCCTTCCAGTGAACCAAAATATCCAAACTATTGTTATTTCAGTTTAAGCTCTTCCACAGAAGATTAGCCACTATCAGCTCTCTGAAGAAAATTAACCTTATATATGGTAACCTTTGTAGTTTCTGCCAAAGGAAAGAAGAAAACCAATACACCTTTTCTGGAACTGTACGGCAACCACTATTTTTTGGCAGGACTTTAAAAACTGGCTGCTCAAAGACGAACCTCTCCTGTCTCTTGTTTTATCACCTCCATTAGTTATTGGTCTAAAACCCCAACTTTTAAGAAACAAACACCATTACTTTCTGTTTTTAGTTGCGAGATTCTACGTTTTGGACTTGTAGGATACGCTATCAACGCCCTGCAATACAAGGCTTTCCCTCTTTCCTCTCACAATACAACCCAACCATTAATTAATAATTAACAGATTTGCGTGTGTTACAGGGGAGCCATGAGTGCGCCATATGCGACTGTAACAATGTTAGGAGTGTTAAGATATGTATTTTGTGCAGAACAACCGTAAGAAACCATAAAAATAAATAAAAAATAAAAGTTCCCAGAGTAGGCCTTACTGGCATAACTAAGAAAAAAACAACAATGCCACATGCCCTTTTAAACCTTACTTGGAGAAAACAATATTATGAAAGTTTGACCTGGGTACTTGGCCATTGTAGCTCACTGCGTCTAAGAGCTCTCTGTGTCATTCCTTAGTTCAATTTCTGTCATGTTTGGCATAAAAACCCCAACTAAAAAAGCTGCAGGCACTTAAGCTCAAAAGCAATGCTGATCAACAGCAAATACGTGGTAATTTTAACAACTCTCTTTTGCACAAATTTATACTATGATTAATCTTGGTACAGAGCCTTTATGTGTAGCTTGATAGCAATGCTGGGAAGTCAATTAAGATTATTAAGAACAATAGCAAATAACGACTTGATGATTTTAACAGCTCCCTTTTCTTCCTACCTCAAACAGTAGCCTCTCAAGCCTCTCCGACAGGTCATAGAAGTACAAACTGGTCAGGGCGCTCTCTTGGGACTGTTTCAGAAGATCACGTGCTGCTTCAATGATCTGTACCAACATACACATCACAGCAATTTAAGGACCATCAATTTAATATAGTTTACCTTCTATACTGTCTCTCACGAGCAGACTAAGTGCTTACTTTAGATTTTGTACTTTTACCTTTAATAATGTCCTAAAGCTGGCCCATACCCCAATTTGATGTTCCCAGAATTTTGAATTTCAACATAAGTGCATTACTACAAAATAATTTTATTCTGACATGGCAGCCTGGCTGTGTGCCAAAGTCGGCAAATTAATTATCCAATATTTGGATTTTCAGGCCAAATCACAATATTCACCCAAAACAGCCCTTCTCGGGACCACACTCACCCAGACCATCATACCTCACTTAGCTACAATATTCACCTCTGATGCAGAAAACCCTTCACATGCTAACACTCTACAGACAACAAGCTAATCACTGTGAAGTGTTGGAAGTGGTTTTAGCAATTCACAATTTTTTTTTTTAATAACTGGTTAACATACAAAAAAAGACAAACCTGATTCCAAACAAAGTTCAAAACTCCATCACAATGACTGTGATTCAAGGTTTTTTCTTCGGAGAATTCTTGAATTAACTCCTATGAATACACATACAATGCTAATGTTGAACAACTTTTATTTCTAAACCTGAAACATTACAACCCCTGCATATACATGGCTGATAAGCTGAGGTAGGCTTAACATGCACATTCAATAATGATATATTTTTCTCTAAAAGTTTCCAAATTTTCTGTTTTTCTTGGCTACAAAGTAAACATGAATTCTTCAACTGATATCATCAGTATAATAAGAAGTATTAATTACTATCATAAGCAATAATACTCCATGGCAAAGAAAGAGAAAAGAAAAGAAGATAGGAGAAACCCTTGAGATCCAGTATGCCCAGCACCCTGGATCTCAAGTTTGGTGCAAAAACCAATATTTCCTGGTCACCCCAAGACAAAAGTTAAGTTCCCAGGGTCCATCAGAATGTGGTAGAGTACAACCCTGTACTCTAGTTCTAGCCACATTACATGTACTTACATTCAAATTCTCCTCCATCTGCGTGATAGCCTGCCAAAAATAATTAAATAAAATCAGTACAATAAAGTATGGTTTTCAAAAGTTGCCGTCACCCGATGCAAGTCATCGGCTACTTTAAGCACCAGACACTTCAGCATAATTCTCGGCTCTGCCGCATTGTGCTGCTATCGCGGTGAAATAGTCCTCTGGATACTTCTCGATATTCACCTGCTACTTTTTTCTTTTTGAAACTCCTGTTAAAGCACATTCTTGATCGTACATGTACCAGTTCTGTCCTCTGAGAGATCATGGTCCCATCAACACAGAGTAGCCAGTTACATGTGCGATGTCTGTTTAATATTAAAAACTTGCATTTTTATAATACAGCTAGGGTGTTATGTCCAAAAAACACTGGCAGATACTTTTAACACTACTCAAGGCTGATTTTTTGAAAAAGCAGATGCTTTTAGATCGGCACATTGTTGAAAAAAAAAACAATGTGAGTATGTAATGGATAACAGCTGAAACTCAGTCAAGGAAAAAACCACTTGAAACTTCTTCAATGCTCAGAGAGTGACTGTCATTATTACTCCATATTGTTAAAACAATAACAATTTCTTACTCTTGGAAATCTTTCCCTGTAGAGGTTGTTCAACAGCTGGAGCTCATCCTCTGGAATGACAGCAGATCTGCCGGGGCTAAACATAATTAATGTCAGCAAAAAGGCTTTCAAGTAAATTACATTCATGAATACACATCAGAGTAATCCTAACAAAGAAAGTATTGGGTACATATTAACTGACCCTTCCCAAACATTCAAGAAGAAGCCGCCCCCAAACCACACCCCTCTTTAAGAAAGCTGTCAATCAAGGTTTGACTTTTGGGTAGGATTAATATATACAGACTGGCTGACCTGAGGCTTCTTGATCTCTGTCTTGGCTTGGGTGACCTGCGACCACCACTGTCTTCATCATGATCACTATCAGCACTGTAAGGGATACACACCACATACACATAATCAATAATTTTTCTTCCATAACAGGACGTTTGTCCTTTCAAATCTTCCTTTTGGTCTGACATTTTACCAATCTGATGAGACATTAATTAGCATAAAGTAATTCAATATAGAATTTTGAAAACTGTATTTAAATTTGCTTGGGCATCATGTCCGATCATAATGTGAAATTAGCTGGACATTTTCAAAATTTGGTCAGACGAGTAATGTCCAATGACCAACTCTTATTTCCAGCACTGCATACGTATTGAAAAGCTGGATTGTGTTTAATTGTAATGAGGAATTTGGTTGTGTGCAAGCCTTTTGAAAATAAGGTTTAATTCCACACAATTTATTGTAACTTTGGCCAGGCTGAAGAAAAATGCGTATTTTTGCAAAGACCTGGCACAACAAGGTATGTTGTATTGGCATTCCACTGTTGTGTTACCTGAAATGTGCTCCATAGTTGTACTCCTCATTGTAAGGTAGTCCGATCTGCAACTGTAAAACAAAACAATAAAATATGATAATTGTTATAAAAACAGTACTGCTCAAAGGTAAATTCCCATTCTCGCCTTGTTTCTCTAGAGACCAGTTTTTCATCTCAAAAGACAAGATTATTGTCTTGTGGGAATCACTGATCCAGCAATTTTGAAACAAATTACTAGCAAATTATCCCTCAAGACAGCAATAAAGGTAAAGATAGTTGTACTCCAAACCAATGACAGTTGATCAAAACTATAAACTGATCTGAAGTCTACTTGGCTTACAGCTGACTACAGAAATCTAACACTAAAAAAAATTTTTAGTTAATGGTTAAGAGTTAAGTACCATTTTCTGTCACTAAACAAAGTTGTAACAGAAAGAAAAATTTAGTTGACCACAAGTGAAGAGAAACTGTCCATGAGAGACATTACAAATGAAGAAAAGTTGTCTTCAGGTGACACTTTTTCTAAACCCTGCCTTTAGTTAGTATACGTACTTCTGCTATCACCCAAACTGCAAAGGCCAACTCCAGTTTTGGCCATGAGATAACTAACAAGAAGATCTAAAATTTTTTAAATTCTGAAATGTTTTCTCTCAGGGAGGTCGATCCCCTACTTCTTATTTTGTGATCAAATCCTTGTACCAAAGTCTTGTTCTGCTACTTATATTAATTTTATTCACTATTGCTACCAATACAGTAACATTAATTTTATCAATCATGCATTAATGTCACATTATTAAATATTAAAAACGAGCTTAAAACATCCATTTAATTTTGGAGTAAAATTTTATTTACTCACTTTTAGTTATTATTTCTTCAGTATGATAAAAAAAACATGAAGGAAAACTGTTTATACCTGGTGCAGTTTCTCTTGCGATGATGCCAAAGACTGAAATTGAAAAATTCAAGCATTTGTTATGAAGCAGATTCCAAACAGCCATCCATATATAACTCTTACAAAATAGATGCATTTGCTTTTTTACTGCCTTGATAATGCAACTACACCTGTACCTTTGGGAAATTTCTATATATATCCAGACAGAAAAGACTATTGACAGTGCAGCTCCAGAATATCCATACATTTACCTCCCCCACAGAAGGTTAATGGAAATTCCAAGGGGGAAGAGGGTGACAATTAAGTAAAAGTTTGTAAGCTAAATTGCAATTTCCAGAGGGGTGGGGTGGGAGAGGAGGTGTGAACCAATAAACATTCCATGGGGTGAGTATGGATATTTTTTGGAACCACAAATATTAATACTCAAGTCAATAATTTACTTTCAATAAAATTTATTTTTCTTAAAAAAATTACAGCCAAGCTAACACACAGTCAGTACTCAGAAAATTTCAAGAAAGACGAGACATCACAAAACTCACAGAGTAAGATGATGAGCAAGGTGTGTGTGTTCCATATCCAGATGATGACGTCAGTGAAGCTACGGACCAGCGCCTACCACCAACATCAGCTCTACAGAAAAATGAAGGCATACTGTAAAGGACAAACTCAGATGAAAAGAAGATGTGTGAAAAAACACTTAAGGAACAAGGCTGTTTAATTCTCCACACCACTTTTTAACTATTTCTCATAGCAACAGCTGAGAAGAAATTGACTTCCTTGACTTCTGACTTGCATGTTTGATTCAGTAATGAAATTTATACAAGGAAGAAATTACAGCAGTACAAGGTGATCATAACCTTCTTAAAAATTAGCCAAGAAGGGCACAGTGCCGTCCGGAGTGCCACAGGGGACAAAATTGGGTCCCTGGCTTTTTCTTTTGATGATTAATGACTTGACTGTCCCAAGTATCTTCGACATGTGGAAATATGTTGACGATACTACGGTATCAGAGATCATACCTAAAGGCCAACAGAGCAAGTCACAAAAAGCAGTTGATGCAATTTACGATTGGTCCAAGGAAAATTTGTTCCAGCTTAACGGCGAGAAGACTAAAGAGTTAGTTATATCTTTCAGTCGTGACTCCCCTCAACTCCCTCGGGTTTGCATAGACGGAACTCCTATCAAAACCATACAGAGCACAAAGCTACTCGGCTTGACAATCAATGATACGCTAACGTGGAACGACCATATAGAAGAACTTGTTAAAAAAGTGTCTAAGAAACTGTACTTTCTTATTCAACTTAAGCATGCGCATGTTCCTACTTCAGATCTTGTAACATATTTTTGCGCATGTATTAGGTCTACACTAGATTACGCTTGTCCTGTTTTCCATCATAGTTTACCAATGTATCTACAAGTCGAGCTAGAAAGAGTGCAAAGGAGGGCCCTATCCTGCATTTTTCCTAGAGTGCACTACTCGGACGCCCTTCAGTTAGCAGGGCTTGAGTCCATCAGGGCCCACCAGTTAACAGAACACCTATTTAAGTCTATTGTTAATGATCCACGCAGTAAGATTACCAGCCTCCTACCCCCCGCAGTCTCTATCTCACATGAGCTGAGAAGGCAGAGGAGGTTTGCCACGCCTCTTGTAAAGACGAATAGATTTGCAAATTCATTCATAGTTAAGAGTGCGAGGGAAGCATTTATTAAATAAGTAATTTCTGAGAGTAGTTGCTTCGTAATTTTATAATAGTAGTTGGTTTAAATCATGTTATATTCTTACTTGTAAAGAGGCGCAATTCAGTTTTTTTTTTTTAACTGCAATGTTTTCTTAATAAACACAGTCTATCTATCTATCTATGTCTATCTATCGAAGGTATAGGGTACTCCCCCTGGGATGGGCTACTCATTCCCCACAGGGTTAAATCCTGCATTTTCTTTTATTTTTCTTTTATTACAAATAATGATCATATTCAACTATCATAATCAATAATAACAATAATTATCTATTGTTAAATTAACTGTTAATAACACAGTATTATTTATTATTGTTATTATAAATACCATTAATAATTAAAACTATTAACTTATAATTATAATCATTCTTATTAATGATTATTATTCTATTCTCACTACTTATGTTCATTAATAATAATTATAACATACTATTACTGACACAGTAATACTTATTTGCTGAAAGTTACATCTGTATCTTAACAACAGTCCCCATGATTTAATTGGCCAAGCCACACAATGTAGTTGGACCCAAGTATTGTTCTATCCTTGTATCACTTTTATTTCCTGAGCCATTACCTCCTAACATTTGAAAAGGCAAAATGAGCTCCTGATGAGGTGGTGTTTGTTGAGGAGTGAAAACCAGGACTCCCAACTGGGCTGTCATTACCTGTCAATAAAAACAGTGTCAACAATTTACATTCCAAAAACCGCAGAACCACATCAAATCAGCAACTAATGGAGATTCCCTTGCCACAATGTTCAAAAGATATACAATTTTTTTGTCCACTTTCTTTCAATGTTTGTCATCATATACTTACTATCAAATTGTGAAATAATAAGAGTGCCAGGCAACTGTTTCTCAAACCTCCAAAAAATCTTTCAGGTCCAAAAGTTCTCAGTGTATTTTGCCTCACAAACAGAGCACAGTATTGATAGCCGGGTTTTAGCTTTATTCAGTGGGCATAATGCATGAAGACTATTTTACGTGCACGAAAGTGTAGAATGCTAGTTGGTTCATTTCAGGAAATTTGATTTCTGGTATTAATAATTTTTTAATAACTGTGTTTGTTTTTGTCACCCTGACATACACAGACCTTGTGAAAATGGTGATGAAAATGGTGAATATGGACGACTTGAGCTTGCTGATGGCATAGAGCTTGTTGTAGTAAAACTTCTGCCAGCCTTCCGTGTTCCCGCATTAAAGGAGCTGAGAAATTAGAAAAAAATATATAATTTTCACATGCCTGACTGCTGGACGATGTATTGACATTATAAGGAAATATTACCTGCCTATTAGGAAGGAGAAACACCGCAGAAAAAAGTTGTAATATTGCCTGAGCTGAAGTAAATGATAATACTTATTTTATTGCATCATCAAACAGAGTGGTCACAAGATTAGAAGGCTAAGAGAAAGCTGGCATCTCTACACTCATCAGCAGAACAATAAAACTTGAAGATCCGTTCGAGGACACTATTAAATGTTATACACTGCTATTGTACAGTGTAGTACCTAAGCTTTGGGGTGATAGTAATTCTGTTTATCCCAATTTTGAAGTAGATTGTTTTGTTCTATTGTCACACTACTATAACAGTTATGAGACATGTTGAAAAAGCAACTAGTCTTTATGGATATTTGTAAGATTAAAGACTGAAATAACAAAATAGTGGAATCCAAATGCTTTGAGTCATTTTTCTACTAAACATTGTGAATCTAAATACTTGTAACATACAGCCTCTGCACTTTCATGAAATTAAGGACATGCAAAACTCTAGCACTATTAATATTTCAAACATTGTGATATTACACCAAGTATTGCCTCTTAGGTAACTTTAACCCAGCTGGTGTCTAATGTAGGAAAAAGTTATGCTTCTCTTTGCATTCGAGGTTTAAACCAGACAACCTTCAAATCCATTTGTTTGAACATTATTGCAAGAATATCAGTATGCCAACAACTTTTCTTAATTATAATTAATCAAATGTGTTCAGTGGATATCTTACTTTACCCACAATTCCCCAATTACGGTCACAATTATCATGACACACTGAAAATTGCCTAACTGAAGTGTATCATGTGGACAGCAAGTAAAATATTTCATCCTCATATAATATTTACCTAGCTCTGAAAGTTATACAGTCATGTATGTAGTGACAAATAACATTGAAATTCTTGGAAACCAGATTATGAATATGCACAAGCAGAGTTCAAAATGACTCTGGACCGTACAGAAGTGATCCAAAATGAACCACAATGCAAAAATGTTAAGCGTTAACAATTATTTATTCCAAGCACTGCTTGTCTATGGTCCAGCTGGGCTGATCATGCTCCAATGTAAATAGGTGTTAATTAAAGGTTTATGAATTCTGTGCTAACAAAATCATCTACCTTGACTTTCTTCTTTAAGAAACACATTGCATTTGACACGTTAAGAATTCAAATAGATTTAGAAGAATTTTGATTGATATCAGTGACTGTACTGGGAGTGTACTCCAGTATTAGAATGATGGTAACAACTTAATGTGACTGGTCTTTCTCAGCTACCTTCAAGCTGAAAACTTTTATCAATATTATCATTTGCAGAATTTCTAAAGGTCCATACAGGAAGTAATTTGAATGCAATTTAGTTATTGACATTGTTTGGATATTTAAGTTTTGGTAATTGATGAACAGTTAATTTTCAAATTAAAGTAACTCAGAGGAACATGTTTCTTTATGAGAAAATTGAAGCCTTTTTTTCAGAGGAGCGTGTACAATTAACAAAAATAATAATTATATTTCAACACCATTTTTTAAACACATTCAATCAAAACGCTCTTCTTAGAATCGCGATATAGGAAAAATGTGGCCTTCTCACAGATTTTGATGTCTTGCAACCACAGGCGGCCCAGACGTTGTTTGTGATTTACATACGTGACAGTATTGCGCCATTTAAGAGAATGTATGAAAATGTTTAAAAAATCACTCTAAATTCAACTTGTAGTCAAGGATTCAAATAAAAGAAGCTTACCTTAGTCTGCATTTGTGTTATTTTGAAGTCTTTGTGGCAGCTGAGTCGTTCTAAAGTCGTTCTAAAGCCATTTTGACGATTTAAACTTTTCCAAGTTTGCTTTCCAGTAAAGAGAAACGAAAGGCTGGCGACATGGTCGGCCGACAGTTCGCACTCAAAGCTCCATAAATTCCACTAAAATGCTCGAAGCTCGCCAAAATTGCCTCATGGCAGCCGTCGATAATTCTTCTTTCTAGTTGCTTCGCCTCGGATTCCAAGGTTTATCTTATCCGCCTGAAAAACGCTCCTTTTCGAGCGCTGGCTGCCCATTTTTGCGTTGTCGACATCCGTAACGAGTGATCTTGGCCACGGATTTGAAAATCGTTGGCTTAGCGACCCCTCCGTAACGACAAAGTCGCCCTCAACCGTAGGGAGGCACAGGTCAATTTGTTGTATGCAAATTGAACCGTACCAGGGTCCTTGGGGAAACTACACCGGAAACGGCGGGAAACTCACCGCTTGCAGCTGAATGGGCTGTTGAAGCGATACCACGCTCGTAAACATGACAAGCAATTCCGCTCGAACAAACCAGGGCTACTTTTAGACCACGTTGCTTACAATCTTCTCTGATGGCGTTTACTATCGTCGACTTTCCCGTTCCTGCTTGGCCGGTGATAAGAATATTATGCCCAGACCTTGCACACTCTAAAATTTCACATTGCTCTTTCGTAAAGATCATAGTTATCTTTGCAAATACTCATACGGCTATAAGAACCCATCGCTACGAGCGCTCGATCAGCTGCAAGCGGTGAGTTTCCCGCCGTTTCCGGTGTAGTTTCCCCAAGGACCCTGGTACGGTTCAATTTGCATACAACAAATTGACCTGTGCCTCCCTACGGTTGAGGGCGACTTTGTCGTTACGGAGGGGTCGCTAAGCCAACGATTTTCAAATCCGTGGCCAAGATCACTCGTTACGGATGTCGACAACGCAAAAATGGGCAGCCAGCGCTCGAGAAGGAGCGTTTTTCAGGCGGATAAGATAAACCTTGGAATCCGAGGCGAAGCAACTAGAAAGAAGAATTATCGACGGCTGCCGTGAGACAATTTTGGCGGGCTCCGAGCATTTTAGTGGAATTTATGGAGCTTCGAGTGCGAACTGTCGGCCGACCATGTCGCCAGCCTTTCGTTTCTCTTTACTGGAAAGCAAACTTGGAAAAGTTTAAATCGTCAAAATGGCTTTAGAACGACTTTAGAATGACTCAGCTGCCACAAAGACTTCAAAATAACACAAATGCAGACTAAGGTAAGCTTCTTTTATTTAAATCCTTGACTACAAGTTGAATTTAGAGTGATTTTTTAACCATTTCATACATTCTCTTAAATGGCGCAATACTGTCACATATGTAAATCACAAACAACGTCTGGGCCGCCTGTGTTGCAACCTGTGAAAATGCCTTTGAAAAAGCTATGAAAAAGGCTTCACAAACTCTTTAACTGCACAGGTTTTTTCATAGGATTTTTCACATTCAACAACCTGTAAAAATGCCCTGTTTACAGGTTTTGATATTTTGTAACCTGTGAAAAAAAAGCTGTGAAATTGGCCATTCCGAAATTCAAAGGGGAACTGGGGCGAGTTTCAAATTTTGAAGTAATCGATAAATTGACACCATCACATGAAAGATGACATTGAGATTGGTCATTTGACCAAGTTGATTCTTTTATGTTGAACAGAGACCAAGTTATGGACCTTGAAACATGGCTCAAAATCCATACAAACGTCTCTAATGTTGTGACAGCGTCCCCCAAAACCATGGTTTTGGGGGACGCTGTCACAACATTAGAGACGTTTGTATGGATTTTGAGCTATGTTTCAAGGTCCACAACTTGGTCTCTGTTCAACCTAAAAGAACCAAACTTGGTCAAATGACCAATCTCAATGTCATCTTTCACGTGATGGTGTCAATTTATCAATTAAATTTGAAACTCGCCCCAGTTCCCTTTTGAATTTCGGAATGGCCAATAGCTTTCAGCGCTCCAAGCTGCGACCATTTTGGTCGCCATGGCGAGTGGAAAATTAAAATATTTGGCGACTAAAATTCTGGCAAACGTAAACTATTTTACAATAGAAGGTCGCCAAATGGCGACTTTTTGAAAAAGTGAGCTTGGAGCACTGGCTTCACCTTAAAATAACATTTCACACATTATTTGAAAAAGCCAGTTTTTTCACATTTGACCCCTGTAAAAAAGATGTGGAAAATTCTTATTTCATATGCTTTTCCACAAGTTCTTCACAATGGTGATGGAGAAATTTAAAAACATAAAGGAGCCATCTGCAGTACAACAGGAGCACAGCAGTTCAAGGTAGTGTTCACATCAGGAGCATGGCACACAACTGACCAGTATGGTGCTTTTTGGCTTGCTTTTCAAATTTCATCTAAATCAGCTGGATTTTTACATGTGGCCTTTGCTTTAATACAAAACATTGCCCAGTATTTTGTTTTGCTAGTTTCTGCTTCTCCACTCTTTTTCAATAAATAAAGTATACATAATAATTTCCTCTTGTAAATTTTCCTGTACTAAGCATTAATAATGAAGTCCCCTTCCTCACTGATTATATAAAACACATTGTAATAGTAACAGTGGGCTATTTTATTATGATAATGTTTCTTTCATTTACTCGCATAGCCCCATACACCTTATTCCAAAATGGCTCCCATTCTAATATTCTTTTGTTTTTATTCAAATTAGCCCTTGTTGCCTTGTTCGTAAGAGTAAAATTCAAAAGAACATTTTATCTTGAACGAGGCAACAAGGGCTAATTTGAATAAAAACAAAATAATATTAGAATGCATGAGAGCCATTTTGGAATAAAGTGTATAAGCTTTTAGCTTTAATCACTACCGTGGATAAATAAAGTTATTGAATTGAAAAATGTAATGATGGTCACCCAACTAGTTTAGCTCTGAAGTCATTTTGGGTGACCAGTTACTGTACACTGTATTTATCTTTTTAGTTTTTTCATTGTGAACTTCAATTTTAACAGTACATCATTCAATAAATAAAAATATAAAAAATCTGGGGATCATCTTTTGCAAATCTTTTGACTCCATGCACTTCTTTCGTTTGTTGCTTGTCAAAAGATGCACCAGGGCAATGTTTTTCTATTAAATCACAGGACACATGCAATAAATCTGA
>OX419347.1:10469664-10499664 GCA_948470475.1 Galaxea fascicularis
AAGTTTTTTCCCGTTCGTTTATTGCCCAAGCCCAATGCGTATAAATCAAAAATGTCCAAATTGAATTATTCTCCATGATCATAAATTTTGTTCATGAATGTATTTCAACATCATAACATCCAATTATGGGTATGAGCTTTTTTTCAGGCTTCAGAATAAATGCAATATGTAACAGTTATTTCTGATCAGTAAAACTGAATCACACAGGCCTGGTATTTGAAAACCAACAAATTTTCACAAGAACAGCAATTTATAATCAGCAATTGTATGGTAGCAGCTGTTAAAAATCATCTGATTCCCACACTAGAAAACATTATTTTCAAAGTTTCTGCATGTAAATTGTCAATTGAAAAAAACTGACATAACATTTAACACAAACCTCTTTATGTTTCTTTTCATGATGTGAAAAAAATAGTTTTGCCATTAGACAACACAGGCAGAAGTGAAACCATTTCTGAAGTGACTGAATCAGAAAACATTGTCAGATGAGAGATGATTATTGAGAATCTCAGAATGAATATTCCTTAGGGTAGACAATTTGTACACACTGGTGTTTATCATGTAGATATTTCAGTTTGATTAAAATTAGCATATGACACCAACCCTGACAATTTTATTGATTTAAGTACCATTTCAAAAGTGTGAAAGTGTGAAAATGTGAAAAAGGAAATTATTCTTATTCAAGCAAATAAAATTGCTGTTTACAGCAAAATGATTTAACTTTAGTTAACAACACTTAAAAACTGGAATCTATATTTAAAACAGCCATGCACATACATGTACAAATCTCAATAATGATACTCAGAAAGATTACCATTTTCATTCAAGATTTTAGTTCGAATACTGCAGAGGTTGCATGAAGTACAGCTATACACAGAGTTCAGTGACCAAAGAAAAATGTTCAGTTGTTGCAGGTTTGTATATGTGTTCTTCCTGTTGCATCAGTTAGCACTGAAATATAATACAAAATTGGCAGCCATCTCAAGAACACTTACAGCAGTTTACTCTGGCTACTTTCTGTTCTACTTAAATCCACATTAAATGTATTTTGGTGACAGTTAATCATCCTTTGAAGGAACTAAGTCATAACTTTGTTTTTATTACTGTCTTTGAAAAGCTGAAAGTCATATACAGGAAGGAAACCCAAACAGATTGGTTAAAATTCCTTTTCTAAGCTTTTCTAAGCAGTTTCCTAAACCTATACATAAGCCTCTTTAGCTACACAAAGAAATGATGAAAAATTCTGTAAATGTTTCGAGTTCTCTCAAGCAATTGAAAACTAACCAAATATAGATATGCATATATATATAATGCTTTCTTCGCCCTTTGAGACAATGGCTTGAAATAATTATTTTGGTGTCCTGATTAGCAAAATTTTGTTTGTGAGAACAACCTGAAGCCCTTGATTTTCCATGTAATTGGATGTTTTCAAAAGCAGAAGAATTACCTTAACATAACTTCCTTAATCGACACAAGCAGCTCTGGCCTGAATCAAATGAAAGTCGAAAACTTTACATTGCTTAAACAACATGCTGTGGTAAGTGAGGTGAAAGGTTTTCTTTTCTTCTTATTATTTTTTTATTAAAGAAATAATCAACAGATACTGAGTATAAGAATTTTTGGAAAAAAAGTTCCAACTTCTCCCAACAGTCTACTGAGCTGTAGTCCAGATCATCATCACCAGCTTCAAAACTTAAGTGTCAAATCTTCTAGGTGGTGCAGCCAGGACTACTGTCTTTAGTGAGAACACTGAACACTACTTTAGTTCAGACCACAACACTGCAAAACCCTGTCTCCTACTCTTCACGGACAGTGATGAACCAGTGTTGAGAAACAGGACCTTCAGTTTAAATATCATAAAGACTAGAAAGTGTAACCATTTACAGATGTCATTACTGCAAAGGCAGCAATTGGCCTAATTGGTGAGCCCAAGCTGTGAATCTGCGCCCTCTGGCAGCGTGGTAGTCCATTACTCTACCAAATGACCTAAGTGGTCTAACTAAGTTCATACATAATGGATGACATGTTCATAAAGAGAGAAGTAAGATGGTAAACTTTAAGTGTAACAAATGAATGAAAGATGTAACTATTACTTGATACTCCTGGGAGAATTAACAATAAATTATTCTTTTCTCAAAGTATCAAATAATAATCTAATATAATGTTATTATAATTGCATGGGATAAGAAGGACAGTTATGGTTCCACTAAGCTCCTACCTTGGTCTCCGTGTTATGTCACTCTGAAAAGTAAAAAGATGGAAAGTCAACAAAATTACTGCCTCTGACATACAGTGTAGCCATATTTAATCTGTACCATGACCGAAGTATTGACCCTGAATTCAAACCAACCAACTGATTTCCCATTTACAAGCCAACCTCTCATTATTTATTATTCTGTACTATCACTTTTGGCAAAGCCTTGGTTTATGAAAAAAAATTTGCACCTTAATTTTCAGGAAAAAATATGGTGATTGACAGCAGTAAACAAAACATTTTCACAATTGGTAGTTGTACAATTTTCGGAAAAATCAATATTGTTTGAATGTGCAGGCCTCTAATAAGTGCTTAGATATTGATGACAAAACTGCTAATGTGTGGTTCCAGAAAATATCTATTACTCTCCCCTCTCCACCCCATGGAAGGGTTTTGGTTTGCACCCCCTACCCCTACAGAAATTCCAATCAAGCTCCATACTTTACTCTCTTTTCTACCTCCCTCCCCCTTGCAATTTTCATTTACCCCTCCACCCCATGGAAGGGTTTTCATTTGCATCCCCTACCCCTACAGAAATTCCAATTAAGCTCAATACTTTTCTCTCTTTTCTACCTCCCTCCCCCTTGCAATTTTCATTGACCTTCCATGGGAAGGTATGAATATTTTCTGGATCAGTGCAATGGAACAAACATGCATCACTTGCAAATTAAGTTGTAATGGTTTGCCTAAAAACAATAGCAATGAATTATGCAGAAAGGTGTTAATTGTGGTATTGTTTGAACCACATCAATTTATTGGCTAAAACTTGAAAAACTGCGAACTACTTTTTAAGGGAGCACATTATTTTCTGTTCCCATTTACTGACTGATTCCCTCTTTGAGATTACTCTTCAGCTTTCAAATACAAAATAATTAATATTCAGTTCAATGAAGTTAACATAGAACTGAGTCAATCTATTCAACATAATTGAATATGCTTCCACACCATAGTTAACAAGATCCAGGCATAACCAATCAATTGGTAATCAATGAAAAATATTTTGTGGAGCATCCATTACTCATTGATCAATTGATTATTCATTGATGTCATTTATTATTTACTGATGTCATTGATTTACCTAATGGAAATTGTCTTTTTAACACCATATCCATAGATTGCGAGCAGTCTTTCTTTTGCACAAAAATCTGTAGAACGAACATGAATGCAATATGCAAGCGACACAGCTGCGAACTGCTTGTGGCTTTGCCACTCCAATCTCACGTTCGCATTCATTCCACAGATTTTAGAGCCAAAGAGAGACTGGTTGCAGGCTACCATCTCCATTATATCATTTGGCAATGAAACACGATCGCTTCTTCTACGATTATTGGTGGCTGGAGAACTGTATTTCAACCATTCATTTTTGCTGACCGTAAAGTTTTCACTGAAGCAAACAACAGCATCAGAGCCTGAACTGAAAGTCAAGTTATTTAATATTTACTAATTTTATTATGATTTGGTTATTTAGTTGTGGAACTAACTTGTGACTACCGGTAAATTTACGTATCTAGTCTCAAAATTGCGATGGTACTTTTTGTAAATTATGAGCCCTGCAAAACACTATTTTTGACATCAGCAGGAGGAACTGATGTGAAGATAAGTTAAAAAGACCACAATAAAATTAAAATCAAAAGAATTTGATGAATTCATATTTCTTGGATTGTGTGCCATTCAACAACCTGATGATTAATCAATGATACAGTATCGAAGACCAAAGATAACTCATTGATTACCCACTAACTCATTGATGTCATTGATTTCATTGATTTCATTGATTTCATTGATTAGTTATGCCTGCCAAAATGGCCTCTAACCCCTCTCTGTCATGTTGCATGTGCTAATTTCATTAGTAAAGTAAGGGACATTATTCCTCCCAAAAATTTACGATAAGCAATGGAATAACTATTGAGCAGGGACACCCTAAGATCTGGTCACAGTATGGAGCAAAGGCCTAACCCCAGAACTAATTGGTAAATTATTGTGTGACTATGAATGTAAGCCTTACATTGCCTATTTTAAGCATGTGCATGCATGTTCTAGTCATTTCCTTTTGACCCCACACTGTAATCCTGCCAGTCTTTACTGCAACCGACTCTAACTCTCTAACCAACTGAGCTATGAAACCATTGACATTGGGAGCAACCCACAATTGTTGTGGGTTCATATATTCCCATGAAAGAGATTTATGAATGTGAATTCATGATACTTACATGTATGCAATAAATCATGAATAGCAACCGCTCCCAACTGCAAGGATCATCCTTCACTTAATTTCATTTCTGCAGTTCATTATTCAATATATTTTACACACATTATTCACAATAGTTTAGTAATTTTAGTAATAATTTTAGTAATTTACATGGGATTGTATGAGAACTTCACTTACACAGCTTCCAGTGAGGTTAGGTTCAGAGCTTCCCAACGAGGGATTTGCCCTCATGCGCACCAAATTAGAAGTCTCATCAAGTCTTGAGGATGGGAAAGCAAAACTCTCCCGCCTCTTTGCCCTTGGATCACCAAACTCATCTGAGAGCCTTGAACGACTGAGCTTGAAATTACGTGGCAAAGATGAAAACACTTCTGAATGTAAATCAGCACTATTGTCAAGTTCAGAGTCCGACTGTACAATTGAAAACAGCAATAAAGCATGGAATTAATGCAAGTACAGAGTATGTGATCACTTTTATTGATAATAATAATAATAATAATAATAAAACACAAACAGCGGAGATAAACATAGTAAACCAACGCATTTTATATAGACTTGACGTTTCGTATGCTAGGCAACATACATTTTCAAAAGTGACCGTTACAATTTTTTTTTTTTGAACACTGTTTATATACTTTTAAGACAAGGGTCTGGAACCGAGATTAAGAACATAGGCACGCAATGCGTGCTTGAGCTATTTTGTGAAGGGCGATAAAATGTTGATAAGATAAGGAGAAGTCAGAAAATGGTTGAATGGTGGATCATTTATCTGTGGCGCTTTTGGTTTTTGCTATGGTATCGGAGAAGTACGAGCAAACTGTTTTTCATTTGATTTTTGTTTAGTTTTCTTATTTCTAAGACTGATTTTGAGTTTGATTTGTACCAATTAAATAGTCATTCATCCTACATTTTTTGAAACAAGAGTTTCATTAATTCCGCAAAAACCGATATATAATATATTTTCTATTATTTGTTCATTTTCTTTCTCCGCACTTTCGCAAACACTATATTCTTCCGGTCCCTCAAAACCCCCTAAGTATACGTACACGTGCTGAAACAGTTCCAGGACCACATGAAGAAATATTCGCAAACAAACGAACCACCAAACACAACGTAATATACAACACCAGCAAAAACAAATCAACGTTGAACAAATAGTACTGATAACGAATATAGATGTAATTGCCATAATTCATCAATTTCTGATTTTCAAGTGCTTTGTACTTTTTACTTCGGACAGCAAAAATAGCCCGACCTAAACAAACGCTCTTATTTTAGTGTTGGGCCTTTTGCTGACAACGTCTGTGTACGGTAAGCAGATGAGCGTAACACCGCGTTATATCCCGAAATAAGGGCAATATTAAACTTACCGACTCGAAAACAAACCACCAATTACTTCCAAAATAAGCTCCTCCGAATTAAGAGCGTCAACAGTTATACAATATTAAAAAAACCCGATCAACAGACAAACAACGGATCGAAATCCGCCAATAAGAAGAAGAGAAAATTGAAGTTGAGAAAAGTAACCAATAAAAAATGGTTAAAAGTGACCTATCATTGTAACAGAAAATAAATTCAATTAGATGTTGTTGTAAACATGTTGAATTGACCACGTGCAAATCTTGTGATTGATCAAAGGTCATGTTAGATCCACGTGACCGATCAAAGTTCGGAGTCGCATTTAACCAACAGCGCTGCCTTATTCGTGTGGGAATTAACCAACGAACTTGCTATTACCAAACGTATGCACGTGATAGATCAAAGTTGGAAATCGCATTTCATAAACAGGGCTGTATGTCTTGGTGCCTGTTTACACGTGAGAGATAAAAGTAATCCATTTGACAAATGAAATCAGCATTTTCATTGTTTAACATAAAAACGGCTTCACTTCAAGGGGAACAAATATCCAGATTAAGGATTCCCTTCCATAGCATTTTTCTTCCGTGCCAATATCACTTGTGGAAACAGCCACTTCTGATTAGACTAATATTTATAGTTTTCAAATCCGTCAAACATATGTTTATTTTTCCAGTTTTAACAAAGTTAGCAAAGGAACAAAAAAACACAAGAAAAATTACAAAACTAAGCACTCGTCCACTTCGAAACGAAATATTTGCTCCCCGAGTAGGAACCGCTCAACCAAATTACCTTGATGCTGAATCAATTACGACTAGCATTATTCGTTTAACGTTTTTTGCCGCTTTTCACCGCCTGCATTATTTCCGATAATCAGAGTATTCAATCAGTTCAATGGCAAATAGTAATATGTGATTTAAAGAACACTGCTTGATCTCAGAACGGCATTTCTTCCCCGCTAGGTCTCTCGCGGTTACACTACGGGTTGTTCGAATAACTCGACGTTTCAATTCTCAAACACTAAATTTCATTGTTTTTAACCCCTTAAAAATTCTCTTCAGAAGTGGTCGAGTGCCACTAACATAGTTCTACTTTTGTTTTCATCGGGATGACCGAATTCAAAGATGCTGAAAATCATTGAAGGACTTTCCAGGAGGCGCAGGTTGTGCATCACACGCAATTCAAAATAGTAAAAACACTTCCCTCGAAAACGTGAGACGTCAGGCTTTTCATTACACAGTAACTTAGTGCTGATTGGCTCTGTAGTAATTTTTACGTGGACTCCGGCTGATCTTTGCTAACAATGGGAAACGAATCTGCTGCTCGTTTCAGCAGACGTTCATTGGGAAGGAAAGATTGCGTGACGAACCAAAAGAGTGTCTGCGAAGGAGAAGAAACACACGGTTGTTATAACCAACAAGCCGCGGCCGTAAACTTCAAATACTTTCGTCCCCACCTTACTACCTTCATCATCCATCGAAACAGTACAATTCATACTTCATTCTAATCTGACTCCAGTATCTCACGCCTATTGTTGTCATTCACGCATGCGTTAAATATACAAACCCTTTTCTCCGGAAAGACTACCATAACGGTGGTACCCCTTGGTGTGATAGTAATAAATGCATCACGCAACAATAGATAGATGACGCGTGACATTCCACGCTGGTGTTCCTTTGAGCGTAATCAACACGCATGTGTAACTTAGTCTCAGTGCTGACCATCACTGACCACATGCTTTCAAAAACACCTTTAAAACAGGGAAATAGATTGGCCCCTGGCTGAAACAATGCCATCTAAAGAAACCTTTATTCCATTGGTTCAAGGCAGAACCACCCGACCAAGGAAGAATTTCTTGAGCTTCATGCTGACATAGAGCGATTTTGTTTACACAAAATAGCTCAAAAAACTATCTTAACAGTAAATATGTAAAAGGATACACCTTATCAATAAAGCAACAACTTCTCACTACTAACTTAAGCCAGCTTTTAATGCAAACATTAGTAGTGAGAAGTTGTTGCTTTATTGATAAGGTGTATCCTTTTACATATTTACTGTTAAGATAGTTTTTCTTAATCTCGGTTCCAGACCCTTGTCTTAAAAGTATATAAACAGTGTTCAAAAAAAAAAAAAAAAAAATTGTAACGGTCACTTTTGAAAATGTATGTTGCCTAGCATACGAAACGTCAAGTCTATATAAAATGCGTTGGTTTACTATGTTTATCTCCGCTGTTTGTGTTTTATTTTTAATCAAGCTACGATGGCCTAACAACAAGAGAATAATAATAATAATAAATAAAATTTTATAATACTAATAATAACAATAATAATAATTATAATAACAATGTGTAGTTCCAGAAAATATCCATACCCCCACCATGGAGGGAATTGGACATTCCAGGGGGATGGGGGGGTCAAAGGCCCATGAAATTCCGGAGGGGAGGGGGGGGTTAGAGACGAAATTCACGTCCAGATGGAAGAAAATCGATCGACACACTTAATACGTTAGATTGTGCCGCTTACCAACTTTCTTGGGACGTTCCGAAGTTTTAAGTCGCTAAATTACGATACTTCTAACAGTGCTGTTGCCAAAAAAACATTTTCCTTTTTTCCTAATAGTGCTTTGGAAGCAAATCAGCACCAAATGAAATCGTGAAATAAAGACTATTTTGAAAGGAGCGGCCATTACTCATTACCAGTCTCCATAGTTGTCCATGGTGGACTGGTAACTTACGAATGTTCTTGTTGGATACACGTTGAGAATCACTGCATTTGTCGAGCATCTTTTATACATCAGAGGCTGTCATTTGGCAAGATGATTACAGAAAACTTGCTATTAATTCGTTAGTCACTTTTTTCTCTTCATTACATAATTTTGTAAGAAATGCGTCGTAAAATGTTGCGATCGTGTTCATTTCAAGTGCGCGAAATTAACATTTCACAAATTTGGTAAACAGCTCAAAAAATTGTTTATTTGCAACTAGTATGGTAGTAGCTCAGTTCAGATACTGGCAATACTATATTTTACATTTTAGACCAGCTTCTGTATACATAAAACAATAAAGTTCAGGTTATGTATTTAGGGTAATTCGCGACTTTTAACTTAGGCAGGGGTCGCACTAACGCTTTTGGTGTTTACATTGGACATAAAATCTGTCATCGCGTGCCTGCGACAAGTGCGACCCTTTTGTCGCAACCAGACATAACTATGCCCGAAGGACCTAAAGATCAAAAAAGCCGATGTCCTGCCTCGAAGCAGGTCATATCTTGTCCAATGGCCTTAAAATAACAATTTTTTGTTTTTCTTCGGCCACAATGTCAGTCAAATCTGAGATACGAGCAAAAATAGAATTTTCGCAATTCTTTGAAGATAACACATGTGCACAGCTAGCTACAGCTATCTGTTCAAAATTTTAGTCACCAGTTTTAGAACTCTACAAACGTTTATCTGGTACTAATGGCGAATTTCAACCCATACCAATTTACAAATTTGCACTATTCACCTGATTATTCTCAGTATGGGGATGGCTTGTTTTCACCCTTTAGCTCGCAGATGTTTTCTCAAGACTGGCAGCCTTCGACCTCGCAGCTGTCTTTTGACGTCGGTTTAAAGCGGCAAGAGCCAACATTTGCCGTTAGCGAATGTTGCACAATGCGTACAAACCAATAAGGTTTTGTAAATTGATCAAATTAAACAGAGATTGAACAAATCATGGTTGCTAAAAAAACTAGCACCAGCCTCATGTCTACAAAATTAATTGTATTTGGCCCTCTTTTCGCGTGTGAAATATTAAGAGTTGACAGTCCGGTTTCAAATATCATTTATGTCCCACACGTGCGACCTCAAGACTCCCGTGGCGTAAATGTCGTGACATATTTGTGGGACAACATATGACGAGACATAAAAAAAATAAGGCCACAGTGCGACCCCTGCCTTACGCACGTCTGCAACGTTTACAATGACATCGTCTCAAATACGTGCCAGACAATAGATACACGGCGGCCTCTTGTTTGTTGTTTGCTTTGAAGTTTATAATTTCCAGGGGGTATGGGGGGGTGTTCAACAATTTTTGGAATTTCCAGGGGGGGGAGGGGGGGTTACTGCGTCCTTGCTAAAATGGAAAATCCGAAGGGGTGGGGGGGTCCTATATAATATTCCGTCCATGGTGGGGGTATGGATATTTTCTGGAACTACACAATAATAACAGTTTTCAACCTGTTGTGAATTCTTCACACCTTCATCTTAAATAGGTTTGGACTCAAAAAATGCTTATCATAAGCTTTTACCTTTTTTTTAATGTTTGATATTCAATAGTTCCTTTGGATCCCAAAACTCAATAACAAAATGGATTTGAGAAAAGCCAAACAAAGTGTCCGGACAGCATATATCCTGACGGGCTCTGCTTTGAGATTGACATTTTAAAAATTGTTGCAAAGAGTAACAACTCCTTGCCAAATTAAAGCTGCAGCATTGAAAATGCCAGCAATGTGTTGTCCCTTGCAGATGTTAATGTTCTTGTTGTTAGTAAAAATTTGCAAACTTTTAAGGCTTTCCCTTGGTGTAAGAACCCACAAAAGTCAAGAATGACATGAAACAAAGAAAAATAGGGTTCAAAACAACAGCATATTGAAAAGAATACTCAAAAACAGATTCTTCTACTGAGGTATAACCAACATACAGCATATTTAAATATTAAGTAGATTAATTTTATCAAATCTATAGACCACTCTCTATCTTGTGATCATAAATTGATATACACTAATTATAAAAATATAAATGTCCATGAACAGAGCCAGAGCAAAACCTGAACAAATACACAGAAAAAACAGTTTGAAACAATCATAGATATGAGCTTTGCTTAATTAATTGCACTGAAAAAGTTTTTTTCACCTGTAAATCACTGAAGGACAGTTATAATCATTGCAAAGAAATCTGTAAACAACCTGCCTTTTCTGACCTCCTTTTAATGTTAACAAAACGTTTGCTTTGTCTACTATTTGCATAGTTCAGAAATTGGACATTTTACATGTATGTAAATTTGATGTCTGGGGCAAAATAGCAATTGAAAATATATTTCACTTTAATAAATGACACCCTAACCAAACAGAATGTCATTTTATCCCCCTTCTCGTTTTATTTTTTGGGTAAATTAAAATAAAAAATATTGAATTTGGACGGACAGCCATTAAGTTTTCTCGTCAGAATCATTTCATTCCTCATTGATATTGAATGTACAAACCGTAATTTACATAACTCCGACCTTTTATCGTGATCTGGTCCATATTTGTGTACACATATGAGTTCCAAGCGCTCTGTTTATTCCATCTTAAATAATTTTCCACTTTTGACTAGCATCATAACCTATTTCACACTAAAGCTTATTCTGATTATTATTTATATAGTTGTGGTTGTTTACATCTTAACCGATCGAGACCGTACTTTTCGCGGATGAACAAATTTGTCATTTTCACGTTTCATCCTCAGAAATTACGCGAGATCCACATTAATAAAGATCTGTTCGTATTCGGAAAAATGGACGCTTAAAATACTGGCAGACTAGAAATTTGTCCAAGTTTGTCGTGAAAAGATAACTACAAAGACGCATTTTGAGCTGGTATCCTACAGGAAACACGTGGAAATACAAAATTGGACAAGACTTATAGATCGATCGAACACTGAGCATAAGTTATCGCGAGCGTTCTAAGGTCGGAGGGATTGTCAGATGAAACTATTTAATTGTAGTCTGGAAGGAATTTTCAACAAAACGGGTTTGATTTTTATGCGCTGAGAAATCAAAAGGCTGATCAGTTAATATTTTTACCACTGGAGACCAAAAACATTAACCTATTTGATTGTGTAAACATACAGCAGGGTAAGCCTAAATCAAATAAAACCGAAACCTGCAAGCGTCAACAAAGTGTCCAGTTTAAGCCAAAAGCAAACCAAATTTTTTAATGATCGTGAGTGATAACGATGCACGAGTGAATGATGTTTTGCAACAATTACATTTTTGGAGGTTATTTTGGAGTCGAGTGCTTCGCCTCCGTGCTGTCTTCCCAGGAAACACGAAAATGTATTCGAACCAAAGAATTGAAAACAAAACTAATGGACCTTTTCAGAAACAGAAAACATTGGTCGTAACAGTTGGGACTTAATTTTCTACACTTCAGGAAATCATCTTACCAAGGTGAAGTCAAACCTGTCTTTCGCCTAAGCATGAAAAACTGCTTAAAACGCCACATTATAACCTTAATTATGTAAGCTGACACAGAGTTTGTGTGTTGCTTACCTCGTCGGCTGAAAATTCCTCCCGTAATTTCGTAATAGAATGCATTAAAAGCTCTCTTTCCTTGTCATCTTTCACATTGTAATCGTGTTCCAAATCGTCCTCAGTGAGTGCTTGAAAATAGCCGATAGATACATCGTCTGGAAACAAAGCGATCAAATGTCCAAGGGACTCTCTCTCCAAAAAAGAACGAAGCGAGGAGTCTCTGTCTTCGCTTGTTGTGCTGCCTTCGCTTTCTGTGCGGTAGGCCACTGTAGAGCTGTCAAGCCCCTCCATAGTCCTTCTACGTCTTCCTCAAAACTCGCTCATGTTCATCGAAATGCTCGTGGAAATCATGGAACGCAGGGAGACCTTCATTTTGGCCGTGTCGAGTAAAAACAAAATCTTTCACCTCCAACAGCAGTCGCGCACGAGGTGTTCTCCATCAATTTCAGTTTGTTTTCCCTGTGAAAATGTCTTGCGCGGTGTTCAAACGACACATCTCAGGCAGGTCTAATTGTTGACTCACAGATACCTACCCCAAATAAACCCGACCAACAGAAAATTGCTTGCTCTTCTTATTCACCGAGAGAATTTTATCAGTCATCGATTAACGTGGAAAAATATAAATACGATGATTTCCCCAGGGAGTATGAACCTGTCCGCGCATATTTCACTGGGACAACAACTCTGACCAACAACAACTTTATGGCGGACGCCGGTCGTTCGAACTTTCCACCACAGTAAAAAAGAGATAATATGAGGAGTGCTATAGCGTGAAGTTCTTGCTTTGGGTGCGTTCCTTTGGGATGATTCAGATCAGGATCAGTGATCCAAGATCACTCTTATCATGGCACATCAAAGGAACAAATAAATACTTGCCCAGAGTGGATTCCTCAGTTCCTTTCAGGATGCGCTTATGATCCGAGTCATCTTGGATCATTATCTAAAAATTCCTTAACTCTCTTTTAGTATACTTATCGTAAAAAGATTTAGGAGCCGTCCACAAACAGTGGACCTCTCGTAAGTGACCACCCAAAGTGTCAAGTCTAGGTGGTCCACAGGCAGCCCAATTGTGGTGTGTGTCATCAAAAATTGACCGTTTAAAACTTCGAATTCCAACGAACCGAGTAGCGGTAGAAATATTTATATTCTAGTCAAATAAAGCCTTCTTACCTTCACTCTACTGTTTCTTGTCCCTTTCTGGGACGTCTAAATGCAATATCATTGCTTTTTTTAAGTCCCAGATCACTGTCCATTAAAAGAAGCGATGAATGGTTTGGTCAATAAATACTCTTGCTTTGTAATCACCAAGGATTTAAGCAAACTTCATGAAACTTGGCACATAAAGTACAAACAAAAACAAATTTAATGCATGACTATTTAGGGTCAGAAATGCTATTGTTGCCATGGTAATACCAAAACCGATTTTAGTGGACAGTTTTCTGGCAACAAAATCTAAAAACATAGTCACTAGAAATCAATGATACTTTGCTCAGTGGTCAGGCAAGGGGTGAGCTATCCAATGAGTGAAATATTTTTGGAGTTGTGGATAATCTCATCCAATTTTTCTATAAATAGCCAGTTTCCATGGCAATGGGATATACTTTTCACTGACAAGAAAATCATTTCACTCATTGCATACATCATCAAGAGACTAAACTACACACCACATATTATGAGCATATGATAAAAAGAAACTTAGACATGCTTGCCAGAAGATTGGAAAGTTTAAAAATATAAATTTTGAGAAAATATGACACTTAAAGTTTTCTGAAGTGGAGTTCTCAATTTGACCACAAAGTGGGTGTCTCCAGAAGGTATAAAACAAATTTCATAACATACTGAAGTCATTATTCAGTGGGACTGAATATTACAGCTAAAGTTTTCACAAGCTCTGCACTCAAAGCACAAAAGTGATTTCATCTCGCAGTCCAGTATTTCTCTTGTCTTTATCGCAATCACAAAAACTACTCCAAGTTTTGATGAGTGTCCCTGCTTTTGCCAGGTTCCATCTACTGAAACAGCTACTTCTGCCACCTCAAAACCATCTTTAATGAGAATCATTTCAGAATTGTACTGCTTTTTTTTAGGACAAAGAGCCACCTTGCTACATCCACCATCCCACTTTCAGCATTCGATTTTTCTGCAGTGGCGATCTAAACCATGTGGCTATTATATGCTTTATTCGTCACTGGTTTTGGAAGATTCATGTCAGCACAGAAAGTTCTCAAGCCAGAGAGACCCATCTTCTGGGAGGCAAGAACTGACCGGCGGTTGGCCTCATAAGGTACACCTCCTACGCCTCCAAGCCGCCTACTAGTTGACAATGCTGTCTCATGTTTACAAATTGAGCATCTCAATACTAGACTCTCGGCTAATCCTTCACGTTCAAAATCACGCTGAAAAAGCTCAAGTTTAGAGCTTGGCTTTCTACAATCACTACAGATTGCTGCTAGGGCAATAGAATCGCTAAGAAGCGGAGCATTTATAGGCCATTTTAGAGTTGCGTAGGGAACTGGGGCGAGTTTTATATTTTGAGTAATCGATAAATTGATACAACTACATAAAAGATAACGTTGAGATTGGTCGTTTGACCAAGTTTGATTCTTTTAGGTTAAACAGAAACCAAGTTATGGACCTGGAAACATGGTTCAAAATCCATACAAACGTCTCTAATTTTAGGCTGCGTCCCCTAAAACCATATAAACTCTTTATTTTTTTGGTGAATTCTGTGATATCCTTAAAAATGGGCAAACATATTGATTTTCACCTCAGTTACTTGCAAATAGTAGGTATCCGACAGGCTTTTACAGTTGTCAGAAAACTGAATAATATTTTTAAGAGTTAATATGGTTTTAGGGGACGCAGCCTAAAATTAGAGACGTTTGTATGGATTTTGAACCATGTTTCAAGGTCCATAACTTGGTCTCTGTTTAACCTAAAAGAATCAAACTTGGTCAAACGACCAATCTCAACGTTATCTTTTATGTAGTTGTGTCAATTTATCGATTACTCAAAATATAAAACTCGCCCCAGTTCCCTACGCAACTCTAAAATGGCCTATCAACTTGTATCCCACAGCTGCTCTTTCAGGTTTAGATGACTCTTGGTTCAGACCACACGAATTTTGAAGTTTCTGAGCCGATCTGATGACTCTAACCTTCGAACATGAAGGCTTGGACTCGACAACATTCGCTGGAGAATCTTCCCTCACCTTAGCCTCCATTTCCACTTCCACGTGGCTATAGCTGTCAGAGACATCAGGCGAATTCTCTGCTGATTTTGACGCTTTTTTCCACAACGGAATGCCACAGAATCCTTTCCTTTTTTTCTTCTTCTTCTTTAAGAATAAAACTTTCTTTTAACAGATTTAGCCATATGAAGACAGAAAACAGGTAAACAATATCCCACAACAAACATAACGTGAGTTTTCGCGTGAGTGAGCTGCGCAGGGAGTTTTGGGAAGAGATATCGGACAGGACTTTAGCGAAACCGGGAATGGACTGTAGAACTGGGGGAAACCTTTTGTTCGGACGTAGGAATTTTGACACAAAACGTCCTTAACTTAGCAACCGTAATTAGCGTCACAAATAAACCGTTGCTAGGGGGATTAGTGGTGGTAATTTTAAAATTCTAGGCTTGCATTTACTTCTTTTTAAAGAAATTAAACTAACAACATAAAGACACATGGTACAGGGTTGGAAAAAAAATTGTTTCCGGCTAAAAAAAATTCGGATTTTAGGGTATACTACCCCCGAATTTACGCCCGGGAGAGATATAGCAGAATCCCTATCAAGTGGTCGCCAAGGGGAAGCCAGAAACAATGGAAAAATTGCAAACAGTCATCTCAGAAAGTGGTCGCGGTCGCTTCCAACAGGTGGTCGCTCACAGGCGGTTCCAGCTATTGTGATTTGAAGTGAGAACGTTTGGTTTTTTGTAAAAGTGGTCGCTTTTCGGAGGTGGTCGCAAAGCGAGGGTCGGCTACATTCACATGTTCTCCTCTTGTTTAGTCAAATCCAGCGTTCCCCCTCCTGTCATGAGTACCGTTGGCGTCATGTTGAGAACGGAACACAACTGTAAGCAAACTAAACTGATCCATTCTAACAAGTTTACAGAAAACTTTGCTCAAATATGCCTCACACCCCCTCCCCCCTAAACGTTCTAAACGTCAAGTTGACGTTAAGCCAGAAACAAGCAAAGATGTCAAGCGCTTTTAGTAGACTCAAACACTTACAAAAAACTTGTCAGCTTTGAACTTTAGAAAATATTTCCTTTCATAAATTCTTATCTGTTTCATTTGACCTCAGTTGCAAAGAACAGGGATGCAAGTGGGCGATAATTACGTGTAAAGTTCAGAGGGGACATGGGGGCCGAAGTGGGCGAAAGGGTACGGGACGCGGAGGAGAGGAAGCGGGAGTTCTAAAAGGGTGGGGGTGGGGGTGGTGGAAACGCGAAAAGTGCGTGAGCTCCGAAGAAAAAAGCTACCGGAGGCGGCAGAAAAGAGTACAGGAAGTAGACGAGATTTCGATCGACGAAAATCGCGGCTCGAGGAAAGTTCAACTGCAAAAATTAAACAGGGGATGATACAAAGCTTTCTCGGCGAAACACTGCAATCGTTCCCATGCTTTGAGACTAAATTTTAAACAAGACAGAATTTTCTCACTATCCAACGTCAATTTTCTTCTACTGAAACGTGAAGGATCAGCTTGAAAATCGGAAAAGCCGGAGAACGGTGAAAACAACAAATTCGCAAGCAAAAGACCAGAGTGTATCGCAAACCATTCACAAGCTGAAATCACTAAAAAAGACCTATCTTCCATTCTCAATACCATTTTGCTTGGGAACCAAACACTGCTTCTGATAACAGTAAATGTGTTGGGTTTTGGTCCATGCAAACATAAAAACAGTGTCCAGTTGTTAGCATTTCTTTAATTCCTTTTCTTACATTAGATACGCCTCAAAGAAGCTTAAACTAGAAATAATGAAGGAAAAAAACAATGGACATCTTACAGTAGTTATCAGTATACAACTTAATCCAAGACGGCGGGTGTCTGTTACTAGAAATCAGCAAGTTCTTCCGCTCGTTTTGCTTCTTTTCCGTCATCTGATCTAAAAACTAACTTAATAATAACACCACATTGCCTTCTACAGGCAAATGATAAATACATTCATGATTAAATATCAATAAGAGAAGCGGAAACAATACAATGGTTCGAATTTAATACTCGAACCTCAGAGTTCATCTGTTTCTATGGTCTTGCCTGGCTGCTTGTATCTACGTATTTTATTTAAAATATTCTTTTAACCTCATTAGTCTGTCATTACTCTATACAGAACAACCGACGCATGCAGCAAAAATGTCATGTATTAATAACACATTTTAAAACATTGACAAAGGTTTTTGCATTCGCTAACTCAGTTAGAAAGACAAAATCAGGTTTTTGTTTTGAAGCCCAAAGCTCACCGTTCGAAACCATAAGATTTCCACCGTGCTTAAAAAGTGAAACTCAATCGATTACATCACTTCATTGTTGTCAAAGGTTCTAACGTGAACATGGGCGTGGCATCATGACCTTATTTCTTCTTCTTCTTCTTTCTTTATTTGTTAAAGCAGGTTTTATTTATTGGCAACTTTTGAAAGCTGATGTGGACCTGCTACAAATACTACGTACACCACAAATGTATTTTAAAGGTTGACCACGACACCGGGGTCTACGACCCGCTACTCTTGGCGAGTAAAAAAAAATTTGATACACGCAAGGATTGTGAGACGGGACCTCCAGTTTTATCGTCCTTATCCGAGAAGACTAGAAAGTCTAACCATTTGCAGATGGCATTGCAAAGGAAGCACTTTCCCCTCAGTTATTTAAAGACCCTGAGTGTTGGTCCGGCCAAGGATTGAACCCACGACCTCCCGCACGATAGTCCGGCACTCTACCACTGAGCTAACCGGTCGGCGGTTTCACCTAGTTTCAGTTCTGTATTTGCCAACACCTTTAAGACTAGGGTTAGTTTTCTTTAACAGCAATTTTGCGACATATACTCCATATAATAACATGTTAACGTATTTTTGGGTTGAACATCTATTCGGGAAAAATTGGATTAAACTAAAATCAAGAAAATCAAGTTATGTTTGGTGATAAACCACCTCATTTCCTCGTAAATTACTGTTTTGCTTTGAAGTATCGACTGCTAAGGCGAACTGAGATTTATTGAAAGGAAACACAGCTCAGAACTCGACAGATAACATTGCATTTCCCATTGTTTGGGTATATGATAAACTAAACTTTCTACTCATCTCGCAAAAAACGCAACCTACTTTACTCAGTTTAATGACGTAATGTACACTATGCTGTAGTGTAGTCATGTTTTGTAACAAGGAAATGAATGAAGAGCGATTATTATTATATCTGTGTCGATGTTTCCGCTGTCGTTGTATCCTGCACCTTATAATATTCTTTCGACTCGTCCAGCTTGCTCATGTCAAAGTACTCCACCTCCTGAAGCAACATCCGTTCCACCCTGTTTTCCAGTTCCTCAAAGTCCGGCCGTTCATGCACGGTTTCCTTCCAACAGTCGGTCATCAAGGAGTAACTGGAAGAAAGAACAAAAATAGGTAGTCGAGGACTACATGTAGCTACTTCTGCAGGAAGGAAATTAAAAAAAAAAAACAGAAATAAAGCAACTTAAAATTGTTTGGTCTCTCAACCAATTGAAAATGGGCCTCTGAGAGGACACGAGGTTACCGGTGGGAAATATAGAAGTGCAAAACGAATGAAAGTATATTCTGCCAGCAGAGTTCTCATCTTTTAACTGTTTGTATTTTTGTAGTATTTCCATTCCTGGGGCCTGTTTCTCACAGATTCTCTTATCTCTCTGTCTCTTGGTATAACATTCCCTTGATCAAATATAAGGTACCACTGGAAATGTTAACACAGAAATTTACACCATAGTTAGCGAGTGAGTGAGAATGACGTCAATGATCCGACATCACAAGATGAAAGGCCAACATTTTATTTTAAACACAAAGCAAGCAAACAACTTGATCCTTTCTGAAAACTAACTTAACAGAACAACTTGATTCTTACTGAAAGTAACCTAACATAACAAAAACTTGATCCTCCATGAAAACTAACTTAACCAAACAGTTTGATTCTCTAGGAATCTTGTGCACGAGGACATGGAGCAAAATTTGCTTGAAATTGACTTTACAGATAGGCATATATTTTCACAGATACTGAGCTATTATTTTTGCAGTTTTGTCTGCAATCATATCTTGTTTCCCTGATTTCAGTAACAACAATTTTAAATCATCTATGGGTATATCTGCCAAAGGCACAGGGTGGTTTTTTTCTAAGATAGCTTTTGACTGCATCATTAAAACATGCATAACTGTGCATTCCCTTATCAGTTTTTTTTTTTTTTTTTTTTTTTTTTTTACTCTAACAAAACTTTATTTCAACATTACAAAACAGATACAGCTCCTATACATTATACCCTATCCTTATTACAATACAGAATTACTTAACACATACCCCCCAATCCTCCCCCCCCGCAATCCTTTCTCAATTAAAGCAAAAAAACAGTAAAGAGAAAAAAAAAAAAAGAAAAGGAAGGTTGTTACGATGATTCATAGGTCGCCCACTTTTCTCTTAAAAACTTCATATTGTCGCTAGTACACGCAATATAGAGTTCTGTTTCATATTTCAGTTGAACTTTCAGTTTAAACGCCATAACATTTGGCAAGGTTTGATTCCTTCTGCAATCCCATAAGTAGAGTTTTGCAATAATAAGAAGATAATTAAGCAAGGGGCAAGATCTTGTTATGATACCTACAATTATATCCTTTTTAGTAAGACAAATTCTCTCTTTCGTGATGGAAAACCAATACTGTTCAAATTCATTCCAGAACGTTTTCGAGTGTGGACAACTATACAAAAGATGATGCAATGTCTCTAAATCTGATTGGCAAAAGGTGCATTTATTACAAAGTCTGAAGCCAATTTTATAGAGTTTAGTATTAGTATAAAGAATAGAATTAAGTATCTTGTATTGAAAGGCCTTAACATAAGGTTCAAGTGCTACTTTATGTGGAAGCATAAACACTTTTTGCAAAGAATCAATGGAGAGGTGAAATTCGCTTTGCAACTTGTTAAAGGCACTAGGAAATTGTGCCTTTTTATTTATTAACAATGAATAATAATGTTTTGATTTCTTCTTTGTGATATCAAAAACATTATTATCAATTACAAGTGATGGTGAAGATGTTGGTAACATCATATTTTTTAACTCGCGGGGAACAGCATGACGAAGGCCGGCCCAGGTAAGAAAATTTGTTTTTTCAACTCTATTTTTGATAATATTGAACGATTCGGTGCTATTTAAATTAAGCAACAAATCACTTGTTCTAACTATACCAGAATCAAAGAAATTTTTGTAGAAGATTGGAGAATTGTTGATACGAATTTCTTTATTGTTCCATAAAATGTTACGCCAGTCCTCAGTTGACGCAAAGTTTCCACGAAATTCTGACCACCACGCTAAAATTTCGGAATAAAATAGAGAATTGATGGTATAATCTTTGATGTCAAAGTTGCAGTTGAGAAAAAAGAGTCCTCCTAAACTAAGCAAAAGATGACGCAAATAGTTTTTCCATGTACCCTCATTTTTGCCGAATATTCTTTTTAACCAGGCCAGACGCAAGGATTTAATCATACATTCCAGATCTATCATTTTTAAGCCACCCTTCTGAAACTCATTTATTGTTGACAATCTAGTAACCTTGTCCGTACCATTCCATAAAAATTTATATAGTAATCGATTCAATTCAACGATCACGTTGTTCGGGGTTGGCATTAACGAAGCTAACTAAACAAACTTAGGGATCACCAAACTTTTAATTATGGTAACTTTACCATAAATAGAAAGCCCTCTAGAGGACCAGACATTAAGTAGTTTTTTTATCTTGTCTAAATTTTCTATAAAGTTCTTCTCAAGCAGCAATTTTTGATCGTAAGTGTAAAAGATCCCTAGGGCCTTAATTGGCTCGCTAGGCCATTTAATGCCAAATGGTTTTGCTTTATTTTTCCTGGAGGACCCAATCCACATACCTTCAGTTTTGTTAAGATTTATTGTTAAGCCGGATGCTTTCTTAAATATTTCTAGTAAATCGAAGAGTGCTTGAGCTGAGCTCACATCTGCAAGAACTGCAGTCATATCGTCGGCATATTGAAGCAATTTAGTCTCTTCTCCTCCTACTGAGATACCTTTTATTGTCGCATCTTGACGAACAGCAATTGCTAGAGCTTCTGCTGCCAAGACAAAAATGTACGGGGACAGCGGGTCCCCTTGTCTAACACCGCGTTCTAGAAAAAAGTAATCAGATGTGGTGCCATTATTTATTACACAGCTTTGGGCATTTTTGTAAAATGTTTTAATCCATTGAATAAAGTCCGGGCCAAAGTTAAACGCCTCAAGGCAACCTAAGATGAAATCCCACTCAACGCTGTCAAACGCCTTTTGAAAATCTATAAAGATCATTAAGCCAGGAACGTTCTCCAAGTCAGTGAATTCCATTGTGTCAAAAATAGATCTTATTGTTTCACCAATGTAACGGTCTTTAACGTATCCAGTTTGATTATAGTGAATAATACTAGGTAAAACATTTTTTATTCTGGAAGCTATGACTTTGGACATAATTTTTGCGTCCACATTAACTAAAGAAATAGGTCGCCAATTTTCTAAGAAAGTACGATCTTTTTCTTTCTTTTCAATAAGTGTAATCACAGCACGCTTTTGAGAGCAGGACATTTCTCCTTTCTCAAAACACTCGTTTACACATTTAACAAAGGGTTCACTAATTAAAGGCCAAAGCTTTTTATAAAATTCAATGGGGATTCCGTCGTTCCCAGGGGCTTTATTATTAGAAAACGTTTCAAGAATCAACTCGCATTCTTCTAAAAGAATTTTCCCTTCGCAAGCTTGCTTCTGCTCTTCTGTTAGTTTAGGAATATTTAAATAATCTAAAAACGACTTGGCAGCATTATTATTCACAATCCTGTTGTTACTTGATGTGTACAAATCTTGATAGAACCTCTTTTGTTCCGACAATATGACAAAAGGATCTGTTGTTATAGATTCATTGATATTCAGTTTTCGCATGTGTTTTTTGACATAATTTCTCTTCTCTAAATTAAGAAAATACTTATTACTTCTCTCACCATGCTCATGCCAGCGAGCTCGCGCACGAATAATTATTCCTTTAGTTTTTTGTTCATAGAATAGCTCTAACTTTTCTTTAGCTGCAGTCAATTGATTTGAATTGCTATCACATGGGTTTGATTCATACTTTTGACTTGCGACTGTATAGTCATTTTGTAGAACGATCTCTAGTTCGCTTCTTTCTTTTGCGCGCCGTTTTGAAAATTGGATAGCGTGTGCACGTATGTTATATTTGATCCAATCCCAGATAGTCCGATTATCGGACAATTCTCTTTCCCCATCAGCGATCCAACTTGGGATCTTTAAAGAAATATCTTTTATATAATCTTCATCATCCAAAATTGAGCAATTCATTTTCCAAAGGCCGGGACCTTTCATCTGGTTGTCTCTAGTTCCAAATTCTACAAAGATTGCAGCGTGGTCTGTTTTTATAGCAGGGATTATACTAGTTGATATTACTAAATCTTGCAAATTGTTAGATATTAACCAGTAATCAAGACGGCAAAAAATGTTTGGAGAGTTTTGACTCCATGTAAAGCTCCTGGAAACAGGGTTTTTGACACGCCATATATCAACTAAATCTAGATCTTCCTGAAAACAGCCAATGCTTGTAACAACTGATTTACGCGGTAATAATGATCCCCCCTTCTTGTCAAGAATCGGATTAATCGGACAGTTAAAGTCGCCACCAACAATAAGATTTTCTTCTGTATCTAAATTTGCTGTTCGCAAAGTTGTTCTTAATGCCTCAAAGAATTTGACACTGTCTTTGTCTTTGTTCGGAGCATACACATTGATTAAGACATACAAGTTTTCTTTGAACTCTACCTTAAGAATAATGAAACGTCCCTGAGGGTCCATGATTTTTGAGTGAACAATAACCTCTACGCCTTTTTTCATCAACACTGCGACCCCACGTGAATTCGAGCTTCCGTGAGACATGATAATTTCCGCACCCCATTCATCTCTCCATTGATTTTCTACTTCTTTTGTTGAATGAGTTTCTTGCAAAAATATTATCTCTGTATTTTTCTTTTTGCACCAAGTATAAATCATCCTTCGCTTCTTAAAATTGCTAAGGCCCCTCACATTTAGTGATATCAATCTCAAGGCACTATTTATAGCTACAGTGCAAGAGGAGTTGATTGCAAAGGGAACCAAACATATTAGTAATTTTGATAAAGAAAATGGCGTAAATAGTCTCCGATTCACGGGCGGATTGGATGTATAAAAACATTTTAAACGAACTGCGTAAGACAAGCAAACAATAATTACGTAAGAAAGGCAAATAAAAATTATCGTGTATTAAACACACCCAGGTGATCCAAAAGATCAAAATCAAGACAACATAAATAAGACTAAAAGAATACTGAAGAAAGATTGCGGGGTCCTTACACATCAACATTGTCGACTCAATTAACGTTAATTCCATGGCGTGCTTTTCGTTGCATCCTCCCCTAGAAAAACAGTCATTCACATTATTGCGCCGTAGTGTTCAAGATCTTCCGTTTCTAAGATAGCTTTTGACTGCATCATTAAAACATGCATAACTGTGCATTCCCTTATCAGTTTTAATAAGGACATGACATACAAGTTTGGTGTTTAACAGTGATGACAACGTAGTAACCTTACAGTGTGGACATACTATGGTTTCTTCCTTAATAAGCAGGAAGGGAGTGATTGCAGACAAGGCATGACATATTTTTCTTTATGTCTATCCCTACACACTCTCCTGTGAGGTGGTTCTCTTGAAGACCTGGTGTATTTGTATTGGCATCTGTAATTTCCTCTATTTCTTGTATAACTGGTTTCGTTAGTGTTTACATATTTTGTGTCGTCAAAGGAACGTACGGTTACATTTTGCAGAAAATAGCTTTTACCTGCTGAGACTTTGTCAATAGTGTCTTCCCAAAGTGTCAATTTAATGGAATTTGTGCAATCAGCTACGACACACTGAACTTTGTAGTAGGTTTTCTTGTTCTTGACAACGGCTTGTTTGTCTGGTTGTTATGTAATGACTTTAACTTTGAGGTCAATTTGCTGATAAACAGGTGCCTCTAGGGCTTCTTGACACGTGTGAAGCTTGTTGTCAAATTTGTCATTGTAAGGAAATGCAAGACTTGTGGAGTAGAGTTTGGCACTTTTGGAGAGAGTATATTCTTCCTTGTCAGAGAAGAGTCTTTTGGTGTTCTTTCTTGTTCCAATTATTTTGATGGGGGACTTCTTTTCAAAAGCTTGTTGTAGTGTTGGTCTCTGCTTTGGAGAGTAGCACACCAAACTGACATTTTCTTGTTCACTAGTTTGTAGACTACAATCAAAGAAATTTGTTTTTGATTTTGTTGCAGTTTTGATGGGACTCAGCTGATGAAGATACCCTTCAAGTGCTAGAAAATAGAAAATAAGCTAAAATTAGTTGAAAATTAAAGAAACTGTTTAAATAAGATCCAGTTATGAGATAGATGAGATACACTAGTTCTGAGAAATTTATGAGAGCTGTCATTGTTCAGTATGCTATAGGCAGGTACAAAACTTGGACCATACTGGACTGGATCACCTAATTTTGGTTAAATGAACTCAGATCAACTATAATTTGAACTGAATAAAATTGTTTTGCTACATGTAGTGCAGACTCAGAGTTCTCAAGCCTCAGACATTGAGTGTAAGATTATCACACTCTTGTACTTAAACAATACTATTTCTAATACATTCCAGTCTTTTGATTATACAGTACAAGTTTATTTGAGGTAGAAAATTGTGAGGAAAGTATATCAACATAACCTATGATCATCGCAAAAAGTGAGTTAATTCTCAATGTTTTTTTTTAGCCCTATGAAAAGTGCCTTACTTAGAGAGTTGTCTACCTTACAGGGCTGATATTAGCCCAATATAAGGAATAAGAAGGGATCTAAATAGCTATTAGAATGGAGCATAATTTAGCTCAGAAGTGTAAGACACATGTCTAAGGTGCACAATTGTTCTTGCTAAAGGTCAAATACCACTGATAAACTATTGGGTAAAGTCACAACATGATTGGCTACTCAGAGGCACTCTATCGATTGGTAGACAATTTTGATGTCATTGCACAAATTATGACTGTTTGAAATATTCATAAAGTAATAATTTTATAACAAAATCAAGAGAAAATTAAAGATAGTAAAATAATAAGACAGCTTGCCAGTTGAGCTTTATATACAACATGACCTGGGCATTGCAAAAAAAAAAAAATGGTGACTCAACCAAACCAGTGAAATATCAGCGCAAGGGAAAACTTAACGTTCACGAAATTGATGCAAATAATTGGTAAAAATATCATTGAAATTTTAGGTGAAACCACGACTACAGGTAAGTGATACAGTCTAGTCTACTCCAATCCAAATTGATCTGGTCTGACTTACAATATGTATACACCTGCCTTTACAATAATATACTGTACATTGTACTTACTGTATGGATAGTCATCTTTGCTGGTGTGGCTAAAATAAAAAAAGAGAGAAATAATGTAATTAGGTTATTTATATTGGACAAAACTTGGGTCCCAAAGGAAACATAAATGTGCGAATTTCTATGAATTAAAGATATAATAAAAAAAAAGAGCAGATAACAGATACTTACGTTGACTGAGATGATGCTTTTAACATTGTTCTGTAAAGCAATTTAACAATACGAGTGACTTCATAACTCTTCTTAACGATACTCTCGATGGTTCCCTATCTCTTACCCGCCGAGTTACTGGTTTTTTACTTAGTTTGGAATGATTAATGCACTGATTAACAGTATCGGTAATTGTATTCACAAGTGAATCATTATTAACATTTGTATGACCAGTATATACATGTACTATATTATCATACTGCAAACCAGGTGAGGCGGCAGAACTGCCTCAGGACCTTACAAATCGATGAGGCATACAATGTAAACACAACTTTAGTTTAATCCACAGAAATTCATGTACGCGCTGTCCATGGCTGCTATTGATTTTCCTTGCAAACGATTCCTTGTGAACAATGTCTTGATTCGGTGATACGACAATGCGATGTGAACGTGATAGTGCAATATAAGCTTAACTGATGCGATACGATGCGATGCGATGCGATGCGATGCGGTAAAGAAAACTAAAGGAAGAAACAGAAAACTAGCATTACAAAGGCGAGCTCGGGGCGATACGAAATTACAATACAATAAGGTAAAGCAGTAATTCTGAAACTTACATCTGTGTCCTTGTTCCGTTATTGACATAAACCTTAGTCCTTAATCCGTTCCTTGATTCCTTTTAACCGTAGAACGTTCAACTTAAAAACTAACACAGCGAAAAGCGTTCCGAAAAACGTACAACTAGCGTGGTCATCCGGGACCGCTCGGTCCCAGGCCACCGCAACGTAAGTTTCTGTCATGTCACGCAGTGTCACGCGCAATGCTGCCGTGACATTCCCGGCCCCTAAACGTCCGGGGGGCGTTTACTTCTCCTGATCTCCTTCCTGTTCCTCTTTGGGCAGGATTAGGACAAGCTTGTTGATTGGTCTTCTAAGCGTAGTTTCTCGTGTTTTGACGACAACAGATCTGATAAGGCCCTGGGCGTCCGGCTCTACTCGCACAACGCGGGCCAACGACCAGGCATTACGTGGGACGTTCTCTTCTCGGATTATCACAACATCCCCTTCTACCAGGCTTCGCTGAGGATGTTGCCATTTGCGCCTTTCCTGCATCACAACGAGGTACTCCTTCTTCCACCGAGTCCAAAATAGATTTGCCAAGTATTGCACTCTTCGCCACCGACGACGCATGTACACATCGTTCTTCTGGAACTTCCCTGGGGGTGGCAGTATCACATTTGACTTGGTCGTCAGGATATGGTTGGGAGTAAGCGGTTCAAGATCGTCAGGTTCTCCAGACACTGTCGTCAAGGGCCTAGAGTTGATAACAGCCTCAACTTCACACATGAGGGTGCGGAATGATTCTTCGTCCAAACAATGACCGTACTCATCCATTAGGCCAGCAAGAATCTTCCTTGTAGTTCTGATCTGACGCTCCCACACGCCGCCCATGTGGCTAGCGGCGGGTGGGTTAAAGGTCCAATCAATGTTCTCTCTCTGTAGCTTGGCTCGGATTTCTTCATGATCCATCTCTTGTATAGCTTGAAGCAGTTCATTGTGTGCGCCAACAAAATTCGAACCGTTGTCGCTTCTCATTTCCCTCACCGGACCACGTCGTGCTATGAAGCGCCGAAGTGCTTGAATAAATGAACTTGACTCGAGGGTACTTGCGACTTCAATATGGACTGCTCGGCTGACTAAACATGTGAAGAGGGCACCATACCTCTTCACCTCCCTGCGTCCTTCCTTAATTAAGAAGGGGCCAAAGTAGTCGACGCCCGTGTATGTAAATGGTGGTGCTGGAGAGATGCGATCCCTGGGTAGATCAGCCATCTTTTGCTCGCCTGGCTTGCCATGATTGCGGCGACAGAAGACACACTTTGACGTTACATGGCGCACTGCTGTGTTAACTTTGATGATCTAATACTTCTCTCGAAGGGTTGCAATGACGTGGCTACGTCCAGCGTGGCCCAACCGTTTATGAGCGTGACGGATGAGAAGAGTTGTAACATGACTCTTCTTTGGTAAAATGACTGGGTGCTTTGTCTCAAATGGTAAATCTGCACGTCTGAGTCGACCTCCAACTCTGAGGACACCATTGTCCAGGAAGGGATCAAGGCGACGAACAGGACTGTCATTCTTTATACCTCCTTTCTTCTGCCCTCGCAACTTATTCTTCTCACCTTCCTTAAGAGCGTGGACTTCCTTGCCAAAGGCTGAAGCCTGAACAAACTTCAGAATAGCCAATTCAGCTGTCGCTAGATCTTGTACAGTAAGAGGCGAGTGTGGCTCCTTGGCACTCTTAAACTCGACTACCTTGGTCGTTGCAGGCGATCTCTGGTCTGCAAGGTTTCTGTCGCCACTTGTGGTTCCATTCTTGACATTTAAACGATTGTTACGCCGCTTTCGCAAGGTCTCTTTAACTCGCAGGAACACGGCTACGGCCCTTCGCAAACGATGCCAATCAGAAAAGCTTTTGATCAGCTTGTTTGTGGTGTTATCCACCTGATTAATGCTGACTGCACTGCTTGTCGTTACCTTCCTTACTTCTGGATCATCATCTGGGACTTGGCCCAACGTGGATGGTTGTTGCGGCCACTCGTTCTCGGGTTTCCATAAGAATTCTGGACCTTCTAACCAACGCTGCCCTTCTAAAAGAGCAAGTCCATTAAGGCCCCTTGAAGCATCGTCTGCCGGATTCTCCTTAGTGGCTACATACTTCCACTGATTCGGGTGTGAATGGTCGCGGATGAGCTGCACCCGGTTTGCAACAAAAACATGAAACCGCTGTCGTTCATTAGCGATATAGCGCAACACAGTGGTGGAATCTGTATGGTACACAAACTCTGAGTCGCCATCCACCTCTCTTTTTAACATTTCTCCAACTCGGATGGATGTGGTAGCAGCAGTTAGCTCGAGACGCGGAATTGTGAGTGACTTGATAGGGGCGAGACGTGATTTCCCCATTAGGAACGTACAGTGAACGCGATTGCTGTCATCACACAGCCGTAGGTAAGCAACAGTTCCATATCCCATGGAACTTGCATCAGAGAAGAGATGTACTTGCTGGGACGTCACGGTTCCGAACTCTGGCGGCTTGACACACCTGTTTGCCTTGAACTGCTCTAGCAGAGGAAGCTCGCTTAGCCACTTGGCCCATCTAGTTTGGTACTGATCAGGAATGGTGTCATCTCATCCGATATCTTCACGACTAAGGTCCTGAAGTATCTTCTTGGCCGGAAGTGTGAATGGCGCGGCAAAGCCCAGTGGGTCATAAATTGATGAGATAACAGATAAGATGCCCCTTCTCGTTGGCGGCTTATCATCAATAACTATACGGAACTTGAAGACGTCAGATTCCACGCACCATAGCACCCCAAGGGCGCGTTCAACAGGTAGACGGTCGTGACCCAGATCAAGATCTCTAGCTTCCTTAGAACGCTTCTCCATTGGGATGGATTCCAGAACAGCACGACTATTGCTTGTAAATTTTGTTAGATTGAAGCCTCCATGCTCACATGCTTGGCATAGACCTTGGATAAGCTCAATGGCTGTCTGCTCGTCTTTAACTGAACGAAGGCAATCATCTACATAGAAATTTCGGCGGATAGTATCCGCTGCAAGTGGACCACTTTCGTGTTCCATGTCCTTAGCAGTTTCCTTCAATGCAAAGTTGCAACAGCTTGGGGATGAAGCCGCTCCGAAGAGGTGCACCGTCATTTGATATTCCTGGATGGGCAACTCAAGATTGCCATCGGGCCACCAGAGGAACCTGAGGAAGTCACACTGGTCATCGGGCACCTGAACCTGGTGAAACATCGCCTCGATATCCGCCATGAATGCCACGGGCTCTTGGCGAAAGCGTGTAAGAACTCCAATCAGAGAGTTGGTAAGGTCAGGGCCTGACATTAATTGGTCGTTCAAGGAAGTGCTTCCGTGTCTAGCGCTACAGTCGAAGACCACATGTATTTTCTGGGGCTTCCTAGGGTGGTAGATACCATGGTGTGGCAGGTACCATACTTTGCCAGGGCCAGCTTCCAGACGGTCATCTGGCACTCGTCGTGCATAACCTTTTGCAATCATTTCATTCACAAAGTTGAC
>OX419347.1:10504664-10514664 GCA_948470475.1 Galaxea fascicularis
AAGAGAGTTAGTCAAGTCCCTCTAAGGGTTCGCCAGATGATGTACGTGGACCAATTCGAGGTGTTTCGCTGCACAAATCGCTCCATCATGGCCGCCCAACGAAGTCAAACATCTCGGTTCAGCGTTGGTTTTTCTGGTGGAAATTCTGAGCAGATTGTCAAACAACCTAGAGAAGTCTTTTCTGGAAAACATCGTGCACATTGCTTGAAAGCTGTACCTGGTTACTGATGCAAAATAGCAAAACATGGTAAACAAATCCTCTTACCTGTAATTCTACAAACTGACTCCACGTGGAAGAAAGCAACGTCGCTGGAACGTTTCAATCGATAAGTAGTCGATCGTTGACGACAGCGGACGAAAATGGATCGGGATGTAAACAAACCCTCTTACCACATGGAAAGAAAGCAACGTCACTGGCACGTTTCAATCGATAAGTAGTCATTAACATCCGAACACAATCCGAAGATTGGACCACTTACGGACTTACGCACTCGATGACATAGTAGCTACTTCTCTTCTCAGAGAAGTGGCTACAAAAACAGAATAAAGCGCTTATCAATTGCGTGACTTAAAATCAAAACCAAAGCAATTTCTCTGACCAATCAGAGGAAACGCAAGCAGCGCAATAAGCCAATCAGAATTTGGAAGTAATAACATGCAACCGGCGCCAAGCGGCGCCAAGCGCGGGAAAATGGACGCCTGTAACTTGCAATTGGCTTTGGCTTCTCATTGGCAGAGAAAGGGGCGCGAGTTTTGTCAACCAATCACAGATTGAAAGCAAATCCAACGCAAACGAGATATTACATTCAACATTCAATTGAAACCCTCTCTAGAATAGTGATACAATATTAAGTGTCCATAACTTGACTTCTCAAGCTTAGACACAAGCTTTTTTAGATTAGATGGAAGTAGTTTTCAGATATTTGAATTTTTGTAATTTTTGAGGGCCACAAGTTTATTAGCTTTTAGCTATTTAGTGTCACCCTCTATTAATAAAGTGTTAACTTACTAATACTTACTAACTTCGCGAATCCGCAAATAGCATTTTGTACAGTTACATATATGTCGTACTTCTTTTTATTGTTCCGATATAACACAGCAATCCATGTGTGGTGATAGTTATTACTTATAATCACTACCGTGACAGGAGACATAATAAACTCAAACTTACAAAGATTCAGGACAGATATCAGGCTTTTCCATTCGATACCCTTGCCTCAGACGCCTCATAATCTGCCTATGACTCCACAGTGGGTATGGCGAACCTCCTGGAAATAGATGATGTCACTGTCTGAAAACATCTCTTCAATTCTGTTGTACAAAATGTGTGCACTGTGAAAAATTAGAGGCTAGGGCGGCTTTGTTCCCAGAAATCTGAACAATTCTTGAGGCAATTGGAGGTAACACAACTGTTCAGAAGATCAAGCAAAAACTTCCCACGTTTCTTTAAATCTACAGCAAAAGATGTCTTAAAGCGTTTAAATGTACGGCAGGAGAAAAGACAAGAAGAGGTAGATTGAAGACAGTTATAACGTGATAGAAAAGTAACAGGAGAAACAAGTGGGTACGCTTAATACAGCAGTAATCTTGTAATCCTTTCCACGCCAAGTGGTGCACAAGGCCTCCTAGGCTTTTTTATCACCCAACAGAAATCCGTGGGATCAGGTGGTTAGCTCATCGCCCAGCCTTCACCCAACCCTGATGTGTGTGAGGGCAGACCACGGCACCACGAGCCATGCTCCCTACTCTTTTCAGTCAGTATGTGAGTTCTTTCACGTCCCTATCCAGTTTTATGAGAAAGCAAGGCCTACGGCTTAATGCCACAGCCCAAATGGAAAAACAATTATGCACAACCAAATGACTATAATAACAAGAAAGAATTATTCAATGAAATGAAGTTGGATAGTAATCGGTAAGTTTAAACATTCGCCGCTATTCATTTCCTAGCCAGTAAACAGCTGTGTATTTAGTATAAACCAGACTACTGGGCAACCAGCTTCAAAATAAGACTCCTGACAATCAGCCAGAAACAACTTATACACAAAAGCTAAAATCGGGGCCTGTTCTTGGAGAGTTGCTGAGACGTGAATGGCAAATATTAGCTTAACACTTGATATTAGTCAATAAAATTCTTTCATTGAGACTAGAAAAATTACCAAGAGATCCAATTTCCCACAAGACAACTCCATAAGACCACCTGAAATTAACAGAGAGGAATCAAATGTTATGTGAGAGTCACATGATGACAATAAAGTCAGATCACCCGAACTTGACCAACCTGGGTTACTTAGGTGTCTCTGTCTCTGACAAAAGCATTCCAATGATTGATGGAAGGGGGGGAGGGGGGGAGAGGGGAGGGGAGAGGGGTGACCGATTCTGATGAAACTTGCTGTCTATAGTTTCAAGAGTGTAATGGGTGAAGGGGTCCCAATTGGGGCTCCAAACTTTAGACCCAATAACGCCAGACTCCAAAACGTTTTGTGTGTATGGTGTTTCTCCAATAAATGCCTATCATGTTATGGGTAAAGGTTTTAATCCCAGACAGTGTAGTGCCTGGCGGTGAGGTTGGCTCAATTTTGAAAAGAAGACTTTCACCCAAAAATGCAAGTTATGATTTTTTGTAACTCAAAGCCTAGCTCAAGTTCTCACTCCCTAAGCACTCAAGAGAAACGCAAATTGCAGTAGAACCAAAATTAGTTAAGGTGGCTTACACTGGTTTCCAGCACTTTCACTTTGATGCATCATTAACGTCGTTACCCAATCATTGGTTAACAGGTTACAAAAACTTTTTCCACTTAATAGGTTACCATGGCAACACTATAACATGTCAGAAACACACTAAATTTACTTCAAGAAATAATAACTCAAAAACAAGCTTGGTGACCTCCAGTTTTTTAATCCTGAAAAGTAGTAAGGTGACAAAATCGAACTTTTTTCCAAGTTAATATTGTTGTAACAAGGTTATAGTCAGTGTGGCTATAGTAACCTATCAAGTGGGAAAATGTTCATAACTTGTCAACCAATGATTGGGCATTTGTTTGATACACCATAAACTAAGGTATCAAATTATAAAGATTGGTAAGAAAATGACCCATCAAAGTACAAGAGCTAAAAAGTGCTGGAAACAAATATAATGTTGACGACCTTAAATTTGTCTCATTTACTTTGTTTATAGCAGTTTTAAGACATGTTCTGCAGCTAGGTTGCAACCTCACAAAATATAGATATTGTGTGAATATATACAGAGAGGGAATATGGAAGGAATACATTAAGAAATATAACTGGTATGTGTAAAGAAATATATAGGAGCGACCATACATATGAAAAGTTCAATCCACGCAACACGAATGGAGAGGCAGCCAGCACTACATATATATTTGTCACCACATCTTCCTTAGGAAATGCATCCCATGTATGGTATACATTAATTACTAACTAACTTTGCATGTACATTACATACAAAATTAGTTTGAAGTTCCTTTTCCCCAGGTGGGGAAAAGGGCCAGATCATGCGAAGTAGGGATGGGTAAAAATAATCATACACAACAGATCAGATCATTACAATTACAACAGAATGTTAACTTTCCATGTTTGCTGTTGATGCTGAGTCTGTTACTGCCTTCCAAGCGAATGCTTTGCCAACCATAAGGCAATATTACAATGCAATGTAAACATTAAACATGTTGTAAATAATTTAATCTAAGTTTTTTTGCCCCCTTTTCTACCTCGTCGCTGACTGTTTTAGTATCCTGTATAGTCACATGACTTCTAGGATTAATAGAAATGTATGTATCAGTAATTAATCAGATGTAATACATACACATCACTCTTGACACTGAAGATCTCATCAAAGATTGCCTCAGGAGCCATCCACTTGATTGGCAGTTTCTTCTGCTTCTTGCCTTCATACACCTCACTGTACAACTGTCGCATCAAACCAAAGTCTCCAATCTTAAGCCGCTTACCGTGTCCCACAAGAATGTTTCTTGCTGCCAGATCCCTGTGCACAAGGCCCTTCCCAGAGAGGTACCTCTGTAAAATCACCAAAAGGTATTCATGTTAACAAGAGCTGAAGATTAAACTGTTAGTCATGATTTAATTCCAAATGGCAACCACCTTGTGTCAGTATAAGCCATTGGGGTACTTCAATGAAAGAGAATTTATGAAACTTGTTTCTTCCCTAAGTCAGTGATATTGCTATTGGTTGACACTAATAATTTAGTGGCCATGCTCTCATAACCAATCTCAGGTATCCTAGCAACAGGTCACTGTACATTTATAAAAAAGCTGCACACTCTGATGCCTCTTAACAGTTGATTTAATAAGGAGAACTAATTGTTAAACATTGTGAAACACAGGTTTATTTGTGCAGACTCAGTGAAAACTGACTGTTAACAACAATGCTTTACAAAGTGCTATTTTTTGCTTCACTTTGCATGGCAGTAATTAAGCCCCAGGGAAGATGGCTTTAGGCTGAATACAGAATTAAATTGGATAAATTGAAATACAGTGAAATTAGTTCCTAGTCAATGGTTTCAGCAAAACCTTAACAATTTCCATACAAATCTATGATTCACTTACCATGCCTCTTGCAATTTGCCAAGCAAACTTCAGAATATCAATTGAATCAAATGAGTTGCAATCTTGATCACATTCATCATCACTTGTCTGGGTAGGAACTTCTGCATCTTGATCCTGGTCTGGTGCTGAAAACACAATCATTGGTATTGAACATGAATGTTCATTTGTTGTCATTAAAACATTCTTCTTCTTGTTTAGAAGTGGAGGGGCGGGTGTTTTTATAAAACACCTCTGTACTGTTCTGTCCTTCTCCTTCATTTGCTGAAAACACAATCAATGGTACTGAACATGAATGTTCATTGTTGTCATCACATTCTTCTTCTTGTTTAGAAGTGGAGGGGCGGGTGTTTTTATAAAACTCCTCTGTACTGTTCTGTCCTTCTCCTTCATTTTCCTAAAGAAATTAAAGAAAATTAACACATCAGAACATAAAGTAAGAACATAAGAAAATGACTTGATCACTAATCCGATCATTTGAAAATTTTCTTTCCTTTATTTGCCTTATTTTAATTAATTAAATCAAATAAATTGACTAATTTAAGCACTTTAACATTATATTTTATTAAGCATAAAGGATTACTACTTTGATAAGAAAGTAATAGTTATATAAGGTATATGGAAATACTTATTCATAACTATTTATATTTAATATTATATAATTATGATCACTTTTAATGAGAAAACAGTTACTTAATATATAAACTTTTCTCCCTGGCTTTTTTCCCAACATCTTCATAGGTTAACTACAAAAATAATTCATACACGAAAAGATTCCATTTGTCAGACATGTCTTTTATTATTCATTTGCATTTTTAGAGCAGCTAGTCTGTTCTCAATCGAGTGTTAAAACAACCAAAACCAAAGAAATTACTGTACTCTGACCAATCACAAGAGATGAAGACAGTTCAGTGAACCAATCAGAATTTGAAGTAATTACATGCAACAGGCACCAAGCACGGGAAAATCTTGCATGCAACTCATTGCATTGGTCGTGCAAAAATGGTGTGAGTTTTGTTAACCAATCCCAAAACAAAGCAAAAGCAAATCCAAAGCAAATGGATCAGAAAGAAAATACAAACCAGAAACTCAATAGGAAAGGAATGTGGTTCAGATGTCTATGGGCAGCCGTTTCATTGAGGGGGAGGGGACTTTGCATGACATCCCCAAAAAATGCTAATATGTGAAGGAGAATAATAACCAGATGACAAAAGATTGCAAAAGAAAGATGAAGAAGAAATAAACATAGAATAGAAATATTTGGATCAAAGAGTTTGGATAAGGGAATGCCATAAGCTTACTATATACCCTTTTTATTAAACTGGATTTTAAAATGTTTTCCTGCTGAACATTCCAATATTAATTCATTGTTTTCAGTTTTGACACTTGTACAATGTACCTGATCATCCATTTTGTTCTGTTCCCTTGTTCCTGCATACCATTTCTCATCTTTGACAACAAGGCTGGCTCCCAGGGTAGAACCACTTAACTGTAAAAACATATCAAAATTTGGAACTGTAACTCATCATTCAAATATTGCTAACTGGATTTCCAGCTCAGATCTCAGTGCGATTGAATAAAACATTCTGTGTTAGATTCCCTTGTAAGCAAATAACTCCACAATGCAGATTCCCATTCTATAAAAAAAAGCACTATTACATGTAACCTGTAATGAACCGCCTGAACTGAGTTCAGGAATCATTTACCTGCCAACTCTCACGCCTTAGGCGTGAGTCTCATGCCTGCGGGTTGGAAACTTCGATCTCGAGCCAACTCACGCCCACGAGACCAATTTCTCACGCCTGGTTGAAAAAATGACACACTTTCCTAAAATATGTAGCTTCAAACCAGTGCACTTAACGAAAAGTCCATGAAGAATGAGTAGATGACGATGCTTTTACCGAAATCTCTGATTTTTAAAGGAAAGACTCTGGAAACAAAGTCGTGTTTGGCGTCACGCATCCTGGGTTCTGAATTATTCGGAACGTCTTCCAAAAAATCTTTGGGCGTCTTCGTAAGTCTCTGGACGTCTTTGGAAATCTTCGGAATGGTCGTGTCATCTTCAAATATCCTGGCACTCCCAAGATAAAAATCTCACGCCTTATGGTCAGAATAAGTTGGCAGGTATAGAATCACAATTCTCATCACTAATTAACACATTTGGTGCACTTAGAATATCAGAGTGTCAATTTCAAGGAAGAATCCTTCAGTTATTTTTCTGTGGGGGGGTGGGGGAAAGCACACAATAGTTTGCCCATGTTAGAAGTAACCCAGAATGAGAGGGCACAAGGACCCTGACGAAAATGAAGCATTTGATGAAAACAACGATTTACATGAAAATGACGAATTTGACAAAAATGATGATTTTGACTTTAGCACAACAAAGAAGAAGCGAAAAAGAGCAAATTGCAAAAAATTGTAGAGGATGCGACTTTACGCCATTTTGGCAGTCCTAACAAAAAATCGTTGTCTTACAAAGTTTTGCAAACCAACAAAAATAGCAAAAATTGTAAACTTTGTAGTTGCGTTCAATCCTGGACAATTTATTAAGAGCCAATGTCAGAATATATCGAGAATCTCAAATCAGTTCCAAAAAATCAGAATTTTGCTAATATCACCCAAACAACCCTTTGAGTGAATTATTTCAAGAAATGGTATTAAGGGATCCCCAAGCGATTTACAGTTTAAGAAATTTACAAAAGTTCGTCTGAATTCGCAAAAAATAAATTTTTATTCATGAAATTAGTCTAAATTTCCAACAATTTCAAGGAAACATTACGGACGCGTAAAAGCTCCTATTGACTTCATCTTTCTCACATCTTTAGAAGACTTCCAAGGCTTCATGACTGTGTAAAAAGATTCAGCAAAATGATTTTAATAATATAGTTTTTGGCCTTCGTTGCGTACCCTCTCTTTGCATGTCGTTTCGAATGTGAAAATAATGCCCAACTTTACCCGCCCAAAATCGATCCTGGTATTTTACAAATTGAAAAAAACAATTATACTACATAAAAGAAAGGAAATTTTGTTTGTAAGATCTGACGTTTAAGCTCTGCCAATTAAAACGCTGGCGTGTAATAAAATTTTAACTGGAGCCACGCGGACGCCGTACTCAACAGAAAGTGAATGTAGACAAAGCGAAAACAACTCTAAACAAAGGGAAGAAAATCGCACGAAAATCATTTCTATCTCAGAGAATCACGTGGAATTGACAATAATATCTTATTCCAATAAGTCTCTCTAGCTGACAAGCGAATTAAGCAATGTTTTCTGTCGAATAATCGGAAAAAAATCTTGAAAGAGCAATCGAAAGTAAAAGGTCACGCAATCGGCCGGGTCACAGTGACACCTGTTGGGTAACGCACGGTTCTTTTAGGTATTACTGTAAAACGTAGAATAGATCATTTCAAGTCCAACAGGCTTCAAAACGACTTTCAAAATTTCTCCAAGAAGCTATTAGAGCTTTTCTGAATAAAACTAAAAAAAATTAAGGTTATTTGATGACCTAGCTACGGAATATTCTTTGTGCTATTTAATACACTGCACTCGCGGGCTATCAACGGATCGGAAGAGATATTGTACCCTCAAAAACAATTGCTAGTGTTCAAGCCCAAAAGGTATCAACATACAAATGAATCAACAGGACTTAACCTTGATAATCAGCATAGCCCCAATAACATGCATTCCTCGCTGAAAAGCTTTTGAAGTAAGAATGGTTTTCACTAGAGCTGACACTTGCCGTTCGTCCTGGATATTTACACAGTGACCACTCAGTGTTTATCGATATCTCGTGAGCGGTGAGGTAAGGTTCTGCAGCTTGCTTGTATAAATTTGGCTTGTATTTTGTATAAGTCGACTTTAGCGAGTTACTAGAAATTCAATAGATGTACATCGGTAATTCTACTTGCGGTGTCAGCCAGGAATGCCCTGGTCAATCTGATTGTTCGTCTCTCGCAAAATGCGAACGAGACATTACGAGACATCTTAGGTGTGAGGCATAAGTGAAGATCCATCATTACGGACAATAAAGTGAAACTTCTACCTGCTCGTGCAGGTAACGGACGATGTTTAATTTGTTTGCCGCTACTTTTAGGTAGTGCTGGCTTCACTCCCTTACTTTCGTTTTTCCCGATTAGTAGTTTCTTCTTTGGATGCATCCCATGAGCTTTTAATCATATGTCCCTGTCACTGGGCTTACTGTAGTATTACTGTACAACACTTAACAGTCTTTAACCTAACGCATACAATCAATCAGGGCTTTGTTTGTGTGCACAGTATGTATTTGCCACTGATTATGATTATTGTCCATAATCGACGGTGCAAAAGTGCGACGGTGTATCCCCCCACTCTCAACGAGCTGGGGAAGTTTGCCTCCCGGCTCCACCTAGTATAAACCGATGGACCAATCAAGAATTTAAAACTAGCTGGCGTAGATTGAAGTAGTAATATGTGCTAGTTGTCAAGTGGTCCATCCAAAGTGAAGAACAGTCACTAATAAATACGAAGTAAACCAAAACTTAAATTGGAATTTGGACTGAAACACTACGTAAAAATTTTGTCACCAAAGATTTCACTAAAATCATGTAAGTCAAGACCTTTCCTTGTGTTGTGGTTCTGAAAGGAGCTGTTTTGTATGGGTCTCAAGAGACAACCGTACCAAATTGCGCGCCAGAGGCGTTGGAGCGGTCCGACGCCCTCCCCCTATTCAAAATCCTGGCTAACGGACCAACAGCTTGAGCCAAAACGTCGGGGAGGAGACCTATTAGCCTTTTCTCGCTCACTTTCTTGAATTTCTTCATAACGTTTTGAAGATTAATTGAAAATCAGTAAAAGCAGAACGTCTTTTGATCAGCACTGCTATAGCTTGTTTCCAAGCATATTTTCTATTCCGATTATAAGCCCTCTCGGATATAGGCCCCTCCGTTCATTTATAAGCCCTCTTAAAACCCCTTACGAAGATGTATAAGCTTAGGGCTTATAAGCGGCAGTTTATGGTATTGGATCAGATGGCGAACAGGAGAAGTAACAGGCTCGGTACCAAAACCACTGCTTGCACGTAAGCCTGCGAGAGTGAAAGGAACACGCAGAATAAACAGTAACTTGCCCTCCTTTATCTTGTTTATTGTTTATTTTGTTTATTTGTTTATTTTGCCTTTTTCTTAATATATTTACAGGTTAAAAAAGTAGAATGTGTGGCAAGGTGACCTCTAGAAACCACCAGGCTTTTAGTTGAGGCCACCTTGTACATACTGACAATATGATTATTAATGATGGTAAGGTGTAATATGCCCGTGAGAATGATGATATGCTAGTTGCTTGGCAACGGGCGAAAGGACAACTGAAAAGCTCAGTGGTTAGAGCATCCGACCGGTGTTACGGAGGTTCTAGGTTCGATTCCTGCCTGGGACTCTGATTTCTTTTC
>OX419347.1:10519664-10527164 GCA_948470475.1 Galaxea fascicularis
TTCTTTCCTTTGTTTACGTTTACTTTCTGTTGCGTACGGTGTCCGAGTGGCTCCAGTTAAAATTTTATTACACGCCAGCGTTTCAATTGGCAGAGCTTAAACGCCAGATCTTCCAAACAAAATTTCCTTTCTTTTAATAATTGTCTTTTGCATAATTGTCTTTTCAATTTTCAAAATACCAGGATCGATTTTGGGCGGGTAAAGTTGGGCAATATTTTCACATTCCAAACGACATGCAAGGAGAGGGTACGCAACGAAGGCCAGAAACTATATTATTAAAATCATTTTGCTGAATCTTTTTACACAGTCATGAAGCCTTGGAAGTCTTCTAGACATGTGCGGAAGATAAAGTCAACAGGAGCTTTTGCGCGTCCGTAATGTTTCCTTGAAATTGTTGAAAATTTAGACTAATTTCATGAATAAAAATTGTATTTTTTTGCGAATTCAGTCGAACTTTTGTAAATTTCTTAAAATGTAAAGCGCTTGGGGATTCCTTAATACCATTTCTCGAAATAATTCACCCAAAGGGTTGTTTGGGTGATATTAGCAAAAATCCGATTTTTTGGAACTGATTTGAGATTCTCGATATATTCCGACATTGGCTCTTAAATGTAATAAGGAAAAAAGTAACAAATACAAGAAAATTTACAGAACGGTACCAAGAGCTGCCGTCAACTGACCTTGAATCTACAAATAACACCTTATATACTTGATAACAAATAATCACGCACACTGTCAAAATAACTCACGCGACAAATCAGCTGACAAATACCAACACATCCGTATGCAAAGCACTGAAGCAACGTGCATTCCTTAACGCGAGAAAATACATGAACAGAGAAACTTCTTTTAATTCTCAAGAGGACTGTGGCACTGTTACCTGTTGCTATTTTGAATCTCAATCCTGGCTGCGATATCTGGATACAAAGAGAAGTCTGGGGCAAAATACTCCAAGTAATCTGCCGTGGATATAAAACAAGATACGTTCTGTGACACAGACTGAGGGTGGTATTTACTTTACAATTATCAACCTGTTTTAACCCTTTACCGTTCCCAAATTCGCAATTAGCCAATCAGAAGCTGTCTACTGTCCTAATATTCTACGATATCAAGTCACTGACCTGATATCCTACGATATTATGGTCACTTTCAAGTAAAGTGATGTTACCGTACGACAAACTGAAGAGGTTTCACCAATAAAACAGAAACCCTCCCGTTTCTTCGACGTTCGCAGAAGTTCGCCAAATAAGACGAGTTCCAAATGTATCACCTAGTAACCTAGACAAATTGCTAAGCGATCTTGACATACTGTAAATGTCCTTATAAAAGACAAAAGGAGTACGAACCTGCTGACGGCTAAGATCACTCAACATTCAGCAATCACTCGGAACGCAGAGCTAAATACGATGTCTTAATAGCCGTCACTTCACACAAAGTTGTTGCTTAGCTATAGAGCAGATGCAAATCCTTAAGCGCCTTGATATTTTTTTTTACTTCAATTAAGGATTCTTAGCAGCAAAACATCATCCAGTTACACAGCAACGTCCGGCAAAGACAGCGCCATTGCAAACTTTCGCTAAACTTTGCCAAACTGCCAAACCACACCAGCTCAATGTTTCTTTCGTTGAACAGTACACCATAAAATTGAAAGCCAGCCGGTCCATTTCGCTGCTTTCAACATGCGGTTGAATAGCAAAAAATCAACCCCTGAAGTAATCAAGTAAGACGGGGGCTGTGGTTTACCCACAGGGGGCGCAGACATCTCTTTGTGTGACCCTTTGTTATTTTATAGTAAATGGATGGAATCCACCGTATTTTTCATGCTCTGGCGAAGAATCGCTAAATACATGTATTGAACAACGTGCGAAGTCTTTCTTGGCTTTCAGAAGTCTGAGTCGTGCGACACGACTCTGGTCAGTAAATAGTTCGACGTTACTGGAATAAATCAAAATTTTTAAATCATGAAAGCTCCACTCCCTGCAAAGTGGTTTTCAGGGAGGTCCTGCATCCGGATCGCATTGGAATTTGAAAATGTTGTTTTTTCAGGAGAGGGGAAAACCGGAGTACCCGGCGAAATACCTGTCGGATCAGAGTAGAGAACCAACAACAGCCCACATGTGACGTCAAGCCACATTGGTGGGAGGCGAGTGCTCTCACCACTGCGCTAACCCTGCTCCCCTACAACCGTAGAAATGCCTATGGTTCCCCACCCTCGCTTATTGTTTAACGGCGCCCAATCAGAAAGGAGCATTCTGGCTGGCACATCAAGATCTTGCTACGCATTTGGATCGCTTGGAGGATGTGGGATTTTGATTTTCTTCGAGGGCTAGCTCCGGACCGCTTCAGCAGATTTTCGATCGAGAAGCACGAGAAGAAGCGTGAATCTTTCCCCCTTTATGTTTAGTGGTTTGAAGGCTGAACGATGCGATTTTCTGGGTAAAAATTGCCTCGGCGCTGGCTCGGTGCTGGAGCTATTTTCAGATCTTTTCACCCTTTCCGTTTACTTATGAGTACAGTCGACGGTGAAGACAAAACCCGACAAAAATCGCTTAAAATAACACTTCTGAGGCAAAAGGAAGACATTACACTACGGCTAAGGCAATTTAACTTTCATTTAGCGTTGTTTAATACATATGTTTAGCGATTCGTCCCTAGAGCATGAAAAATACGGTGAGTCCCATACATTTACTATAAAATAACAAAGGGTCACACAATCAGATTGTCTCGGCTCCCTGTGCACGAAGATCCCAAACTTTTCCAATGAAGCGTGACACTTCTTGACTGCCTTTTGACAGCTTTCTGTCAGATTTTGAGACATGCTTATGCACTTGATGGGCTTTTTTTTATCGACGTTGCGTTTCTGCCTTCAATTTTTAAAGGCTTTCCCAAAACAACATCGCTGCCGATAAAAAATCGGGAGTTTCTTCTCATGTTCTCTTGTTGTTCTATTTTCCCACCGAAAGCGGGGATTACCCACACCCTGAGTGACATTTCACTTTGGCTTACATGACTGGGTGGACGTACGAACGGTGACGTCATACCCAAACCAAATTTTCTGGCATCGATGGTTCACCATCTTACCAATGGTACTTCGCGCGGAGCTCCGCTATCAATAAATGTTGTCGCTTGTGCATTTGTGTACCACGCTTGAATAACTAGTCAAGCATATATACCTGACCTTATGAAAACCTGGTCGACGAAAATTCGAGGCTTTTTAGAACTTCCTTTGCTATTACCTCCGTTGTTCAACAAGGACACTTAACTTTTTGCTTATTACCAGATTACAGTGTCGACGAAGGGAACTGAAAAAGAACATGGCTATTTGCTATATAATTAGACATGAAATCGACGTAACCTCTGACCTGAACTATCGTGTGGGCAGTAGTGTCAGTTTTGCCCAAATCTTGCTTTGAAACGTCGGCTTTGCCGAGAGCAAAGTTGCCGTCGGAAAGAGGCATCGATTTGCACGAAATCAAGCAACGTTTTAAACCGAATTCCCTGGTGGCTAACACAAATAACAGCAAGCTCTTGGTAAATTACATCTACGTAAACATGTGGCAAATGTTACGACTAGATTTGAGGCCGGAAATCACACATTATGACACTTCAAATTATCACATCACTTATCAGATCACTAGCATAGAATCGCTAAAGCCGCAAGGGCGGTAACAAGTCGGGAAACTGGAAAAACTTACGGTTTTCGCGCAGAAATACAGAGGCAAATCTTGTCGTCGCCTGATAGTTACTTGAAGTCCCGGATGTTGAAAAACGATTTCAAGCGAACTTCCGTCAAGCCCTTGTTTCTTGCTCAATTTTTACTAAGTCTTTAGCCTGGTCAAAAGTCAAGTCCAATTTCACCATGTGCGCTTACAAATCAACCCTGACACCTACGTTTTGAGGCTAAAGACTCCTTACCTCCGAAAGCAAAGCTCTACAATAACCTTCACTGCGCCTAACAGTCGACTTCATAGCCCCGACAAGATAAATACGCACGAAGGTTATTAGACGAGGCAGACACTGCATCTCGCTAGAATTTTTCCCTCACTGAGCTTCATGATGCTCTAAGGAAAACTTTGCTCTAGGAGGTGAACAGGAAAGCTAAATATACTGACTCCGTTTGAAACTAAGCCTACGCTAAGATTTCAAATTCATGCAAATTTTCTTGAGAAAGAGAGAGAGAGTGGGACCAAATAAAGAGGGTTAAAAGGGAGGAGGGGGAGCGTAGGGGGGGGGGAGAGCTTATTTTAACTTTCAATGTTAACTTTCTCTTACTAATCAGCTAATTGCCATTGTCGCTCCCCCCAGCACAAGCAAAGACGAAGAATAATAGAAGGGGGAAACACATCTCAGTACTAAAATAAACAAGGCTTAGTGTAACTTTCCTGTGACCCTGTTTTCAAAAATCCAGGTAGATATACATTGTAAAGTTACAAAGAAACTACACAACCCAGCTGAATTTACACTTTGAAAATGCAATTTACAATGTGGCAAATGCCTTTTAGGCCCAAAAGTACAGTAAGAAAAACTCGTGGAATAGACAACAAGAGTTCCGCGTTTCATGTCTGCAACTAATCAGTATTTATGAAAAATGAGGAGAAGTGTATGCAATATCGCGGAATATGTTTATGCGTTTCGTGCGTTTTCTGTACAAAAGCTGATAGCTTTGGATAACAAATATCTGTATCAGTACTCGTGATAACACTAAAACAGTTAGCACTTCTTTAATTCCGTTACTTCACTTACATATTAAACTGCAGTGTTCACATGACATTATCTCACTTCATAACAGCTTACACTAGTAATCAACAACGTAGCAGATATCATACCAACGAAAATGTGCGCTTCACCTCTTGCAGATTACTTACATGTAGCATGACTGAAAGATTTTTTTTCTAATCTTTTTTTTATATTTCTATAATAATTTTATGACAACCACAATTGCTTCTTATCGGCAAGCTCAGGCAGCTAAATAAACAAAGCCAATAAGTGTCTAAATCATTTTGTTTTTAATCTACTAGATATAACTAGGTTGTCCTTTTGTTTTAAACTTTATTGAAAATCTCATCTGAAACAAACTAAATTAATATTATGTTAATTTCAGTACATTCCCTTCCAAAGACAAATGCTAAAATTCATTTATTAAATCTATAACAGCGGCTAAAACTGAACATTGCAAAAATTAGAATTTAATGATCAAGCTGCAGTTATCATTTATTAATATTGTCTTTCCTTACATCTACGCAAGATATATTTAAGTGATAATACTGTGACATAATTACTAAAGCTCGTCATTCTTCCGCCGTCTCAAGCACAAACGAAGCAAGGCTATAGAAGTTGCGCTTCCTTTATGAAACAGTGGAAGAAAAAAAATCGAACAAAAGATAGCTTGACGCAACAGTTCTTAAAACGCAGTTTCCAGTTCGTGGCTGTTCTCGCCCTCCGTTTCTGCTGTCGCTGATTCCTGCACCTTATAATAATCTTTAGATTCGTTAAGTTTGTTCATATCAAAGTATTCCACTTCCTGAAGCAACATCTGTTCCACTCTTTCAACCAGGTCCTCAAAACTTGGGCGTTCATCTGGTATTTGGTTCCAGCAGTCTCTCATCAAGGTGTAACTGACATGAAGACAAAATGAAAACAAAGGATGTTTGCATTTGCACTACTCAAAACAAAATTTAATGTTAGACTGATGTCTTTCTCATACCCCCTACCTCACTGTGGTCTTGATAAGTTTGTTGAGCATGTTGTTAGTAGTGGCACGTGGGTGGGGTGGGTGTGGAGCACTTTGCTGTGACGCGATTCAATTAGGGAAATAATCTCGTCATCCCTTTAAATAACTTTTATCGTGCTGTTTATTTTCAATGCAATTCTTCTTTAAGCGATATTCCATGATTTGAGGGGAGACTTCGTACGAGAAAAAAGATTAGAGCAACATCATTCGTTCTTTAGGGTCTAAGTGTTATAAGCATTTAAATCATCTCATCGTGAAATTACGAAGAGTTAAAGGACTTTGAGTGGAGGCGTGTACTTAATTCTTTTCAATCCTATAAGGACTTACAAAGCTTCATTGGTCTGAATTAATGGTCATCAACAGCTTATAGTCATAGTTGAAACAGAAATATTAGTCCAACTTACAAAGTGTCTGAACATATGTCAGGTTTTTCCATTCGGTAGCCTGTCTTTAGACGCCTTAACATCTGTGTGTGATTCAACAATGGATACGGCGAGCCACCTAAAAATAATCAACTTATCTTTTTAGAACATAAGTTCAAAACCTTAAGCCAAATTAAAATGTGTGAAAGGGAATTATGAAAGGGACAGGTGAAGAATACTTCACGCAACCAGTCTAAAGTTGTCTGTCTAAGTGGCCCTCTCGTATATTCTACTAAGATCTGTGCTAATCAAATACAGTGTAAGCCAGGTGTGACCACATTAAACCTTACATAGTGATGGTCGTGGTAACGATCGTTGCCATCACCAGGGCAATGACGATCACGATGGCGATGGTGATAGTAGCAGTACTAGTAACAACAACAAAAATACTACCAAGAGTTCCAGTTTCCCACATGACGACTCCGTAAGACCAACTGAAATAAACAAACATCAAAATAATCAATAGCGTAAAAGTCACTTAACTATATGTAAACGACACTTTACCGCAAGCAATTGCATCTACTTCCTCGTTCATGTACCACATGATCGCAGCCAGCCAGATTATGCAAAACAATTGAATTAGCTCTTAACACTGCGTTGAATTGACAGATACACTTAATATAATTTTCGTCTTTATTAATAGCCCAAAATTGATATATTAAAATTCTCCCTTTCACAGAAGACATCACCATGAGGCTCTGGGGGAAAACTCATGCAAATCCTTTATTTCATCAGTCCCAGAGCCTCAAAGTCATGTTTATTCTTTTAAGTTGAATTTTAAAATGTCGAAATTGGTTAACTGCGTTGAATTGACAGATGCACCTAACAATATAATTTACCTCCTTATTCACTTCTTAAGTAACCAGTCAGTCCTAGTAATCATACATCGCTTTTAACTGTGTTGAATTGACAGATACACCTAACAATATAATTTACCTCCTTATTCACTTCTTAACCCATTTAAGTCCAATGCGCCCCCATGCGCCCTGGCAGACCGACGTGCCTTCTGCCGCCTGTGACGCCATCAGTTTGAACGGTCAAGCGTAATTTTGTTGACTAACGTGTTTATCATAGCGAGATCTTTGAAACCATACCAGATTGAGCATGATTCAGTCAAGGGGGGCCAAACATAAAGGCAAAAAACCAAGCGACATGAACGCAAAAATTCCTATAAAAATCTGCCCCCACCACCTTTCCTTTCATCAAATCCTAGGATCCTAAACGCTTTTCCAGAACTTTTTCCCACCAAAACAAAGCCCACTCAATACCCAGCAAAAGCCCAAAAAAAATGAGGCAAAAAGAACGGGAAAAGAGGGAAGAAGAGAAATTTTGCTTTCTGCGCATGCC
>OX419347.1:10531480-10581480 GCA_948470475.1 Galaxea fascicularis
CTGGTCACTTTCGAATTAACAATTTTTTGTATTTTTCACTCCGTTACTTTTGTTAAATTATTTTTGTTTAACTTATTTTTATTCTTGCAAAAAAAGGGAAGGCTTTGCCCCCCCCCCAGCCCCTCCCTCTGCGTGGTCCCTGTTACGTTGGAGAAACTATGCACGAATATTTTTCCTTTCTTTCTTTCCAATTTTTTTTAATTTAGAGAACACCATGTGATAGTTATTAAGAGAGAAGTATATGAACTGTTTTCGGTTTTCTGAAAATCTTAGCTCGCTGTTCGAAGACGAAAGCATAAGTTGTTCACTTCGAGCGTTTAGGAGTCCGATTAAATTTTACTGATTCTTTTACCAAGTGAAGATCGTTCCATTGAACGTTCAATTTCCATTGAATGTCACTTGCTTTCATTGTTCTAAGTTTAAAACTAAGAAGCATTTACTTATCAGTCGGTTTCACATATTTACCGAAAAATGTTTCAAGATTAAGAGACGGCTGGACGCGTGAGCGGCCGATCGTGTATATGACGTAAATTCAAAATTTAATTTATGCATTGGTACTGACCAACGGAAATGTCATCACTCACCAAACACATGTTATCTCATCTCAGGTGATCTTGCATTAGCGAAGTCAGAGGTGAAATCACAGCAGCAATGGATTTAAAAGTCGCGTCTTCTTGACGATGGCAAACATCGGCGCAGATTGGAAAATAAGTGACAGCCGTCTCTTTGGGGGTGAGCGCAGGCTCATTTTCCGAAGCAGCGGCTGGTAATCGAGTCTATAAACAAGGTTTTTTCTTTCTGTATTTCATTTTGGAAGTTTTGAGGAGCCATTTGTTGATGTATTAGTTTGGTCACACGATGATTTCTTTGCGGTTTTTGGATCAATAGTTACCACATAGGGTAAAGAAACATTTCCAGTCCTTTGGGTCTCAGTGTTAACTGAACGGGGATATTACTTTGGCCTTCTTGTAACAGAACATTTAAGAAAGGATCAAACTTGGTTTATCTTTTGTTTTTTTTTTAGAGAAAAAAGCATTTTGGTCAGTTGCGCAGCGTGAAATATTCAAGTTGAGTTAGTACCCTCCAATCTAATCCCAACAGCTGGAGGGGATTTACCTACTGCATGAAAAAACGCATATACTTGAAACTATTGGAGAATAGAATTTCACTATGGCGCTTTTTTACGGACAAAATATCGAACGTGCTTCCACCAATTTTGTTCTTAAATCATCATTGTTATGCGTAATAATACGAATTTGAAAATAACATAAATCAGTTTTGTCCGCGATATATCGATTTTGAATGCCATACATCGATGTTGTGCAGCTTACATCGCTTTCCGGAGTCATTCATGCGTGACCGTACTCAACTAAAACGAAAAGATGTTCGATAAAACTAAAAGATGAGGAAGCGGAAATAGAAGTGAATGTAAAGCGGTAAGTATCAAACATGGACTGCGGACTGCGGACCCGGACTGCGGGCTAGGTATAAAACATGAACTTAGTATAAAACGCGGACTGAGTACAAAATGCCGAGTACCGACCACGGGCTTGGTATAAAACTAAACTGTCACAGACTGCCGAAAGTTAAGACGCAGGAATTTCTTAGACTATGAGTAACCGCTTGTTATTCAAGTCAGTCGGGGATTCTAGAGGAAGCGAAAGACACGAGCAGGCTCAAAAATTACCCCCCGTGAACTAAGTGATCGGGAAAGTAGAACTAGAGTCAACTCTTCCGATCATTCCGATTGTGTGTCGCAGACCGCCGCAGATGCCGGGGACACATGTTTCCATATGTCTGCGACGTGACACAGACCGATCGCTGACCGTTCGCAGACCGTTCAGATCATATGGAAACCAGGCTTTATGCACTTTGTTCTGAAATTTTATTTCAACTGAGTTCAGTTTACTTCATCAAAATTATGCATATCTGTTTCACAAAATAACAGGAATGAAATAGAACACTACAGCTAGCATTTCAGAAAGCGTACGCGTGCAACAGCCTGTAGACCCTTATTTTGTTATGGTTTAGTTCACGGGAGGTTTTTTTTTTGAGCCTGCTCGTGTCTTTCGCTTCCTCTAGAATCCCCGACTGACTTGAATAACAAGCGGTTACTCATAGTCTAATGCCCCATTCACACCAACTAAACATGTTTAATTAAACCAGGTTTAGAAAAATGAAAAACGTTAAAGAAAAATTGGAACTCAGGCTTTTATGCAGGATTTAGACGAGCCTAAACATGTTCTTTAATTTGCGCTGAATTTGTAGTCAAAAAACGTCAGTAAGCAGCTTTTATAAAGAAAACAATTTTAAACCGTGTTTAACTACACAACTTTTAAACATGTTTAAGCTTTGGTGTGAACGGAGCATAAGAAATTCCTGCGTCTTGACTTTCGGTAGTCTGTGACAGTTTAGTTTTATACCGAGCCCGTGGTCGGTACTCGGCATTTTGTACTCAGTCCGCGTTTTATACTAAGTCCATGTTTTATACCTAGCCCGCAGTCCGGGTCCGCAGTCCGCAGTCCATGTTTTATACTTACCGCTTTACATTCACTTCTATTTCCGCTTCCTCATCTTTTAGTTTTATCGAACATCTTTTCGTTTTAGTTGAGTACGGTCACGCATGAATGACTCCGGAAAGCGATGTATGCTGCACAACATCGATGTATGGCATTCAAAATCGATATATCGCGGACAAAACTGATTTATGTTATTTTCAAATTCGTATTATTACGCATAACAATGATGATTTAAGAACAAAATTGGTGTAAGCACGTTCGATATTTTGTCCGTATAAAAGCGCCATATTACACCAGAGCTCACTGTACTCACTGACTGGAAGAACAGCAGAGAAAGATACGTTGTATCCCCGCCTGTTATCACTGCCATCTGAATGAAAGGATATGTTGACATAACGTCCAGTGACGATGACACTTTCTCCAGAACGGACACCACAATATTTACCAAAGTCCTGGTTATTCTCAATGCTCAAGTAGTCAAACCTGTAGACAAGAACAGGTTTATGCTCCTGATAAAGTGAGATGAGAAATGACTTATAGTTGTTTAAGAATAAAATTACGTTTCGAGAGCTGTTAATCTTCAGTTTGACATATAGTGTCAGTTCAAAATTCATTTAATGTCGCGCTTGTCAAGTGGTACTTGGAAAGTCAGCCATGAACAGTGAAGGAATAGCAAGGAGCGGTAATGGAACTTTTGGCAACTACTATCTGATTATTGCGCACTGACCATAAGCTCCAGCCTTTTGACTGACTATAGCAAGCCTTTTCGTGAAATCAAATCCGATTTCATAATTGGCAACAGTCAAAGCAGTCGTAAACCAACCAATGAATCACTGAGCCATCAATTAGAACTAAAAGCCATTAGAAGTGAACAACGTTTGAAAAAGGCAGGGAAGTGCAACGGAAACACGATGGGCTTGCCCTTAATGCGTGTAATACATGAAGTTTCTTCTAAAATCGTAACAGGATTTAATGGAGCAAAACCCTGACAATAGTGAAATAACTGTCCTTAGTCAACACAGTTATTCCAAATTATCACGAAATCGAGGTTCTGTAACACGATGCTTTACAGTGCTACGCGCCCAACCGTTGCCAGTACTGGAAAATTTTTGACAACTTTTTGACATCTTTTTGACAACTTCGATATCAGATGGCCAATCAGAATGCGTAGGTGAATGGGCGGAGTAATAGGCATTTACCGGCGACAATATGCCGCCGGTTTAAATCGCGCACTATTTTCAATTCTTTGATTTCTTCACCTAGGGTGGACTGAGAATCAACGAACATCGGGATACTTGTAAGCTTCCTTTTTTATATTTTTCAAAGTTTATATGTATCTTCACAATAAATTGAGCTGATCTGGGACTCACTCTCTCGTCTTCAGTGAAACTTGCTGACGGAAAAGTTGACACATGAAATGACAGTTGTTTGGGTTGTAAACAACTGAGTTCGTCGCCGGTACTTGGATTTTCCACGCCAAAGTCCACTCGCTTCATTTTGCGCGCGCACAGAGAGTCAATTTCGCTAGCTTGAATAAATATTTTCTTGTAGTCGCAGTCTTTCACTTCTTTGGCAGTGCGAAGCATTTCCGAGAACGCAAAAAGATCTGCTTCACAAACATTTACCATATCGCCATCCTCGTCACGGTAGCGAAGCCTGATCTTATCGGCGTCCAGGTGAGCCAAAGAAGAACAATTCTTTCTTATGCTACTCACAAGACCATCGTATGATGCGTTTTCCAGGAGAAAAGTTGCGAAGCGTTTCCCTCCGTATTCAACTTTCACCTGGAAGGCCATTTTCGTTCTCATGTCGTGAGATCTGTAACTTCCCAAGGGAGTGAATAGATTAATTTGACATCTCCGCCCTTGGAAATTCTCATGTTCTGATTGGCTGGCTCGATTTGAAGTTAGCAGAAACTTGTCAAAAATATGTCAAAATTTAATCAAAAACTTTCCAGTACTGGCAACGGTTGGACGCGTAGCACTATAAAAGTGACTTGGTATTGGCTTACCCGCAGAGAGATTCCTCCTCCAAATTAAAATAGTTAAAGAATATCTTCAACGCCATGCCGTGGGGAATATCAACCGTGTAAGCACAGTCCATGTGGTCTGGATAGTTGTTAGGATATCCAGGACTTAACAAGATGTTATTGGAAACTCTACCACAGCCTGAGGGGTAGAAATAAAGGTAAGGAAAATATGTTAATAATATTGTAGTTCATTCTATCTTGGCCCATGTGAAAGAGGTCTGGGCCGCAGCATACACAAAACCAACATGAATCACATTGAGTTTAAACAAATATCCTCTCTTGGTCTAATCTCTTGGTTTAAACAAACCACAAAACCCTGGTTTGCTTAGTGGTGTGGTTTCAGTAGAGTTTCTCTTCCATTTTAAAATTTAAAACCAAAAGATCCTTCCTGTTTTTGCACAAAGCCCGGGTTCCTCTGTGTAGTGAAGATTCATTTTAGCTGTAAAAGCTGGCTTTTAGGCTCTCGTCCTGTACCTCACTACTTTACCTCACGGCGGTAGTTATTAATTTTGTTGACTTCTTGATGCGGCGATTATTCGAGGGTGGCCCTTACAATTTCAGTGTCATTTTTGGAAAAAACAATGATACTTCAGTAGTCTTTCTGTTTCTTTGAAAAACGATAAAACAGGATACGAAGTTCCAAAAGGTCGAACGAGACAACAGAAACAACACAGAATTTCCCATTAGTAAAGAAAACGACATTTTAAAGTTGAGAAAAATGTCCTCATGGACTTCCGTGATCTTCAGTGTAACGATAAATAACAGTCTAGCCTTGCTATGTTGGTGAGACGAGCGGACATGTTCATGCGGCGCACGCGAACATCTTACTTCAAATAAATCCTGATAAATCGCCATAAGTTTACCGCAAACATTTGGTAAATTTGGTGTCGTGTCGTTCTCCCTTTGCTTTAGAGTGTTTCGAAATTTTAAACTCGTAAATCAATAGGTTTCAGAATAAACGTAAGGAGTCTATGCATATGAAATGGTTTAAGCGTAATTTAACACATAAGCAGGTTACTAAGTCTTTCGCTTTCGTTGTAACATGAAACACTGTAAATTGTATTTTTATTACGTACCAGTCTTTGTCCAATCGTTTTGCATCTTTTGCTGTTGTCATTAGTTTAAATGTTAAACAATCGTCATTTACAGTACAAAGCAACGTGGTGTAGTTTGTAGGTTAATCACTTATACTGATAAACTCAAGCTTGACTGTTATTTTTCGTTACACTGAAGATGACTGAAGGAGGTGCGTCGAGACATATTTGTGAAATTGGAAATATTTATTAATGTGAATTTCTTTGTTGTAGCAAAGGAAGTCTAATAACTTCGAGAACCACATTACAGTAACAATAACGAAATCACCAACAATAAATAAGAATAAATTTCCACTGCTTGCTGAAGCCATTCACATTTTTGCTTTAAAACTCTCCAATGTAGCGTCGCCCTGGAACTTAATTCTGAATAACAATGCACCCCATTTCAGGTATGACGATTTTTTTCGGGGGCGGTTGTTATTAATATTGCTGCTTTAAATTGCGGCACTTATTAACGGGCAACCCTCTTTCGAGTAAATAGGGTATATTGTGGTGGCACCATTCACGTTCATTTCAAGGTAAATCTCAACAACAAAGTCTCCGGCCACATCGATAATAGGGTTTACAAAAAGGGACACACAAAAGTGGTGGTTTCTTCGCGGCGCTCAGTGATATCAAACAGTAATTCCAGCTACTTGTTAAACAACAAGAATTGTATGTCATATTAGGAACCCCCTTTTAAGTTAAAAAAAATTCTGTGGAGTGATTTAGAGCTCATCATGACGTATTTGCTGGCCCCTCTAAAACGAATATAGCTAGCTTTTACCCTCGCACTATTTAAGGTTTTGTTTAGCTTTTGTCTTATATTATCTGGTCAGAAGAAAGAAAAACAAAAATACGAGAAATAAAATGAAATTCTTGTTATTGGTATCAACTGACTTGTAATGGTCCGGCGTTGTAACCGGTGGCACTGATTTCTGTTGTTGGTGGGTTTGTCGATGGACAGAGCGACTTGCTTTCAAGGTGGGTTCAAAGGTGAAAAAAGAAGTAACTTACCAGTCGCATTTTCCAAAGAAGCATTTACAAACTGACCTAAAGACCACAAAGGTATCAGAAATATCATCATTATAATTAGCTTTTATAACTAAAAGGAGTAATAAATTAGAAGATAAACACATGAAATAATTAATGTGTCACTCATGTATGTTTGTAACATTTTCAAGGATTGCAGACCGAGTGATAACGGGTGAAGTGATGTTAAATACTCCACAGCAAATCGAGCAAAAACTCGGTTTTTCAGTGATAGCGAGAGTAATTCCCAGAATGGAACAATTCTATTCGCAACAGAGCACTTTACAAAGAATCAAGCTTGGATTACCTTTTGTTTTGCTCTGAGACAAACATTTTTTTGCTCAGCATGAAATATTCAACTCCGGTTAATACCCTCCAAAATCCCAACAGTTGGAGCGGATTTACTTGCTACACACGCAGAACTCAGTGTACCATTTAGATGGGCTGCTATTGGAGAATAGAATTACATGCTCACAGTACCTACCAAGAGGAACAGCAGAGAAAGATAAGTTGTATCCCTTCCAGTTCATCCAGCCATTTGAATGAAAAGATATGCTGACATAACGTCCAGTGACCTTAACAATTTTTCCAGAAGAGACACCACCACAATATTTACCAAAGTCCTGGTTATCCTCATTTGTAATGCTCAAGTAGTCAAACCTGTAGACAAGAACAAGTCTATGCTGCAGATGAGATGAGATGAGAATTGGCTCTAAGTTATGTAAGGTTAAAATAACGTTTCGAGAGCTGCTAATCTTTGCCGTGGACCTTAAAACAAAAGCTGTTACCTTTTTGCGCTGAATATATCACTTTAAAACTTGTTCATGCGGATACCTTACGTTATTCACTATAATCCAATCACCTTATATTTATTATAAATACCGGGTAACGTTGCTTTTAAAAATTACACAATCCGTTACGTTAATCACAGAGCATGACTAATTTATCTTCGGGTGTTAACCAAAACAGAAAATAATGATTTCAACATTACACGAGAGCACATCCTTCCTGGCTATTTGAAACAACTACGCATGGTAAGCCCAACAAACACGAAGTAACTGAAGAAAAGAAATACCTCGTTAACGTTCATCATAGGTCATGTAGGTTTAAACCTACTGATGCTACATACGTTTAACAATGTAAAGTAAAGAGTCCGAACTACAACATGGTATTTCTAAGCCTGAACTTTTTCGTTAAATTTTCGATTTATGGAATGAATGTTGGTAGGTTTCCAAAGAAAATACGCAAACAACTGCAGCCTCAACCCGACAATAAAACCTAGACGTGAAATTTAACTCGAAGTGTAATTTTATGGAAGCTAAGAGCAAATTGACGTTCTTTTAGCATTTTGGGACAAACGTAAACAAACCAATAAATCATTCAGATCTCAAAGCAAAATACAAGTAAACAGCGTTGGCGACGGAAACGCAGGAGAACATCGGCAAAAGGGAACGGAGATGCGATTGGGTTTGCTTTTAATACGTCTAATTAACTGCAAAGAACTGCAAGTTTCTTCGGTGTACGTGACAGAACATAATCGGACAAAAGACAACACATTAACTAGAAATTATCACGAAATCGAGGTTCTGTAACATGATGCTTTAAAAGTAACTGTTTATTGGCTAACCTGCAGGAAGTATGGTACTGCAAGTGAAAATAGTTAAAGAATATCTTCATCGCCATGCCGTCTGGAATAGCAACCGAATAAACACAATCCATGTTGTTTGGATAGTTGTTAGGATATCCAGGACTCAACAGGGTGCTGTTGAAAACTCTACCACAGCCTGAAGTGAAGAAATTGAGAAGAAAGTAAGGAAAATAAGTTAAACTGGTGACATTTAGTTCGTATTCATTAATTTTTTAGCGCTTTAGGTTACGGCATACTGGAGGTCATTCTATCTTGGCGCATGTGGAAAAACGGTAACACAACTGCTAAAACTTTTTTCATAGTTTTCTTAGTTTGCAACATACACGAAATCCAACATTTACGATACGTTATAAAATCAAATGTTTCTTATCCAGGATCCACTCGATTTGTTGATGACAGAACAGAAATTGGAGCCGCGTCACTTTCTGTTTTTGTTTTGCTCCATCTTCTGTTCCGTTCTGTTTACAATATTTTAAATTCCCTTCAGTGTTGTTTCATTTTCAGCTCTGGTTCCCTTGCTAATTCTATTCCATTGGCTGAATTTCAGTTCTTATGTCTCGAGTAAAGAATTTCTCTTGATAAAAAGTAATAGAATCAGATACAGGTTCTCCGTAACGGAATTTGGAACAGAATATTGTCGGAGATCACGCCTCATAGTTGCCTTCGAACAATTTTTACTGCTGTTTCCTGTGGGCCAAACTTCGTTCTTATCTCAGTATTTTTGTGTTAAATTCACGGACGTTTCGAAGAGTCGTACGTGTGACGAAAAAGAAAGTTTGGGTTTGAAATTAAGTTTGGAAAATCTGACTAAGAATCCCGTTCCATTCCTTTCCAAACCGACATAACACAACGTTTGTCGGAGAAACTAAGCTGGTACAGAAATGCACGAATGTATATTTTCTTTCTTTCCGTCCCAATATTTTAATTTAAAGAAGATTATGTGACAGTTATTAAGGTGGAAGCAAGTTTTATGAGCTGTTTTCAGCTTCGGTTTTCTGAAAATCCGCTTAGCTCCACGCTGAACGAAAACAAAAGCATTAGTTGTTCACCAAAACTGGTTTAAGGTAACATTTTATCATAAAAAATCGTGTTTAATAAAACCTAAAAACAAATGATAAAAAATTAAACCCAACTATAGCTACGGAAATTTAGTACTGTGTTCTTGTAACTGTTTAAAGTGAATCTTGAATTCCGGTTTCAGTACTTCGTTAGGTATGCATCAACACCGAATATGCTGGAAAAGCAAATGCATGACTGCGTTTCGCGGTGCAAATTTAAAGTCGATAAAGTCTATTGGAAATCCAGTCGCAAATACATCTACCGATACTAGAGTACAACCGGCGTTTTAAACAAGGCTTTACAAGAACAAATCCGCCGTCAAATGAAATTTGCTCTTGATTGAGAAGCGCGCTCGATGCTCAGGTTTCATGTTAAAAATAACAGTCTGTGTAAAAGTTCAACTCCAGTCGAAAGCATAATTTGAAAAGTCAATGTGTTCAACAGCTGTTTGTGTCGGATAGAGCAAATTATGGATCGATGATGACATGAATACAAATTTGGAGCGTTTAGGAATCCGATTAAATTTTACTGATTCTTTTAGCAAATGAAGATTGTTGCAGTGAATGTTCAATTTCCATTGGATGTTATTAACATAATATTGTTTTACTTTATTCTTAGTTTGAATCTCAGAGACATTTTCTTATGGCTTTTAACATATCTACTGAAAAATTTCTCAGGATAAATTTACTGCTACGTCCTTAAACCTGCGATACTTTAAAAGAATGCCGCGGATAGGCATTCAATGACTATCAAATGTAGAGTTTCTACCGTTGTCTGAATATGTCGACATTGCATTGCCGGTTAACCTAGACCTAATCCAATGGATAACTTGACACAATCGCCAACCAGAGTGACTTTAAAAGGCCTGAAACACGTTTACTCAATTCTAGAATGATGCGGTGACCGTACCATACAGCATATGGTTCTTAGCGCGATTGCAGCATTAACTGAACTCTGAGCAACACATTTAAACCTTCAGCCGGCGACACCAGTAAACGATTGTATACGTCGTTGCGAAAATCTCAAGCGAATTTCACACAAGTCGATTTTTTTCACGATTTTTCAAATTTTGTTCCCAGGTTCCAAGCATTGCTGTTGTCCGCCACTCAGTGAAAAGGTATCTGATAAAATCGTCCAACTTGGTTGGTTGGTTGGTTTTACTTGCAATAGGCCATTTTACAGTTGTTCGCTCAGTGACCTGGCCTATGAATGGCAGCGAGGTTGCCGGTGACCTTGTATTGATAGAGACCTCACTGCTTTTATCATGTAAATCATGTTGTTGTAATGCTAACTAGTCCATATATACATAAGAAAAGCAGAAAGGTTTGTATCAAAACAAGGTCACCCTCAGCCTCGCTTCCATTCACAGGCCAGGTAACTCAGCCACACCTGTAAAATGGTCTATTCGCAGCAATGAGCGTATGAAATCGCAGGAACGGGCTCACTGGGCGAATGCCGGCGAATTTATTCGCCAATATCTGATATGCCAGATACCGGTGCTTTTATAAGCTGATCGGGGCGATCGGCGTATAAAATAGCCTAGCGCATCACCCCTTTTAAAGAGAACCTGCTCGTAGGCTACACTACTTTGCACGTGCACACGGAAAAACATATTGTTATTATCGAAATTACGTGCATCTTGAGCGGAGGATTTTAACTGAAATAACTTAACTCGAAAGAGAAAACGTAATTTTTTTATCCTTTTGTTTGAAGTTGACGTTGTGTTTACCTAACTGTGAACAACGCTCAGAATGAGGCGCGTACCACAGAGCTACCAGCTGATTGACGCAGCGGGAGTTACCATGTGTCTGCCACATTCCCCTGTGGTGTACGCATGTGTTCCCGCAACATGGGTCTCTGCCTCCACAGCATTACTTTTTATAGACTGTTGCTGACATGTCAAGCGCCGAGGTTTGCGCAGTTCTCGATAAAAAAAGCCTGGGCCAGTTTTCTCCAAAGTTTGTGCCAAAACCCTCGATACTGTGTACAGCTGCCGTAAACCTGTGATGACTTGGCAACGAAAGAAGAACATTTGCATGAAAAACTAAAATGTCAAAGAATTTTTTACTCTTCACTTGACGCGTTGACGCTTGCTGCAACTTGAGTCGGCGGCATATGGCCTGCTACCTTATACCTTATAAGTTTCTGTTCAGTTCTGTTTACAATGTTTTAAATTCCGTTCAGTGTTGTCTCAATTTCATTTCTGGTTTCTTAAATTCTGTTTCGTTGGCTCAATTTCAGTTCTAATGTCTCAAGTTCAGAATTTGATCCAAAGTAATAAAATACACCGGTTCTCCATAACCGGGAATTTGGCCACAGAATATTAGCAAAATTTACCCCTCATAGCTGCCTTCCATTAATTTTCACTGCTGTCTCCTGTGAGGCAAAGTCCGTTCTTATTCCAGTATTTTTGTTGAATTCACCGTTCTTTCGGAAGGCTGGTGTGTTATTAATGACGTACGGCAAAACTTTCTGATTTGGAAAATTCTAAGAATCTCGTTCAATTCAAAAGTGTTTTTTTTTTCCAAACCGAAATAACACGATTAACGTATGTTGGAGAAACTATGCACGAATATTTTTCCTTTCTTTCGGTTTCAAAATTTTTTAAATTTAGAGAACACTGCGTGATAGTTATTAAGACGGAAGTATATGAACTGTTTTCGGTTTTCTGAAAATCTTAGTTCGCTGTTCGAAAACAAAAGCATAAGTTGTTCACCAATACTGGTTTAAATTCAAGCTAACATTTTGTCATAGAAAAATCGTGTTCAATAAAACCTAATAATAAATTCACTTGCTGAACGTTCCTCGTCATTCGTAATTTTAAATGGTCAAGATATTTTTGCTTCACTTCACGCAGCAATTATTGAGAGAAAAAGTTCCACGATGAGTTTTGTCGCTGTTCTTTCGACAATCTCGGTTGCCATATAATAATAAAGCTTATCACCAGTCGAAAACAGAATTTTAAAATTCATTGTGTCAACAGCTGTTTGTGTCGGATAGTCAGAGTAAATTATGGAGGGTCGTACAGCGGGGGAGTCTCTCGCACGGTTCACGAACAGAAAAAACAGCGAAACACGGATCACGGATATCAAAATTTCATTTTCCCGAATCACGAAAACAAACAAGTCAGGTACTTTTTTTAAATAATATTTTCTTACGCTATGAGCGTTTGAAGAAAATCGTGAAAGGCTAAGTAAAAACTACCTATCGGAAATCACATCCCTAAAATCACTCTCGATGGACGACTCTGACCATTCGTCCACTTCGCGTTGTAACTGCACGAAGAAACACCAAATCGTCTAAAATCACGGAGAATAGAGCGGTAAAATCACGAATATCGCTTACTAATTCAAGTTCTTCACGGGTCACGCAAAACCTTAAGGTCACGGATCACGAAGAATAATTGATTAAATTCACGTTTCACAGAGAACGAAATCAGCTAATCACGCATCACGAAAATATCCTTGTACGACCCCGTCATTATGGATAAATGATGACATGAATAAAAACTTCAAGCGTTTGGGAATCCCATTAAATTTTACTGATTCTTTTACCAAGTGAAGATCGTTCCATTGAACGTTCAATTTCCATTAGATGTCACTTTTATTGCTGCTGTTGTTGTTAATTCTTAGTTTAAATCTAAGAAACATTTTCTTATCGCTTTTGACATATTTACTGAAAAATGTCACAAGAATGATTTCTTTGTAGTTTGTGTTTTCCTTTGGGTGTCAGTGTTAACTGAACAGGGATATTACTTTGGCCTTCAAACGTTTAAAGAACACTTAGGAAAGAATCAAACTTGGATTATCTTTTGTTTTGTTCAGGGCAAAAAAAACATTTTGGTCAGTTGCTTAGCGTGAAATCAGGGTTCAACTGGTTTAGTAGCCCTCAATCTAATCCCAACAGCTGGAAGGGATTTATCTACTGCATGAAAAAACGGATATACTTAAAACTATTGGAGAATAGAATTTCATCAGAGCTCACTGTACTTACCGACTCGAGGAACAACAGAAAAAGATACGTTGTATCCCCTCCTGTTATGACTGCCGCCCTCTGAATGAAAGGATATCTTAACATAACGTCCAGTGACAATGACACTTTCTCCAGAACGGACACCACAATATTTACCAAAGTCCTTGTTGTTCCCATTCTTAATACTCAAGTAGTGATGCCTGTAGATAAGAACATGACACTGATTGATCGTGTGGTGTTAACCAAAACAGAAAATGACGATTTCAACGTTAAGGAAAGCACACCCCGTCTGGCTTTTTGAAATTACCATGGTTTAGCTCAACGACCACAATGTAAAGGGAGAAAAGAAATGCTACTGCCTTCATCAAAGGCTTGAACTTCTGATGCTACGTACGTTTAAGAGTAGGCTAAAGACTCCCAAACTAGAGCCGGGTATTTTTAAGGCTGAGCTTTGCTGTTCAAGTTTCGATTTATGGAATAAATGTTGACAATGTTAGTAAGTGTCGCAAGGAAATACAAGACTTTGAAGAGCCTCAAAATGCCAGTTAACCGAGACCTGCAATTTAACTCAAAGTGTAATTTGGGAAGAGCGAATTGACATTCTGTCTGAATATGGATCAAAAGCTTTATCCTTCATCATTTTCATGGCAAACGTAAACAAACCAATGAATCAATCAGATCTCAAGGCAAAATACAAGTAAACAGCGTTTGCAACAGAACATGATCGCAGGAGAACAAAGGGAAAACAGATGTGATTGGGTTTGCTCTTATCGCGTCTAATTTATTGCAAATAACTGCGAGTTTCAGGGAGTTTCTTCGCCGTACGTAACAGAACATAGGGGTCATAAGGGGCAAAAAACAACAGCTTGTCAATTTCAAAGACAACACATTAACTAGAAATTGTCACGAAATCGAGGCTCAGTAACATAACACTTTCAAAGTAACTCATTTTTGACTCACCTGCAGGAAGGATGGTCCCCCAGCTCGAAATAGTTAAAGAATATCTTTATCGCTATGCCAGGTAAAATATCAACCGAATAGGCACAGTCCATGTAGCGTGCATAGTTGTTAGGATACCCGGGACTTAACAGGGTGTTGTTGGAAACTCTACCACAGCCTGAAGTGAAGAAAAGAAGGTAAGGACCGGAAAATAAGTTAAACTGGCCGTGAACAACCGGTATTCCTTAATTTAGGTTACAGCACAAGAAGTTATTTTTTGTTGGCCCATGCATGTGGAACAAATGTGGAAAAATAGAATCACGGCTGCTAAAACATTTCCCGTTGTTTTCTTAGTTTGCAACATACACCAAATCCAACATTTACTATATTTACATTCTAAGAAGCAACGGTTCCTTATTCAGGATCAACTCTGTTTGTTGACCAACAGAACAGAAATTGGGGGAGCGTCAATTTCTATTTTGTTTCTCCAGTTTCTGTTCAGTTCTGTTTACAATGTTTTAAATTCCGTTCAGTGTTGTCTCAATTTCATTTCTGGTTTCTTAAATTCTATTTCGTTAGCTCAATTTCAGTTCTAATGCCTCAAGTACAAAATTTGATCCAAAGTAATAAAATATACCGGTTCTCCATAACCGGGAATTTGGAACAGAATATTGGCAAAATTTACCCCTCATAGCTGCCTTCCACTAATTTTCACTGCTGTCTCCTGTGAGGCAAAGTCCGTTCTTATTCCAGTATTTTTGTTGAATTCACCGTTCTTTCGGAGGGCTCGTGCGTTATTAATGACGTGCGGCAAAACTTTCTGATGTGGTAAATTCTAAGAATCCCGTTCAATTCAAAGGTTTTTTTTCCAAACCGAAATAGCACGATTAACGTATCGTGGAGAAACTATGCACGAATATTTTTCCTTTCTTTCGGTTCCACATTTTTTTTAATTTAGAGAACACTATGTGATAGTTATTAAGACGGAAGTATATGAACTGTTTTCGGTTTTCTGAAAATCTTAGTTCGCTGTTCGAAAACAAAAGCATAAGTTGTTCACCAATACTGGTTTACGTTTAAGCTAACATTTTATCATAGAAAAATCGTGTTCAATAAAACCTAATAATAAATTCACTTGCTGAACGTTCCTCGTCATTCGTAATTTTAAATGGTCAAGATATTTTTGCTTCACTTCACGCAGCAATTATTGAGAGAAAAAGTTCCACGATGAGTTTTGTCGCTGTTCTTTCGACAATCTCGGTTGCCATATAATAATAAAGCTTATCACCAGTCGAAAACAGAATTTTAAAATTCATTGTGTCAACAGCTGTTTGTGTCGGATAGTCAGAGTAAATTATGGAGGGTCGTACAGCGGGGGAGTCTCTCGCACGGTTCACGAACAGAAAAAACAGCGAAACACGGATCACGGATATCAAAATTTCATTTTCCCGAATCACGAAAACAAACAAGTCAGGTACTTTTTTTAAATAATATTTTCTTACGCTATGAGCGTTTGAAGAAAATCGTGAAAGGCTAAGTAAAAACTACCTATCGGAAATCACATCCCTAAAATCACTCTCGATGGACGACTCTGACCATTCGTCCACTTCGCGTTGTAACTGCACGAAGAAACACCAAATCGTCTAAAATCACGGAGAATAGAGCGGTAAAATCACGAATATCGCTTACTAATTCAAGTTCTTCACGGGTCACGCAAAACCTTAAGGTCACGGATCACGAAGAATAATTGATTAAATTCACGTTTCACAGAGAACGAAATCAGCTAATCACGCATCACGAAAATATCCTTGTACGACCCCGTCATTATGGATAAATGATGACATGAATAAAAACTTCAAGCGTTTGGGAATCCCATTAAATTTTACTGATTCTTTTACCAAGTGAAGATCGTTCCATTGAACGTTCAATTTCCATTAGATGTCACTTTTATTGCTGCTGTTGTTGTTAATTCTTAGTTTAAATCTAAGAAACATTTTCTTATCGCTTTTGACATATTTACTGAAAAATGTCACAAGAATGATTTCTTTGTAGTTTGTGTTTTCCTTTGGGTGTCAGTGTTAACTGAACAGGGATATTACTTTGGCCTTCAAACGTTTAAAGAACACTTAGGAAAGAATCAAACTTGGATTATCTTTTGTTTTGTTCAGGGCAAAAAAAACATTTTGGTCAGTTGCTTAGCGTGAAATCAGGGTTCAACTGGTTTAGTAGCCCTCAATCTAATCCCAACAGCTGGAAGGGATTTATCTACTGCATGAAAAAACGGATATACTTAAAACTATTGGAGAATAGAATTTCATCAGAGCTCACTGTACTTACCGACTCGAGGAACAACAGAAAAAGATACGTTGTATCCCCTCCTGTTATGACTGCCGCCCTCTGAATGAAAGGATATCTTAACATAACGTCCAGTGACAATGACACTTTCTCCAGAACGGACACCACAATATTTACCAAAGTCCTTGTTGTTCCCATTCTTAATACTCAAGTAGTGATGCCTGTAGATAAGAACATGACACTGATTGATCGTGTGGTGTTAACCAAAACAGAAAATGACGATTTCAACGTTAAGGAAAGCACACCCCGTCTGGCTTTTTGAAATTACCATGGTTTAGCTCAACGACCACAATGTAAAGGGAGAAAAGAAATGCTACTGCCTTCATCAAAGGCTTGAACTTCTGATGCTACGTACGTTTAAGAGTAGGCTAAAGACTCCCAAACTAGAGCCGGGTATTTTTAAGGCTGAGCTTTGCTGTTCAAGTTTCGATTTATGGAATAAATGTTGACAATGTTAGTAAGTGTCGCAAGGAAATACAAGACTTTGAAGAGCCTCAAAATGCCAGTTAACCGAGACCTGCAATTTAACTCAAAGTGTAATTTGGGAAGAGCGAATTGACATTCTGTCTGAATATGGATCAAAAGCTTTATCCTTCATCATTTTCATGGCAAACGTAAACAAACCAATGAATCAATCAGATCTCAAGGCAAAATACAAGTAAACAGCGTTTGCAACAGAACATGATCGCAGGAGAACAAAGGGAAAACAGATGTGATTGGGTTTGCTCTTATTGCGTCTAATTTATTGCAAATAACTGCGAGTTTCAGGGAGTTTCTTCGCCGTACGTAACAGAACATAGGGGTCATAAGGGGCAAAAAACAACAGCTTGTCAATTTCAAAGACAACACATTAACTAGAAATTGTCACGAAATCGAGGCTCAGTAACATAATACTTTCAAAGTAACTCATTTTTGACTCACCTGCAGTAATAACCGTCCCCCAGCTCAAAATAGTTAAAGAGTATCTTTATCGCCATGCCAGGTAAAATATCAACCAAATAAACACAGTCCATGTAGCGTGCATAGTTGTTAGGATACCCGGGACTTAGTAGGGTGTTGTTGGAAACTCTACCACAGCCTGAAGTGAAGAAAAGAAGGTAAGGACCGGAAAATAAGTTAAACTGGCCGTGAACAACTGGTATTCCTTAATTTAGATTACGGCACAAGAAGTTATTTTATGTTGGCCCATGCATGTGGACTGAACAAATGTGGCAAAATAGAATCACGGCTGCTAAAACATTTCCCGTTGTTTTCTTAGTTTGCAACATACACCAAATCCAACATTTACTATATTTACATTCTAAGAAGCACCTGTTCCTTACCCAGGATCAACTCTGTTTGTTGACCAACAGAAAAGAAATTGGGGGAGCGTCAATTTCTATTTTGTTTCTCCAGTTTCTGTTCAGTTCTATTTACAATGTTTTAAATTCCGTTCAGTGTTGTCTCAATTTCATTTCTGGTTTCTTAAATTCTATTTCGTTGGCTCAATTTCAGTTCTAATGTCTCAAGTACAAAATTTGATCCAAAGTAATAAAATATACCGGTTCTCCATAACCGGGAATTTGAAACAGAATATTGGCGAAATTCACCCGTCATAGCTGCGTTCGACCACTGAATTTTCACTGCTGTCTCCTGTGAGCCAAAGTCCGTTCTTATTCCAGTATTTTTGTTGAGTTCACCGTTCTTTCGGAGGGCTCGTGCGTTATTACATGTAATGACGTGCGGCAAAACTTTCTCGGATGTGGAAAATTCTAAGAATCCCGTTCAATTCAAAAGTTTTTATTTTTTAAAGCTTCATTAGCGATAAACGTATGCCGGAGAAACTATGCGCGAATATTTTTCCTTTCTTTCGGTTCCAATATTTTCGGTTCCATGTGATAGTTATTGCGTCGGATGCAAGTTTTATGAGCTGTTTTCGGTTTTCTGAAAATCTTAGCTCGCTGTTCGAAAATAAAAGCATAAATTGTTCACCAATACTGGTTTACGTTTAAGCTAACATTTTGTCATAGAAAAATCGTGTTCAATAAAACCCAATAATAAATTCATTTGCTGAACGTTCCTCGTCATTCACGATTTTAAAAGGTCAAGATATTTTTGTCTCACTTCACGCAGCAATTGTTGAGAGAAAAAGTTTGAGCATGAGTTTTGTCGCTGTTCTTTCGATAATCTCTGTTGCCCACGGTATTATAATGATAACTGAAGTTTAACACCAGCCGAAAGCAGAATTTTAAGACTCATTGTGTCAACAGCTGTTTGTTTCGGATAGAGTAAATTATGGGTAAATGAGTGACATGAATAAAAACTTCGAGCGTTTAGGAATCCGATTAAATTTTACTGATTCTTTTACCAAATGAAAATCGTTTCATTGAACGTTGAATTTCGATTAGATGTCACTTTCATTGGTGCTGTTGTTGTTTATTCTTAGTTTAAATCTAAGAAATATTTTCATATTGGTTTTGACATATTTAACGAAAACTGTCTCAAGATAAATATGTAAATAACTGCTAAGTTCTAGAACCCGGCGCTACTTCAAAATAAAGTTAAGATCGCTGACTGATCAATAAAGAAGAAAGGAAAGTGTTCACTATACGTAACTATAACTAAATTTATACTGGCCATGTAAAAACTTAGGACAATATGCAACTTAAAATTTAAAAGAAAACATTAAACTAGCGGAAGCCAATGGTGTTTCAAAGAAGGTATAAACAAGGCTTTTTCTTTCTGTATTTCATTTTGGAAGCTTTAAATTTGTTGATGTTTTAGTTTGGTCAGATGATCATTTCTTTGCGGTTTGTAGGACGTTTGTACATATACAATAGTTACCACATACAGTAAACAAACATTTCCAATCCTTTCACAGTGGGTCTCAGTGTCGATAGGCCATTTCCGAGATCGCTTGAGCCTCTATTTGAAAGCGAGTCTAAGTGCGAAGTCTTTGTAATGAAAATGAGTTTTCGCTCATATGGAACGCTGAACTTATTACCATCACAAAACTTTCGCACTTTGACTCGCTTTGAAATAGAGGCTCAAGTGAACTCGGAAATGGCCCATTGAACATTACTTTCGCCTTCATTTAACAGAACAATTAGTGCAAAGAATCAAACTTGGATTATCTTTTGTTTTTTTCTGAAAAAAAAAAAAAAACATTTTGGTCAGTTGGTGAGCGTGAAATATTCAACTGGGGTTAGTACCATCCAATCTAATCCCAAAAGCTTGAAGGGATTTATCTACTGCATGAAAAAACGTATATACTCAAAACTATTGAATTCCACCAGAGCTCACTGTACTTACCGATTGGAGGAACAGCAGAGAAAGATACGTTGTATCCCCTCCTATTATCAGTGACGTCTGAATGAAAGGATATGTTGACATAACGTCCAGTGACAATGACACTTTCTCCAGAACGGACACCACAATATTTACCAAAGTCCTGGTTATTCTCAATGCTCAAGTAGTCAAACCTGTAAACAAGAACAGGTTTATGCTCCTGATGACGTGAGATGAGAAATGACTCATAACTGTTTAAGGATAGCATTACGTTTCCAGAGCTGTTAATCTTCAGTTTGACATATAGAGTCAGTTCAAAATTCATTTAATGTCGCGCTGTGAAGGAATAGCAAGGAGCGGTAATGGAACTTTTGGCGACTACTATCTGATAATGGCGCACTGACCATTAGCTCGGCCTCCAGCCTTTTGACTGACTATAGCGATCCTTTTCCTGAGATCAAATCCGATTTTACAATTGGCACCAGTCAAAGCAGTCGTAAACCAACCAATGAATCACTGAGCCATTAATTAGAACTCAAAGCCATTAGAAGTGAACAACGTTTGAAGAAGGCGGGGAAATGCAACGGAAACACGGATGGGTTTGCCCTTAGTGCGTGTAATGAATGAAGTTTCTTCTAAAATCGTAACAGAATTTAATGGAGCAAAACCCTGACAATAGTGAAATACTTTCCTCAGTCAACACAGTTATTCCAAATTACCACGAAATCGAGGTTCTGTAACACGATGCTTTAAAAATGACTTGTTATTGGCTTACCCGCAGAGAGATTCCTCCTCCAAATTAAAATGGTTAAAGAATATCTTCAACGCCATGCCGTGGGGAATATCAACCGTATAAGCACAGTCCATGTGGCCTGGATAGTTGTTAGGATATCCAGGACTTAACAAGATGTTATTGGAAACTCTTCCACAGCCTGAAGGGTAGAAATTAAGGTAAGGAAAATGTGTTAATAATATTGTAGATCATTCTATCTTGGCCCATGTGAAAGTGGTCTGGCCTGCAGCATACACAAAACCAACATGAATCACATTGAGTCTCAACAAATATCCTCTCTTGCTCTAAACTCTTGGTCTAAACAAACCCCAAAACCCTGGTTTGCTTAGTGGTGTGGTTTCAGTAGAGTTTCTTTACCATTTTAAAAGAACCCTGTTGTTGCACATAGCCCGGGTTCCTCCGTGTAGTGAAGATTCATTTCAACTGTAAAAGCTGGCGTTTAGGCTCTCGTCCTGTACCTTACTTTACCTCACGGCGGTGGTTATTAATTTTATTGACTTCTTGATGCGGCACTTATTCGAGGGTGGCCCTTACAATTTTAGTGATACTTCAGTAGTCTTTCTGTTTCTTTGTTTTGTTGAAAAACGATAAAACAGCATACGAAGTTCGAAAAGGTCGAACGAGACAACAGCAACAACACAGAATTTCCCGTAAAGAAAACGACATTTTAAAGTTGAGAAACATGTTTTCACGGACTTCCGTGATCTTCAGTGTAACGATAAATAACAGTCTAGCCTCGTTGTGTTGGTGAGACGAGCAGACATGTTCATGCGCCGCACGCGAACATCTTACCTCGGATAAATTCTGATAAATCGCCATAAGTTTACAAACATTTGGTAAATTTGGTATCTTGTCGTTCTGCCTTTGCTGTAGGGTGTTTCGAAATTTTAAACTCGTAAGCCAGTAGGTTTCAGGATAAACTTAGGAAGTCTATGCATATGAAATAGTTTAAGCGTAATTTAACACATAAGCAGGTTAATCACCAAGTCTTTCGCTTTCGTTGTAACATGAAACACTGTGATTTGTATTTCTATTACGTACCACTCTTTATCCAATCATTTTGCATTTTTTGCTTTTGTCATTAGTTTAAATTTGAAACAATCGTCATTTAGTATACATTACGAAGCAATATGGTGTAGTTTGTAGGTTAATCACTTATATAAACTCAAGCTTGACTGTTATTTTTCGTTACACTGAAGATGACCGAGTGAGGTACGTGGAGACATATTTGTGAAATTTAAAAATACTTATTGATGTGAATTTCTTTGTTGTAGCATAGGAAGTCTAATAACTTCGAGAACCACATTACAGTAACAATAACGAAATTACCAACAATAAATAAGAATAAACTTCCAGTTCTTGCTGAAGCCATTAACATTTTTGCGTTAAAACTCTCCAATGTAGCGTCGCCCTGCCCTAATTCTGAATAACAATGCACTGCATTTCAGGTATGACGAATTTTTTCGGGGGCTGTTGTTATTAATATTGCTGCTTTAAATTGTGGCACTTATTAAGGGGCAACCCTCTTTCGAGTAAATACGGTATATTGCGCTGGCACTTTTAGGCCATAACACCATTTACGCTCATTTCGAGGTGAATCGCGAGAAACAAAGTCTTCGGCTATATCAATAATAGGGTTTACAAACAGTAATTCCGGCGACTTGTTAAACAACAAGAATTGTACTTCATATTAGGAACCCGCTTTTAAGTTAAAAAAAAATTCTGTGGAGTGATTTAGAACTCATCATGACGTATTTGCTGACCCTTCTAAAACGAATAACGCTAGCTTTCACCCTCGCACTATTTAAGGTTTTATTTAGCTTTTGTCTTATCTGACTTGTAATGGTCCGGCGTTGTAACCGGTGGCATTTACGTTGTTGGTGGGTTTGTCGATGTACAGAGCGACTTGCTTTCAAGGTGGGTTCAAAGGTGAAAACAGAAGTAACTTACCTGTCGTATTTTCCAAAGAAGCATTTACAAACTTGCCTAAAGACCGCAAAGGTATCAGAAAAATCACCATTATAATTAGCTTTTAAAGGGGTAATAAATTAAGACGGATAAACACGGGAGATAATTAAAATATCACTCACGCATGTTTTAAACATTTTCCAGCCAGGATTGCAGACCGAGTGATAAGTGATGTTACTCACTCCACAGCAAATCGAGCAGAAGTCAGTATTTTAGTGAAAACGAGAGTAATTCGCATAGTCGAATATTTCTAGTCCTTTTTGTTTTCAGTCTAAGTTGATTAAATAGGAATATTACTGTGGCTTCCATTTAATAGAGCGCTTTACAAAGAATCAAACTTGGATTATATTTGTTTTGTTCTTAGAAAAAACACTTTGGTCTTTGCACAGCGAGAAATATTCAATTTGGGTTAGTATCCTCCAATATCCCAGCAGCTGGAAGGGGTTTATTTAGCACATGTAATTATGCGTAAAAGTAATCTTTTAGATTGGCTATCGAATTTCATGCTCACTAAACTTACCCAGAGGAACAGCAGAGAAAGATAAATTGTATCCCCTCTTGTTAACATTGACATCTGAATGAAAGGATATCTTGACATAACGTCCAGTGACCTTAATACGTTTTCCAGAACGGTGACCACAATATTTACCAAAGTCCTGGTTATTGTCATTCTTAATGGTGATGTAGTCATACCTATAAGGACAAGAACGTGTCAAGTTTATCAGGTCGTAAGGTTAAAATAACGTTTCGAGAGCTGCCAATCTTTGACCGCTGTTACCTTTTTTGCGCTAAATATATCACTTTAAAACTTAATCATGCCGATACGTTAAGTTATTCACTACCCCAATCACCTCCGTCAATATATTTTACAAAAACAGGGTAACATAAGTTTTTAAACATTACAGAAGCCGTTACTTTGATTACAGAGCATGATATAAGCGTAGCAGAAAATAAAAATGATTTCAACTTCGAGGAAAGCACATCCTAACATCCTGCCTGGCTTTTTGAAATTACCATGGTAGGCCCAACAAGCACAAAGTAACTGAAGAAAAGAAATATGTCCTTCATCAAGGTTTTCCACTGACTGATGTTACATACGTTCAACAATAGAGTAAACATTTCAAAACTTGTACAGCATGGTATTTTTAAGGCTGAACTTTGCTATTACATTTTCGATTTATGAAATGAATGTTGACAATGTTACTACGTTTCCAAAGGAAATATGCGAAGACCTTGAACAGCCTCAAAATGTAACTCAAAGTGTAATTTTATGGAAGAGAGTAATGGCGTTCTATTTATTGATCTGGATATGGCCAGGAGCTCCTGATATGGCTCATCAAAAGTTCCACCTTTCCACTGACTGAAATTAAAGCGGTTTTCAAGCAGTTTCGTGACAAACGTAAACAAACCAATAAATCAGTCAGATCTCAAAGCAAAATACAACTTAACAGAGTTTGCGAAACGGGAGAGAACACGGGCCGGGCAACAGAGATGCGATTGGGTTTGCTCTTAGTACGTCTAATTAATTATTTGCAAAGAACTGCCAGTTTCTTCGCCGTACGTGACAGAACATAATCGGACAAAAGACAACAACTTGGGAAATTGCTTTTCAAAGACAACACATTAACTAGAATTTATCACGAAATCGAGGTTCTGTAACACGATGCTTTAAAAGTGACTTGTTATTGGCTTACCCACAAGAACGACTGTCCTCCAAGTCAAAATAGCTAAAGAATATCTTCATCGCCATGCCGTGTGGAATATCAACCGAATAAACACAGTCCATGTTGTCTGGATAGTTGTTAGGATATCCAGGACTCAACAAGGTGTTGTTGAAAACTCTACCATAGCCTGAAGTGAAGCAATTAAGAAGAAAGTACGGAAAATAAGTTAAACTGGTGACATTTAGTTCGTATTCATTAATTTGTTAGCGCTTTAGGTTACGGCATACTGGAGGTCATTCTATCTTGGCGCATGTGGAATTGGTATCACAACTGCTAAAACCTTTTCCAACATACACCAAATCCAACATTTACCATACATTATAAAATCAAACTGTTTCTTATCCGGGATCCACTCGATTTGTTGATGACAGAACAGAAATTGGAGCCGCGTCAATTTCTATTTTGTTGCTCTATTTTCTTTTCCGTTCTGTTTACAATGTTTTAAATTCCCTTCAGTGTTGTTTCAATTTCAGCTCTTGTTCCCTTGCTAATTCTATTCCATTGGCTGAATTTCAGTTCTTATGTCTCGAGTAAAGAATCTCTCTTGATAAAAAGTGATAGAATCAGATGCAGGTTCTCCGTAACGTAATTTGGAACAGAATATTGGCGGAGATCACGCCTCATGGTTGCCTTCGAACAATTTTTACTGCTGTCTCCTGTGGGCCAAACTTCGTTCTTATCTCAGTATTTTTGTGTTGAGTTCACGGACCTTTCGAAGAGTCGTACGTGTGACGAAAAAGAAAGTTTGGGTTTGAAATTAAGTTTGGAAAATCTGACCAAGAATCCCGTTCCATTCTTTTCCAAACCGACATAACACAACGTTTGTCGGAGAAACTAAGCTGGTACAGAAATGCACGAATGTATTTTCTTTCTTTCCGTTCCAATATTTTAATTTAGAGAAAATTATGTGACAGTTATTATGGTGGAAGCAAGTTTTATGAGCTGTTTTCAGCTTCGGCTTTCTGAAAATCCGCTTAGCTACGTGCTGAACGAAAACAAAAGCATTAGTTGTTCACCAAAACTGGTTTAAGTTTTAGGTAACATTTTATCATAGAAAAATCGTGTTTAATAAAACCTAATAACAAATAATAAAAAATTAACCTCAACTACGGAAATTTAGAACTATGTTCTTCTAACTGTTTAAAGTGAATCTTGAATTCCGGTTTCAGTACTTTGGTTACGCATGCATCAAGGCCGAATGTGCTGGAAAATCAAATGCATGACCCCGATACTAGAGTACAACCGGCGTTTTAAACAAGGCTTTACAAGAACAAATCCGCCGTCAAATGCAATTTGCTCTTGATTGAGAAGCGCGCTCGATGCTCAGGTTTCATGTTAAAAATAACAGTCTGTGTAAAAGTTCAACTCCAGTCGAAAGCATAATTTGAAAAGTCAATGTGTTCAACAGCTGTTTGTGTCGGATAGAGCAAATTATGGATCGATGATGACATGAATACAAATTTAGAGCGTTTAGGAATCCGATTAAATTTTACTGATTCTTTTAGCAAATGAAGATTGTTTCAGTAAATGTTCAATTTCCATTGGATGTTATTAATGTTGTTTTACTTTATTCTTAGTTTGAATCTCAGAGACATTTGCTTATCGCTTTTAACATATCTACTGAAAAATTTCTCATTTACTGCTACGTCCTTAAACCCGCGATACTTTAAAATAATGTTAAGGTAGTCGACTGATGAAAATCAGAAAACAGAAATTATGATAGCTAATATTCGAAATGGATAAAATGTTTTGTGCACTTAGTAAGGTCATTCTCATAAAACGGGCCAAAACCAAATAGGCCTGATATCACACCCTACTCAGCTTTAAAAGCGGAAGTCATCTCATTTTTGTTCTTGTTTAAGAAAACTTGTTGAAACTTGGAAACACTGAAACTGCAAATTGCACTTACCTGCAGAAGCCAAATAAAATGTAACCTGAAGAATAGCAACAGCAAAGTAGAGTTTGCGATAAGACTCCATTGTACGGTGAGAAACGCCAACCTTAAAGGCCACAAATTTTCACAAGGCAAGCTTCTCTCTATATTATTAGCAAGCAGAAGTCAATCAACTTAGCTGTCAAATTTCCGGCGTTATTATTGGCTAATTTCATCCTTGATGATACCATCAACCACAGTTGGCAAACTGTTCGTCGCTGATGAGAAAATTACGCTTAACTGGAATTTATCGATCAGAAAGTCGCCTAATTAACATGGTTCGGTAACAATCTTATATTCCAAGGTTTTTAAAAATGATGTGTGGTTTGTCCGTTCTCACTGTAATTATTTCATCGCTCGCGTGATGTCAAATGGAATCGATTTAACCAAATAATCTGAGACAGTATATAAATCATTTTATATGGATTACTTTGGCAATTCTGTTTGACTGATTCACTCCATAAACCAAAGTTTCTGGTCGTAAGCATGAAGTGGTTATTTTCCGTTGATTTTGATGGTCAAGTGAAAGCAACACAAAGGCCCCGTCCACACGGATCCACATCTTTCACTTACAAAACGGAAATATTTTTCTGCGGATTAGCCTCCCGATGAAAGCGGCCATCGAAAACGAAACGTTTTGAAAATGCTTTCTAAAGTGGAAATTTTTGAAAACGCCGTTTTGCCGTAGTTAATTGGATGGATAAAAATGAAAATTTTCAAACCCGATGACGTCACAGTATCTGACCTCCCGCGGTATAAGAATGTCTCAATGCATATCTTAACTTAAGTTTTTCTTTCAAGAAAAATGTTCAAGCTTTTTGTTTCAGAATACCACTATTTTTATCACCAGTCTCGAGAATCGAAGTGTGAGAAATCGACGAATATAACATCAATTCTAACTGAAGTTTCCGTCCGGAACGTCTTGACAACCCAAAGTTCGAGAAATTTCAGTTCTTATTCCAGAAATTCGTCCCAACAAAATCCAGTGCCTCTCGATTTCTCATCCGAAGTTTTCTTCTTTTGTAGAATACAGGGCCAGTTATTGTCATACATGCACTGAATGAATAACAATAAAGTCAATTGTGCCTCGGTGTATCGTCGTAAACTAGTTGCTCGATGCCGCAATCTAAGCAAACATTTCGAATTTCAAAATTGGCGCAATAAATCTTGGAAAAAAGGAAGACAAAGAGATGCTACAGGTTGATTACTAGACGGTCTTTTATTGCACAAATTTTCACAGAGCTCTATATGCGTCGACGGTTGATGACTAATAATCCAGACGTACTAAGGTACCGCGCCTTTTATTGCGCATCTTCGTAATCAGTTTATTGTAAAGCGCTAATGAGCTATAGGGAATTAGCACTACAGAAATTATTATTATTATTATTTCTTATTTACTGAGAAATTTTATTGGACGAGCTCGATTCCCACAAGGATATGAATCCGTGGAAACCTGTCCGCGCATAGTTTACTGTCAAAATATCTGACCAGCAAGAATTACAGTACTTTTTTTCAAAATGGCGGACGTTGAGAGCAGAAAACGTGGTTTGAACCACAGGCGGCCCAAACTTACGTTACGAGGAAAGGATCTGCTTTACGTAATTTACATATTTTAGCGCGTCGGGTGACGCCGAACGTGACATTCGAGCAAGCAGGTATCACGTTACAAAGCGACCGTTGAAAATTTGAGACGTTGTATGAGAAATAAAATATTGAGATTTGCGAACGTTAAATAAGGCAGTTTTCAACTTTTTTCAATGAAATAAATAAAGAAGACTCACCTCTCTTACGTCCTTGTGTCTTTTGGAGTGAATTCATCGTTTTTCACTTTCTTACATGACCCCTGTCTCACCCTTCATAAGACGAAGTCAAGGCTGGATGGATCCTCAACGAACCGCACAAAAAAGTCGTTTTTTCGCCGAAATTCAAATCCGCTGTGATTTTTTCAGCTCTAGCCCAAGAAGGAAACCTCCCCTTCCTCTCCGTGAGATCAGCTCGCAAAAAGCTTCATTCATTCCCTTCCAAATCGGACCATTTATGCCGTACTTGGAAGCCCAACCGCTTTCCTCCGATGCTTGTGACCATCCTTGCTCCTACCAACAAGTTTGCATTTAAAATTTGCGACCTCGCCAGCGGGACAATTGACACTTAGGAGACGGGTTCATGGAAGAAATGACCAATGTATACCTGCCAACTCTCACGCCTGAGGGTTGAACGCCAACTCACGTCTACGAGACCAATTTCTCACGCCTGGTTGAAAAAATGACACACTTTCCAAAAATAACGAAAAGCCCATGAAGAACGAGTAGATAACGATGCTTTTACCGAAATCTCTGATTTTTAAAGGAAAGACTGGAACAAAGTCGTGTTTGGAGTTACGCATCCTGGGTTCTGAATTATTCGGATCGTCTTCCGAAAATCGTCGGGCGTCTTCGTAACTCTTCGGGAATATTCGGAAATGGTCGTGTCGGCTTCGAATATCCTGGCTTTCCCAAGATAAAAATCTCACGCCTTATTGTCAGAATAAGTTGGCAGGTATACCAATGGCAATGCTGCTTTCCACAACGCTAGAAGACCACGAAGGGATTAGAAAAAGGGTGGGGGGGGGGGGGTAGGGATTTTCAGTTCGCGTGACCTCTTTTCTTTGCCTTCTTCTTTGGCTTCCCCATCCCCCCACCCCATTACTTTTTGAACAGTCCATCCCTAGGAAATCGGCCCAATTGTTTTTCAAGTTGCAAGGAACTTATGCTATGGGTTTTGGAAATTGAGAACATTTTCATCAAAATCTAACCATTATATTGGTCGTTCTTTGCTTTCAATGTCTTTCACCCTTCTCAAGTAATAATAAAAATTTGTTAAAACGTACAACGCCACTTTATTTATTTACAATGGTTAAATGGGACAAATGTCAACCGAGGCGATATGACAACTAGAAGAACATGTACAAAGAAAGCAGTTTAAATAAACACAAACTGAACTACGAACTGCAGTGGATGCATCGCGCACAATGCGTTTCCCTTTAGGACACCCCATGATGCTATAACGAACCATACAAGAAGCGAAAAGTTTCAGTGACTTGAGGCATTTTTTTTCTTGAAGCAGAGCTTTGCTTTTTACTGATGTGATCATGACCTCCACTCGTGTACATTATTCACTGCTGCAGCTTCGTTGTATCTCTTTTCAAACGCAACTGTTCAGTTTACATCGACATACGCGTCTTCCTTTTCCACGTCATGTTCGCCATCATAAAACTCCCCTTCAAACCTGTATAAATAGAGTAATAATGATGACGAATTTTGATAATTCTTACTGGAACGGTTTTCAATTGAGCATTACTTCGCTCTGTCATTGGCCAGCAAAACTCACGCCACTTGTATCAACCAATGGAAATGAAAACAAAAACCAATCACGACTTGCACGCGCGCATTTCCCGCTTTTTTCGCCGAATACATGTACTTATGGTACTTCGTGTTCTGATTGGCTCATTGTGCTGCTTGAGTCTGTTGTGATTGGCCACAATAATTCCTTTGGTTTTGGTTTTAGGACACTATTAAGCGCCTTAATATTGTAAAAGTACCTGTCGTCTTGCGCCATTTATACCAGTGTAAGAAAAGCAAAGGTTATTTCACCTAAAAAAGGAAATTGTGATTGGATGGAGAATTCTCACAATGCGTGATAACCGCCGACCGGTTGGCTGAGTTGGTAGAGTGCCGGACTACCGTGCGGGAGGTCGTGGGTTCAATCCCCGGCCGGACCAACACTCAGGGTCTTTAAATAACTGAGGAGAAAATGCTTCCTTTGCAATGACTTTCTAGTCTTTCTAGACTTTCTTTCTAGTCTCGGATAAGGACGATAAACCAGAGGTCACGTCTCACAACTCTCCACAATTAATTTCTGTGGGACGTTAAGGAACCACTAGGGACGTAACAAACCCTGGCTGTGACCACCCCTAGTGCTGACCTTGGGTTGGTGCTTTACATAGGGGTAACCTCATTGCACCTTTCCCCCTTGGACAGAATTGTGCGAGAAAAAAAAATCGTATATGAAAACAAAAGCAAACGTTGGATGGTTAAAAACACGCCACACTCCGTTGTCTAGTTTGAGCGAGAACGTTTAATATGGCTTATCTCAAAATTCAATGCAAATTTGCTTATTCAAATCAATGAATCTCTTAAATGTTGCAGCTGCTGTTCGGATAAATTTGGGAAACAAGCCTGGTCTGCTTCGTTTTCGTTGTTTTTTCTTGGCGGCTTGCTCAAAAGTTTCAAGTTCAAGTTTCAAGTTTCAAGTTTATTAAAATTAATCAACATGAGACACAACAGCGCTAACCCGCAAATAGCTAAAGCTAATCTAGACGGGTAGCGAGAAGGACTGTTTTAAGAGTAAATGTAATTAAGGTTCAAGGTTCAAGGTTCATTTATTCACACTATTTACATAAAATTAACATAAGAAGAAAAGTATATTTACAACACATGATTATTTGATAAGTAATTACAGTAGTGACAGGTTATAAAATGTGTATGGTGGTCAAAGTAGCGAAAGCTTTCTAGTTGACCACCATCTACTTTTAAGTAAACAAAGAAGTGACACTGAGCTTTACTGAGATATAATAGGAAACGTTTGTAGAGCGTAGGACTAATGTACAGAAAAAAAAACACATGTATATAAATTGAACACGTTAGAGATATACTGAACCAAGCGAGAAATCTTAACAGAATGAAGCTTAGCAAAAGGGGAAAAAACAAAACAAAGCAAAAACAAAGAACATACAGACAAACAACTAACAATAACAGCAACAGTAACAAGCAAGGCAAAAAGAAAAGAACAACACATCATCATTAGCAGCAGCAGCGGCGACGACAGAGGCAAAAATATAAGCAGACAATTATTATTATTTTTAATTCTATTATCATTATTAGATAGTTACATACTATATAATTGACCATTAAACAGAGCATATATTATTTGACTGACAAGAGATCAAGTGGGCCTTATAAAGTTTCTTAAAGTTATAAAATGTTTTTAGTTCTTTTAATGCCAAGGGGACAGCTTCCCACATGACAGAAGCAGAGTACTTAAAAGTAAATTTACCTATGTTAGTTCTAACTTTTGGTCGGTAAAAATTAAGCTTAGCGGAATTTCTGGTGTTATAAGAGTGGACAGTTGTTATAGGTGTTAAAACGTTATGGAAGATTGCTGGAACAGTTGATGGATTGTTAAATAATTTAAATGCCAGTGAGCAGATTTTGAATTTAACAATGTTTTCAAATTTTAGAACTTCAAGGATTTGATAATATGGTAAAGAGGGCTCAGGTTTGTTTGCAAAAAAAATACTACGTATACACTTATTTTGCTTAGTACATATCTTATTTAAATTAGTCTGATAATTGTTGCCCCAACACATTGCACCGTAATTAAGATAAGGGTAAATAAGTGCATAATACAATTGTCTTAACATCTTTAAGTTCAGGTAATTCCGTAGTTGGTAGAGGATTCCAAGGTTTTTAGTCAATTTGCCCTGTACATGTGCTATTTGAGTTTTCCAGTTCAAGTGCTCATCTAAATAAATGCCTAAATATTTGATACTAGTTTTGCGTTCAATGTTTAAAATATTAATATTGTGTATAGCTGGCTTCTGTGGAGATGTTATTATCATAAAGTTTGTTTTCCTCATGTTAATAGACAGCTTATTGAGATTGCAATAGTTAATTACTTTCCCAAGTTCTGAGTTCATAACTGCCTCAAGATCTTTTGATGTTTTAGTAGCATAGAAGATATTAGCATCATCAGCAAAAAGTCGAAAGGAAAGCACGTCTGAAGAGTTAGGAAGATCATTTATGTAAAGAAGAAATAATAATGGTCCAAGGGTTGATCCCTGAGGAACTCCACAAACAATCTGGAGAAAATTAGATTCAAAATTACCTAGTTTCACATATTGAGTTCTGTTAGTAAGGTAACTTGTGAACCAATCTAGAGTTTTTCCACGTACTCCATATTTATATAGTTTTCTTAGCAGTATCTCATGGTTGACAGTATCGAAGGCTTTGGAGAAATCTAGAAAGACCCCACATGTAATGAGATTGTTGTCAATTGAGGTTTTAAGAATGTCAGTTATTTCTAGAATAGCAAGCTCAGTAGAGTGGTCTTTTCTAAACCCAAACTGGTATTTGAACAAGATGTTGTGTTTATCTATAAATGAGACAAGCTGATCATTGACAATTTTTTCTAGGATTTTACTAAATGGTGACAAAACTGCTATGGGTCTATAATTTGCAGGATCTGTTGCATCCCCAGATTTAAATATTGGAGTTACTCTTGACACTTTAAGTACATTAGGCACAACACCTTGTATGATTGACTGATTGTAAATATATGAGAAAGGTTTAGATAATTCATGGCTAGCAAGTTTTATTAACTTGTTAGGAATATCCAGTGAAGTCTTTCTTTCATTTAGATTTGAGAATAACTGAGCCACATATTCTTCAGTGACAGCTGATAAGTAAAAACTGTTAGTGGGGCTATTATGTATATATTTGGTGGGGTCATCACAGGTAGAATTAATTGCACTAGCAAGGGTAGGGCCAATTGTAGTGAAGTGCTGATTAAATTGGTTAGCAATATCAGATTCATTAGTATAGACCTTAGTATTTCTTATGATTCTAGAAGAGTAGTTTGATTGAACTTTAGCTTTCCTTTTAATGATTGTACCAATAAGCTTCCATGTTTCTTTTAAGTTTTCTCTGTATAGCTGAAAATATTGGTTATAATATTTATCTTTGGCTTTGGCCTTCATTTTGTTAAGTAAATTGGAGTATTGTTTATACTCGTTTTTCTTCGTTAAATGTTTGGTACAAAAGTGTGATTTATACATCTTTTGTTTCCTTTTAATTGATTTTAGAAGCCCCTGTGTTAACCAAGGTTTGTTAAGTTGTTTCATTTTAGAATTGGTTGCTTTTTTTTAAAGGGGCATGCTTATTGACAATATCTTTCACTTTGTTTATACATGCATTAGTTATCTCATGAAGATCAGTGGAGGTGGAGTATAAATCTGGCCAGTTGATTTGACTGATGTCAGCTAAATATTGTTCTTTGCGAAAGTTGCTATAATCTCTAAAATATGTTATCTGCTTGTTTTTAGAAGTGGGCGCATTACAGATGCAAAAAACAGGCAGATGGTCAGATATGTCAGCTAGAGCGATACCAGAAGTAGTGTTTTGAATGGGAGCATTAGTATAAATATGATCGATTAATGTGGAAGAGTGATCTGTGAGTCTAGTGGGTTTAGTGATGAGTGGGAGAAAATTGTTAGAATAAAGCATATTAAGATAATCTTCAGTGTTAGCATGCTCATTGTACTTCAGGAAATTTATATTTACATCTCCTATTATATAGACATGTTGCTTCCTCTTTCTTAAACTTTTAATTATGTTTTTTAGTTCTTCTGTGAAACCTGGCATATTAGCTGAGGGATGTCTGTATATGCATCCTATAATAATATTTGGCTTGTTATTATTAACAATAATTTCTGCCCAACAGGATTCAACTAGGGGCATAGTAAACTTTATATCTGCCCTGGGTATGGCTTTTAGATTGTTAGATATGTAAAGAGCGGCACCCCCAGCAGCTGTTTCAGAGTCAGTATGAAAAAAATTATACTGGGGTATATCAGTGTTAATTATAGATCTATTGTTCAGCTTTGTTTCTGAGATGGCTAATATGTCAGGTTTTTTCCCTAAAGAGTATAACCAGTCTTCTAAGATCGGTAGGTTTTTTGGTAGACTTCTGATGTTGCAGTGAAATATACTAAGGCAATTCTTAGAGCTATAAGATGAATTGAGCAACTTATTTAATTTAGAAATTTCGTAATATTCTGAGCATGGAGGAATAAGCATAAAGTCAGAATCCCTTTCATCGTGTTTGTCAGGGTTAGGGAGCACATTTAGAAGATCAATATTATCAGCGAGTCTTTCGGAGAGGCTTGGGGTGCAAGAACCAATTAGATTACAAAATTCAAGGTCTGATAAATTGAAGAATGGTAGTTGCATCAAACCATTATTACGACAAGACATACTAGAGGTTCAAAATTTAAATTACCGTTGGCTACAATTACAGTTACTTATCTGTCCAGTTACTTGTCTTTTTGCGGGTTTACAAACTCCTCAAAGTCTTCCATAGTATCGAAATGGAATGTTTGTGACGAATCCGTTTGCCGTAGATGGATAGTACCATTCGTCGTCCATAGATACTTCCACTTGTTTGTGTTCTTGAATGAGTTAAGCTTCCCAAACAGTCTTCTTCTGTAAGCAGTTAGGGATTCGTTAATATAAATCTTCGTTGGCCTATCGGCAATACTTTTACCGAGTTCAGCCGCCACTGACGGTAGACATGACGTGTCCTTCCCATTCAACTTTGATCTTTGCTTGTAAATTTCATTGCGTTTGTCACGCTTAACAAACTTTACAATTATTCGCTCTTTCACCTTTTTGGTAGCTGGAAGACGATGAGCAGTCGAAATTTCTTGTTCATTTAAATCAATATGCAAGGCAGAAGACAGTTCCATAACGAGCCTGCTAGGATTGTCTAGAGGAATAACTGGAATTCCAGTGATTTCTAAGCAGTCGCGCCTCAAGTATTGTTGTGTTGCATCGAGGGACGCCATGTTGTCGTACAGGTCGCTCTCAAAATGTGAAATGCTGTCTTCTAGCTGATTTACTTTGTCGTTGAGCGATTTAAGATCTTTTTTTGTGTTCGCTAGTCCCGCGGTAAAGGCATCAAATTTGCTTGAAACGAACGATTGTGACGTTTCGAGGCTGTTGAGTTTCTTGTCCAGGTCACGGATCTTGCTTTCGAATCGTTCTGTGACGAGCTTCAACTGTTTGGTAATTTCGGTCTTTAGTTCGCTTAATAAATCCTTTTTAAAAGTTGGCATCAGCTCATTAATCCACAGCTCTTTAAAACGATTTACTAGATCTTGCTGCTCCATCTTTTGAGCCATTGCCAGTTCGTTACAACTCAGGTCAGGTCAGGTCAGCCATGTTCGCAGCTCCTAAATGCATAAATGCGCACTCAATTATGAGTATGAGATAAGTAAAAAGATATAATGATTACGATGTGCACTTTGAATAAATAAATAGATCAATAGATAAAATAGAAATTGCAGTTAGATAAAGCTAGTTTGAGTATTTATTTTAAGAAAAAGAAAGTAGGAAAAGGAAAGAAAAGATAGCTATATAAACGATACAGAGATGAACTGAAATTATAACAATACAGCTTACAAAATTAAAAACCTATTTCACATTGCATGTCATGTTACTTAATTTACTAACTAAAGTAGGTGCGTCAACATAAGTATCCTCCAATTCCAAAATATGTAAAACGAGCTGATGTAAAGAGGCCTTAAATTTATGTTTAGGGAGTACTCGGATACTTTGAGGGATACTGTTCCAAATCCTTGCACCGAATCTAGAAAATGAGTGTTTTAGCTGATTTGTTCTGGAATATTTAATGTTAAGACTACCAGCCTCTGAAAATCTAGTATTATAATTATGCACTTGTGTTGGATGAAGAAATAGGTTAGAAATGTTTGCCGGCAAAATATTGTTAGAAACGTCATGCATAATAGTGCAAACTGACTTGCAATATTGAAAATTCAGCGGCAGGATATTATGTTGGATGAATAGCGGGATTGCATGAGATCTGTATGGAGCGAAATGAATTAAACGAAGAGCACGCTTTTGCAAAATTAGCAATTTTTCCCAATTTGTTTGAGCAGCTTGACCCCATACAGCAATGCCATAAGTTATGTAAGGCTGAATCAGAGACCGATATATGCTTAATAACGTATCAGTGGGAACAAAGTGCCTCAGTCTCGAAAGAATTCCAAGAGATTTGCTGATCTTTGAGGAGATAAATAATACATGTTGCTTCCAAGTGAGGTTTGAATCGATGAGAATACCAAGGTATTTAACATAGTCCTTCCTCTCTAGGGGAATTAAAGAATTTTTAGCGTGATCGAAAAGTTTTATAGATACGTCGAAGTCCAATCGTTTCTGATATGGCCGGAAAATTACAAAATTTGATTTCTTGGTGTTAAGAGATAATTTATTTGCCGTAAGCCAATTACATACACTAGCAAGTTCCTTATTGACCATAGCTTCTAACGAGCGCAGATTCTTATCAGCATAGAGAAGGTTCGTATCATCGGCAAAGAGAAAGAAATTCAATTGATTAGACGAATAAGAAATATCATTGATGTATAACAAGAACAACAAAGGACCCAACACAGAACCTTGTGGAACACCACAGGAACTAACCTCAGTTTTAGAAATATATGGGCCGACTTGTGTTGTTTGGTGTCTATTTTTAAGGTATGAGCAAAACCAGCTCTTAACTATACCTCTTATGCCATAGTGTTCCAATTTGTACAATAAAATATCATGGTCCACGGTATCAAACGCTTTTTTAAGATCTATAAATATTCCGCATGAGTATAATCTTTTATCAAAATTAAGTTGTATTTTATTAACAATATCAATAAGGGCGTGTTCTGTAGAACAGTTCTCTCTGAAGCCGTATTGAGATTTAGAAAGTATGTCATATTTATCAATAAAAGATTTTACTCGCTTATACATAAGTTTCTCAAAGATACGATTAAAAACAGACAAAAGTGATATCGGTCTATAATTGTTTGGGTCAGACTCGTCTTCATTTTTGAATACTGGTATTATTTTTGCATGTTTAAGCTTTGAGGGATAAATGCCTCTTTGAACTGACTTATTAAGTAAAATAGCTAAGGGCTTAGAAAGAAACTGGCATGCAACCTTTAGGATTCGAACAGGGCAAGAGTACAGTCCTAGACCTTTATTTCGAGGAAGTGAGTTAATCTCAGCTACAATTTCACAGGGCAAGACTATGTTAAATGCAAAAGATGATGACGGAGTGCTGTCTTTAGGTAAATATTGGGAGAAGTGTATAGGGGAGTGCGGTATCTTGGATGCTAATTGAGGTCCGACGGAAGCAAAATGTTTGTTAAGAATGTTTGGAATTTCCAATTGTTCAGCGGTAATACTGTTATCGGGCCGCTTAATGCAAGAGATTGCTTTACTACCTTTTTTATGACTGATCAGTGCATTTATACCTTCCCAAGTCTTTTTCATGTTGCATACATTTTGCGTAAAATAATTGTGATAAAATGTTCTTTTGCTAATTCGGGAAAGGTGCAGTATTTTACTTCTATAGAATTTATATTTGTCTCGATCACCAGAAAAGAAAAGCTCATTCTTGATCCTTATAGATTTTCTAATTCCCTTGGTTATCCATGGTTTTGACAGTTGCTTAATTTTACGTTTAGACAAAGAGCGAAGTGGGGCATGTTTGTTGGTTAATTTGTTCAACTTGTTATAAAAAGTAGAGAATAGCTTGTCGACATCACTCCCAGAGAGAAGAGATTCCCAATGTAATTGTGAAAGATCCTGCAAAAATTTCTGCTCAGAGAATTTTGAGTAATCACGAACAGTAATTTTGGCAGGCTGAGTTGCTTCAATGGATGACTGAAAGACGCAGAATTGGGAAAAATGATCAGTAATATCAGAAACAATGTTTCCACTGGCAAAATATTCACAGAACTTATTTGTAAAAATATTGTCAATAAGTGTTGCTGAATTATTGTACACTCTTGTCGGTTTATCGATTGTCGGAAGAAGAGCATAGCTCTGTAGGCAATCAAGAAATTGTTGGGCATAGTTACAAGTTTGAGCACGAAGAATATTTATGTTGACATCACCTAAGAGGCAGATCGGTTTTCCTGTAGCGCTGTAGCGATCAACAGCATCTTCAAAATAGTCTAGAAAACGTTCCGCAGAATTGTGTTGCCTATAAATAACGCCACAGATAATGTTACATTGCTTCATAAACTTCAGTTCAATCCACAAAGCCTGGAATGCCTCATTAGATGTTCTTTCAATAACCGTATAATTCATTGTTTCATCAATGTACATTCCAACACCTCCAGCAGAAAGAGGTGTTGGGACAAACTCGAAGTTGTAATTAGGAATGTTTGGGTTGAAGTCAAGAATATCATTACAGATTCTAGTTTCTGACACTGCAATTATATTGAAATGAAAATCAAGTTCATGAAGAATGTGGCCTTGAAGATCATCTAAATTGCTCCTAAGACTTCTGATATTTGTATGGAATAAAGACAGCTTCGATAGGGCGGATTCATTAGGTTTAAATTGTTGCTTAAAGCTTAAGGGAGAATAATATTTACAACGAATGCTTTTGAATAAACAATTTAGATCTGGGTCGACCGTAGAGTTTTCATCATTTAAGTTAAATATATCAACATCGAAAATGCTAGTGAGTCGCTCGAGGCACTTTCTCGAAGGTATTTGTGATGGCAGGCTATTATTAAACTGGCCATGAGCATACGCAATGTTAATGCCGTTATAAGGTAGTTCACGGAACAATTGTTTAGACAATTTACAATCTCTCTTCCCTGCCATAATGAGAAATGTAGAGGCAAAAAGCAATTACACTTATCTGTGGGTTTCTGATTCCCGCTGGCCTAACATGTGGAGAGTTGTAAAGTCTTTCACTCTGATGGCGCGGCTGTCTTCCGTGAATCGAAGATAGACGACAGAGTTTTTCGTCCAGCAGAAAGCGTAATTATGTTGTATCTTGAATTTTTTTGCTTCTGCAAGAAGCTTCTGGGCTTTCGGCGTAAGGTGGTCTAGCACCATAGAGTTAGATAAATCAGCAGTATCACCGAGGCCCACATCTTTTGGGTCGACTCTAGTGATCTCTCGTCGGTGTGACATGACTTCTTCTCTTATAAGCCGCCTTACAAATCTGCATATGATCGGCCTTGGGCCGTTTGTAGCATTTCGTGCGGGCACTCGGTGGGCTATGTCGATATCGTTAATGGAGATGTTACAGCCCATAGCTTGAAAGATGCGAACACAGAGTTTCGTCGTGTCTATAGCAGACTCCCTCTCAGATCCTGTCTCAACAGTCTCGGGCACACCAACGAGTTTAACATTAAAGCTGTAACTGTGTTGGACCAAGTTGTCAATTTCGACGGCCATTTCTTCAACTCGGGCGCTAAGAGAATTGAGTCGGTCACTAAGCGCCTTTAAGTCGTTCTGGACTGCTTTGTGAAGACCTTTTAGATCGTCGTACTCGGCTCCGACAAATTCCAGAGACTTTTCCGTTTCAGGGTGCGGTTTATGGCCGCCATGCGAAGATTCATGAGACTTTGGCGCAGATGAAATCCGCCCAAGTTCATGCTTCAAGCTTTCTATTTCTTTCTTCAAAGAGACGCTCTCTTCTTGAAGAGATTTAGCATTAGAATTTGAAGCAGAATTTGACCTTCGAGTCATTATCGGTTGTCAATATTTCACTACTTCGGTGGAGCTCAGTAAGGCACGTCTGCACAGTACCAGAACATGCGCAGACCACATGCGCAGAGCTAAAGTCAATGCTAAAGGAGAAATTTGAAAGTTCTTCGCTTGTTTCTTCCACTGTTGAGAAGACTGTCGGAAAGTAAGCGACGGGAACTTTGGAGCTAAATATGCAACTGTACGCGCCATGTTATATCCGCAAGGCCGTGCGTACATAGCCTTTTATATAATAACCAAATCAGTGCGCGCGCTCTGATTGGTCAATCAGCTATGGTTTATTGTGCCAGTAAACTCATGGAAATTTCGCGCGTTTTCTGAATTCTTATATAAAAGCAATACACCACAATTTTATATGGTTTAGAGGCATGATAAACCACTTGAGATGTTGGAGGAACACTCAAAGAATTCATAAATCACGAGCCGCAGGCGAGTGAGTTTCGAATTTGTTGAGTGTTCTTCCAACATCTCGCGTTGTTTATCAGCCTATCAACCGTAGAAAATTGTGGTCTGTTGCTTAAATATATCTATCTATAAGAATGCGTGGCTACGATCAAACCTTGTTTACATCTGGTTTCACCCTCTCACCCTCCTCCGTTAATTCGAGTTAGCTTTGTGCCTCCTGTCCGGTCTCCCCCCTGATCTTTAACTCCCACCCCTCCCCTAATTCCCCCTACCTTGAGTCATCTTCGTGCCTGCCGTCCGGTTCTTCCTGATCTTCCATGGCCTCGAGGCACATGAAATCCGGGGGCACCTCCTGCATCTGTACACTGGGTGCTCCTGTCAGGCATTTGACGTTTTCTATCACAGTGTGTTTGATGTGATCAAGGTACTAAACAAGGAAAGACACAAAAGCAGCCACTGATGAAAAATGCCAGAGAACAATTTTTAAATAGTTGAACAGACGTCAACAAGACTATTTATAGGCAAAGTCGACTCGCTTGCGGCTTGTGGATCTACAGCCACTTTGACAATGTTATAACGCAATTTACGATCAGGAAACGAATAAACTACTGACGTCAATTTCTAACTCGACTTTCTTGTGAAAGGGTAGATGAGCGGCTGCTTCTCGGCGAACGTCCAGTGTGTTTAGGCTTGAATTGTTTATCAACATGGACAGACGCGGACCCAAAGAGTGTCGCAAAACCAAAACCAAAGTAATTTTTGTGACCAATGACGAGATGCAAGCAGTGCAATGAGCCAATCAGAATATGAACCAATTTAAATAAATAAATAAATACTTAATTGACCACTCCCCACAGAGGGGCTTTTCAGGGACAATGAAACAAATAATACAAATGAACACAACAGAGTTAAGAATCCCAACTGGCGGGAGGCAGACCAGTTGGCTATTTACAAGGATGACCGAGGAGTTGATCCAGGCACGAACCCACAACAACACCAGCTAGTGGCCAGACCGGGATTTGAACCCGGGTCAGCGCATTGAAATCCAGCGCCCTAGACCACTCGGCCATCCTGCCTTCTTCTTTACATGTCGCTGGCGCAAAGCGCGGGAAAATGTGTGCGTGCAAGTCGCGATTGGTATTGATTCTGCCTCTGATTGGTCGACAAAGTGGCGCGAGTATTGCTGGCCAATCACAAAGCGAAGCGAAGCAAAACCAAAGCCAACGTAATTTACTTTCGACACTTAATTGAAAACCGCTCTAATATCAAATACTCCATTTATCGCCGTGTTTCGCTTGTCGGTTTGACACTTACCACTCTTACTAGAGGACGTTGACAAGACGCGAATTTTCGAAGGAAATCAAAAAAGAAATGTTTTCATAACGTAATTCAGAGCTTAAGCTTATCAATGCGACAAAAATTGCGCGAGTCCGTATATAGCTACAATCTTGGACAAAACTGTTGAGAAAATTGAGCTCTAAAGTCTCTTTTTGTGAGAACACTAACAACCGAGTTTCACCACCCTCCCTCCCCCAATTCAATGTTGTTTGTGGGCCCTAAACGTTTGCCTAAGAATTGCGACTCCCTAAATTCAACATTGAATAGGGGGAGGAGGAGGGGGAAGTTACTATAGTAATACTGTTGAGCCAGAGGTTTTCGTGAACGATTTTTGGGCGCGAAGAGGCCACTTTTCTCAAGTAGTTTTGTCCAAGATTGTATAACAGTGAAGTTGTGGAAAACGTGTGACGCACGCACTCCAGTAAGCTGCTTTTGCCATTGATTATTGGAACATGTGGTGCTTAAAAACTCCAGTTGATTAGACAAGAAGTTATGTCTTATTTAGAGAAACTATGCGTATTTTTTGAGACTCCTAGAAAGCATTTGCCTTGATGGTTCTCTGCTGTTAAAGTAACAATGGAGAGTAGGATCTTTAATACGGGCTAAATTGACGCACAAAGGCAGTTGAAAATTGCATTTTCAGCACTCGATAAGGGAGTGGAAGCTGTGAAGGTGGTGGAAACGTGTATTTAACAGTGCCTGCAATACACACTATTGGCCTAGAAACTGATTTTGAGCATGCTAAATAGCAAAACTGACACAACTTTCTTGGCTTGCGAAAGGTATCGAGACGATCGATGACGCTATGTTCGTCACCATTTCACCAAAGTAAAAGATACAAACTGTTTCAGTAGTTAGGTGTAAAATGCACATTTGTTAGTGCCAAACAGGTTACAGCAAAGCGATGCTCTTGGGATTAACACCGAAGGACGTTTAAGTCACGTAATTACATAATTTTCTTGTCACAATGTATTGCATGCGTGACACAAGTCTCGCGAGTGTGAATCGTGTGTTGCAGTGGACTAAATGCTGCTATCGCCTCACAGGAGAACCAAATATGTCATTTTTGCATCCACACAATGATTAATAGGGGTAGATACTTCGATTTGGGACGATTAACAGGACGAACTATTGGCATTTCAACGATTAACAACGGTTAACAGTGGTTTTTCACTAATGCACCAGTCATTTGAAACCCCCGGACCCCCCCCCCCTCGGGGATGACCGGGGTATTGCGGGGACATTCACTTCATGTTCACCAAATATTGGTTCCCCGGTAGTCGGGGGATACGCTAAAAGTCACGGTCTTTGCCTCCCGGACCGGGGGATAAGCGGGGCAGTCACTTTATGGTCAGCGGTTTTCATTTTCGCGCCGCATACTAATTCCGCCTGATTCCGCATACATTTTCATCGCTCCTTACCGTGACGATGTTTTGCAAAGTTAAATATCGAGGCGTAAAAAAAGCGGTCATAGCCGATGACCTGAAGAGTTTGGTGAACAAAGGTAGGCATATTTTCACTGATATTATGTAGATTTGTAATTATAATATGCTTTAAAATGCATCTAATGCACCGATACCATCTTATTCGCGAATTCTTCATAAACACTTGACCTGGCTTGACCTATTGACAGCTTGAAACGACACTTAAAGCTTAAACTATGCATTTTTTTGCGCTCTTTGGCTTGATATCAAAGTGAGCATAACTTTTCTATAACTTCCCTTCTGTTTGGATTTCGATACATTGACCAAAAGCTATGAAAAGGGGTTTATGAAAAGTTTTTATATTCCGATCACGCACGCTTTCAGTCACGTGCCAGATCAGCTAACGCGAAATTCGATCCATACAACTTCGTGCTTCCTACGCATTCTTTTTTTGGGCTTTTTGCATTTGGTTGGTAAAATTCGATAGGTATAATTTCGAAACTCCGTGGACAGTCATCAGATGGCTGAACGAGAATGAACTGATCTGGAATGGCTGCGACGTTGGAAAATCGCACATTGTTTCCTGTGAATTTGAAATTCAGGCATTTGTAGACTGGTTGAAGAAAAGCAGGTAAATTATTTGAGCTGAATAAATTGCTTTTGAAGCCTTTTCTTATTAATTAACTTATTATCCAAAAGCAGAAACAAAAGTTTTAAAAGATCTTTAATATGGATATCATTGGCTTTTAAAAAATTTCTTTGCCCAGGAAAAGCAAAACTTGGAATAGAGGCAGAGAACATAAAAGTTTTCCTTGAGGATGGAACGGAAATAGATGAAGATGAGACGATGCTGGCATGTGACAATGGAACTGTGTTTGTTTTTGTGCCTGATGGGGAGGAATGGGAAATGCAGCCTTCTGATACTACTGGGGAAAAGACTGCTGCCAAAGGGGGTCTTGTGACGTTGTAAACTTCAGAAGACTGTATTGCTAAAACATGAAAAGTAATTTGTTGTGATCTTGCTTTTTGTGACAGCAAGATGTAAAATAGAAAGATGACGCTGAAATCTTTAAATACTTGTCTTTTCTTGTCTATCGAGGGGTTGCAAGTGTTGCCATTGCTGCTGCGAAAGCAAGTTGTTAATTTCACGGCTGTCATCCTATATGTCATCTCTTGCTACTAGTTGACGTTTGAAAAGGAGTACCTTGTATATTGGACATATGGGGGCGGGGGAGTTCACCATTCACTTTTGCCCCAGGGACCGGGGAGTTCACTGGCTCTCACATGCATAAAAAGTGAATGCCCCGCTAATGCCCGAGGGGGGGGGGGTCCGGGGGTTTCAAATGACTGGTGCATAAAGAGAACTGATAGTCTATTGTCTTGCTTAGCATCTGTTGTTAACCGTTAAAATTGTCTGTTAATCGTTGTTTTATCGATTCATGTTGTGTCTTTTGCTAAGTTAACCGTCATATACCGAATGGGATGCTTAGATATCTGCTAATAAAGCCGCTTAATGAAACATGTGTTGCCGGGATTTGGAGTGGCCGTTCCCGCGGGATGTGGCCACTGGAGAGAAAAATTTGCCATCGCACACTCATTAGTTACGTTTCACATTTATCAGTAATGTCTTTATTAAGACAAATGACCTAATCTCTTGCCCAGCATAAGGACTAATGCCAGAAGTGACAGAAATTTGGCTTTGCAAAATAGCCGTTTTTCTCGTATACCGACCGGCACACGCCATTTGCTGAAATTTCATCAGAACTTCGGCATCTCCTTTTAGGATCAATATATTTCCACGAAATAAAAATATTAAACCAACACAGCTCTATTTTATAACAGGCCCAGATGGGTGACTAAAATCAGCTCCTTAGTCCTTCGAAGTCGTGCGCTACAAAGGAAATTCCCAAAAGGTCTCGTACACAATCTTGGACAAAACTGTTGAGAAAATTGAGCTCTAAAGTCTCTTTTTGTGAGAACACTAACAACCGAGTTTCACCACCCTCCCTCCCCCAATTCAATGTTGTTTGTGGGCCCTAAACGTTTGCCTAAGAATTGCGACTCCCTAAATTCAACATTGAATAGGGGGAGGAGGAGGGGGAAGTTACTATAGTAATACTGTTGAGCCAGAGGTTTTCGTGAACGATTTTTGGGCGCGAAGAGGCCACTTTTCTCAAGTAGTTTTGTCCAAGATTGTAGCTTGGCCGTATAAACCTATGATTTAATCCATTAAGCAGAGCGATTAACTGAAAACAGAAACACGCTACAAATGGGAAGGAAAAATAAGAACAGAGAAACTTCCTTTAATTCTCAAGAGGACTGTGGCACTGTTACCTGTTTGCTATTTTGATTCTCAATCCTGGCTGCAATATCTGGATACAAAGAGAAGTCTGGGGCGAAATACTCCAAGTAATCTGCCGTGAATATAAAACAAGATAAGTTCTATGCTACAGACTGAGGGTGGTATTTACCTTACAATTATCAATCTGTTTTAACCCTACAACACACTGAACAAAATTGTACATTGTTGGAGTATAGTATGACTCATGAGTACAGCCAAACGTGACAAAATAGATAATATAAACGTTTCCACTGATGAAATTAGTCGAAATTCAAAACGAGATTTGGATTCTGGGAAATGCTTTAATGGTGTAATTCAGCTCATACCATGTCCCCAGTAAGAAACAAACCCAATCACTGGTGAACAAGCTATAGCAAATTTTCATGACAAATTAGGAACCATTTTAAGGGGTGTTTCTAACAGGTTATACTGTTGGTATAGCAATGTGCTGTGTCAAGAAAATTTTGGGGTCCACCAACTTTAGACAACATACAAGAGATAAATTTATCCAGGGCAAAACAGCCACAAGGCGTTGAAGTAAAAATCAACAATTACGCCTGCCTTGTAAAGAGTAATTTATTATACCGTTGTAAGGAATGTCACTAGAGATTTCCTGGTCCACTAACAGGGATGTCTCGTAAGCCCTGCAATGGAAACACACACACATGTAAAACAACTTCTATCTCTTTCCCCTCCCCCACCCCCCTCCACCCACCCACCCCTAGACTCCACTTGACTCAGTGTTAAGGTGTACCGAAGCATGAGAGAATGGTGGATTTTAAGTCTTACAAGTCCAAATAACAACATGAATATTTTCTTTACTGGTACCTTCTCTTTTCAGTGGTACCAGTCCCTTGACACTCACTCGTCTGTTGAGGCTTGTTCATTAAGAGCGTGGTAGATTTGAGGTGGATTTTGTCGAAGTCCCATTGAAGACTTCTTCATAATGGGTCATAATGGTAACAGGACTGAGTGGAGTCCAATTGGGTCTGTAATCATACGAGTTGGACATCATGAAGTCCTGTTACCCATTAATCGGATCTATAACAAAATTTGAGAAGAAAATAAGAGAAAAACTATTCAGGAAAAAAATAGTTTTCACCCTGAGATGCATAGTAAAGAAAATATGCAACTGCCCTCTTCCAGCAAGCACGTCGATTACTTAGGCATGCCCAATTACAAAAAGTTGTAATTGGATACCTGTAATTGGACACCCACGTAATTGCATGCAAGTCTAGGTGCTCATCCTTTTATGTGCAAATCAATGTTCATTCACACGCAAATCAAACTCATTTTCATGTGAATGAAAATTGATTTGCATATGAAAGGATGAAAACCAAGTCTAGCTTTGAAAAAGAGGCCTGAGGTAATTCAGAAATGCCCTATTATACGACAAATACAATACAGCACAATGAGCCAATCAGAATCGAGAATTTTGCTATAGATACGATTAGTGGTGAAACCGGATGCACCACACTTACTTGTCAATGCATTTAACACGACAGTTTGGTAACAATCCAAAGAACTGATCTTCAAATCCACAGGCCCTAAACAAAATTAGCTCACGAGTCGGTGCACTGCACAAGAGGAGGGAGACTTGCACGTCTCCTCCATGCATGCGCCATGTTAACTCGCACGCCATTTCTTTTCAGCCCCTGCTACAAAGGTTACTTGTGGAACATGTGCGCGTCATAGCTTACCAGCATCGTGCAACATTCTTGATTGTGTAGCCTCCTCCACCGAGAACCAGCATAGGAAGGTTGAACGTCTTGGCAAATTGCACACACTCCCTGTAAACACACAAAGCAATCAGGGTGGTTCCAAAAATTATCCATAACCAACCCATTGAGGGCCACTGGAAATTCTAAAGGGAAGGGGGGTAAGGCCAACTTTGGAAGTCTAAAGCAAAACTGAAATTTCCTGAGGGGATGGTGGGTCGTAGCCAAAACCTTCTTCCCAGCTAGGGTATGGATACTTTCTGAAACAACGCATTAAACTGTATTTCCTTATGAGTTATTCCAATTGGACAAAAGCTGCAAGACATGGCAGAATACGCAAAGTTTTCAATCTAACTAGGTGCATTGTTCATGTCATAAAGAACAAATACAAGCCCAGCTTACCCATGACCTTTGATGCTTAGGTTAAAGCAACCCAGTGTGTCACAGCCAAGAGAATCGGCTCCACACAGTAAAAAGAATAATAGCAATAATAATGAGAATGTCAATATTATTCCACATACCCACTTGACTGTTCAGAGAGGCACTGCTAGCATGTAAGAAATGCAACAGCTAACAAATTTGCACCCCTGGAAAGATACTGATTGGGTGACAAGTGTTGGCTTCTGGGAGGTTCAAAACATTTGACAAGTTCAAACCTTTTAAAAGCGGCCATGGTCACTTGCGGGAGGTGGTCTCTCATAAGGCATAAGGGGTTCCAAATGATCATACTGATTTAACTGGGAAAATTCTGGTCTTTAGAAAAAGTTGTCACTTAGGGGAGGGGCTTGCAAAATGAGATTCACCTTTTCATTCTGTCTATACAATTGTAACAACTGCCAAAGACAGATGGCCACTTAAAGAAACTTAATATTATACAATGTTATGATTGGTCTAAAGGAGTTTGCCATTAAAATATATTCAGACACAGAAATGACGCCATGAGTCAGTCAAAGAAAGTAGAAAAAAAGAACGGTTGTCAGTGCATGCATAGAGCGATAACGCACGAGGGCATCAAAACGTGGAACATGTAAGAACATAAGCCACACACACTTTTGGATGGCATCTGTGCATTATTAAACAGCTCATATATATTATTACAGTAGTTTACCTGCAGTACAATGCAGTTGGGTTGATAATGACTCACAACAGCCTGCATTATAGGCTTGAAAAGGTTGGCGTAACCTAAAAACACAGATCAATGCAATAAGACATTTGATTTGCTGCACAATAACTGCATCTTACAGTATTCAACACTTGTGAAGGCTTATGACTAACCTTGATCGCCTATTCCATCTCTTAAAGGTACGTTCAGAGAGTAATACCTTCCATTTTCAACTCCTAATTCAAACATGTCACCTGTAGGAAAAAAAATCTAAATTAGCTACACAATATGAAAAAAAAGAAAAAAAATCAGTAGAGAAGTGGATTTCAATCTGATACCAAACAAAATGCAAACGCTCCAATTCCCTGATTTAATTCTTCAGGGAAGCAAAAGGCTAATGTCACAAGCTAAATTTATTTGAGGTGACCTAATGACACTAAATGTTGCAGTCTTTACCATGAGTCCTTCTCTGCCCTACAAAGGGGTGCATAAGGCCTCTTATGAAGTTTGAATGATAAATGGTCAGCCCATCACCCAGCATTCACTCAACACTGACAGGTGTGTTTGAAGACACAGCAACAGCGTGAGGTTCCTTGCCATTGATTTTTGGTCTGGACTGGGGTTTGAACCCATGGCCTTAAGCTCAGTAGTCCAGTGCTCTACCAACTAAGCCAATCAGACACATTAACAACATAAAAAAAACTCACCAGTTCCTGGGAAGAAGTGGTTGCCAAATTTGTGAAACGAAAGTGTCATGACTCGATCAGTCAAATAAAATGCTTCCTACAAGAAAGGTAAATTTTTTAGTTATTAAAAACTGTTTTTCTGCTTACATGTACTGACAAACCCAGAAACTCCCGTCATGCTAAATGAGTAAAACACCTGGTTCCAGAGCAAAGCAGAAGCTGCAGTTCACCAGTGAAGCTGTTTGTTGCATGCTATGAAAAGCCGTTGCTGCCAAAAGCCTATCAAGTTGTAAATCCTGATCGAAATGGCATTTTATGTCATTGAGTTACAAAAGTTACATGGTCAGTTTTAGAAATGCATGGTCAAATTCTGGAGAACTATGGTTAAGTTGCTTTCAGAAAGTTTTGGTTCTCACAAGTGAGTTTTTAATTTCTCACTGTGAGTTTTCACCTTCTCGCTAGTGAGTTTTCAATTTCTTGCTAGTGAGTTTCTAACTTCTCACAAGTGGTCCCCATGTTTTTCAGTTTTTTTCGAAGAAAGAGAAGTCCTGGGGATCACACAAGGTGTTTAACATGGCAGATCAATGAAGAACTTCACAGTTTCTTTTTTACTGGTTTTGATGACATTTTGCAACAGTTACACACCTGTTCCAACAACCATGCTACTTCATACTTGGAAAGGAAACTGGACTGAAGACAAAAAATGATGTTACCATTAACAATTTTGGTTTGGGATGATTTGGCAGCTAGAAAATATCAGTGAAAGTACAGAGTGTTGAAACAACCTCCGCACACTGCTGAAAAGCAAGTATTATGGTAACACAAGTCTAGTTCAAGCCCAGGTCGAGTTCAAGTCACAAGTGAAGTTCGAATCAAATATTTCACCTTTTCAAAATAATATTCTTTTGGCTTTTACTGTTATTGTCAAAAAAAATTGTAGAGTTAAAATAAAGAGCTATGTAGCAAGATGTTGAAAACTCGCTGGCAAGAAATTGAAAACTCTCTAGCGAGAAATAACAAACTTAATTGGTAGTGAGAAATTGAAAACTCATTAGAAAGAAGGTAAAAACTTACAAGTGAGAAATTACAAACTCGCTAGCAAGAAATTAAAAGCTCACTTGTGAGAACTGAAACTTTCTGAAAGCAACTCAACCATAATACTCCAGAATTCGACCGTGCATTTCTAAAACTGACCATGTAACTTTTGTAACTTGATGATATAAAACGCCATTTCAATCAGGATTTGCAACTTGATAGGCTTTTGGCAGCAACGGCTTT
>OX419347.1:10583980-10591480 GCA_948470475.1 Galaxea fascicularis
GTGCGGGAAAATATGAACTCAACAATTGACCTCGCTCCCAATGTGTGGCTTCATAGCTCAGTTGGTAGAGCATCGCACCGGTATCGCGGAGGTCACGGGTTCGAATCCCGTTGAAGCCCTGATTTTTTCAGGCTTCTTCTTTCCAGTTGCTTAAATTGGAAAATTTACTGCGATGATCACTCTTCACTTGCATCTACAACCGCAGTACAAATATGAATTATTTCATATATACTTCACATCACTTCACTGTGCGGGAAAATATGAACTCAACAATTGACCTCGCTCCCAATGTGTGGCTTCATAGCTCAGTTGGTAGAGCATCGCACCGGTATCGCGGAGGTCACGGGTTCGAATCCCGTTGAAGCCCTGATTTTTTCAGGCTTCTTCTTTCTAGTTGCTTAAATTGGAAAATTTACTGCGATGATCACTCTTCACTTGTGTCAGAATATTGTTAAACATTATCTCACCTTCCATCCTTTACAAGCTCTTTACAAAAGAATTTGTAACGACTCACGGAATCGAAAACCGAATGACTGATGACAATTTGTTTCGCAGACTGACGGAAGTTTCTTTTTCCGTATTTGGAACATGTTTAATTTGTTTTTGTCACGCTACAGGCAATAATCGCCGAGCAACAGAAATTGTTTCTGTTTCCATGCTTAGTTCGTCGTTTTCTTCCAACTTCTGGTTGATAAAGTCAAAATGCTCATGTTTAATTGTCGGTGGACCGCCGCTGCAGGGCAGATCGCCAACAGGAGCGTTCTGTCTGAAACACTTGTAATACTTTCCGACAGCTTTGCGGCTGATTTTTATACCATCAGTGCGAGACAGCTCTCGAATCGCCGTGTTCGAAAGAAAGAGAAGAGCTCAAGCTGAACGTATTCTGATGTTCTAACCATCGTGCTATGATCAAGTGACAGATCTCGAGAGTGTTCGTAAACAAGCGGTACTTAGCACGTGACCACGAAACGTGAAGCGAGTTTCAACACGTGAAAGGCATTCAAGTTTGTTTCGCACACGTTTCGAATTCACTGGTATAAACTGGAGTTAAAATTTATTTCACGAAAGTAATAAGCTAAAAATAAGGATTTTTGTTTTACCTCCTTCATTTCAGCGCAGAAAACTGAGAGTTGAGGCTTGAGACTATTTGAAAACAAAAGTATGTTTTGTTCGCGGCGATACCAATCAATCCGGAATGCGCTGATTTCGAACTATTTCATTCAAGATCCCGTCTTAAGCTACGCAAACTGAAAGGTTTTTCCGCCACAGTTTTTGGTCAATAATCCTGTATATGCTATTACTGTGATTTTTATTAACCTTCTGAGCGATAAAGCCTCCAATGCAGACTTCTTTCAAATATTTACATGTGAACTTTATCACACCTAAACTCGACAGTTCGCATATTGTCGCTTAACGAACTTTAAAACAAAGCGAACAATAGCCTATTCAAACCCAACCGCGTCCTGCCTTTCACCACGGCTTAAGTCAACCGGAAAAAACCTAGGTGAAACCGGGGTTTTTAATGCGGTTAGACTAGGTTTTGCCGAGGTGAAACTGCAGATCAAAACCGCGATTCGACCGAGGCAAAATCGCGGCAAATGGTCCCGTAGTTTCAGGCGGTACTGTAGCAGACTGCATGTCACACAATAGGATGATACAGCTGCTGTACCAGTAGTAGGAGTGTGGGCGATTGTGACCTGTGCATGACTTCACCTTCACAAGACCTGCGTCTCTGACTACTGGCAATTAAGCACGTTAGTCAAATTTTGAAAACTCACCTCACACTTCTTCGCATGATGCAGACCTCCAGCCCAGTTGATAGCAATGTCACAAACCTGTTAACAATAAATCAAAGCTGCATCAGGACCTGCTACTGATAAAATTAATTATTATTAAGAATTGTTTAAAGTACAAGTTATTATAATTATCTCTCAGTTAGTATGCACGCTGTGATTGGTGAATTTTGCGGGCTGTACTTTACTGTACCAAATTTGAATGTTTTCATTCTCATGTGCCTGATTTACCTCAAAGATATAATAAATATCTTACTAACCTCGTTTTCTCGGTCTGTACTGTAAGTTATGGATCCTCATTTTTTCCCGTTGATTTATGGCCCGCACGCTTTGCACTTGGGCCATAAGTGAACGGAAAAAAAACTTGGTCCGTAACTTACAGTACAGAGCTCAAACTTGGTTAGTAAGAGGTATGTAGTTCCAAAGAAGGGTGCAAGTTAAAAATACACTAAATATCAATAAGAAAACACTACCAATACAGTTACAAAATAATGTACAATTTATTCATGCCATGATTTTAAGTGATATATCTGAGAATATCCCATGCATCACTTGTACGTGAAATTTCTTGAAGTTTCTCCTCCAACTGGAGATCAGAGCCATAGCAGTCCCTTGTACTCCTTCAAAAGTACAAATGAAACACTGGGCTTTGTTTACATCACCAGGTGGCATCAACATGAAGTCATTTCATATTCAATAGTTGAGCCTGAACAGTTAATTATATACATATTAACATAGATGTATTGTATGCTGAAATTTTTCCCTTTCACCGCTTGTAAGCCATCATGTAATTTATTATTTTAAGAATTTCACGTATGTATCAGAACACATACCCCTTGATTGAGCCTGACAGCACCTTCCAAGGATGCTCCAGTGTAGATAGAACAGAAGTCAAACAGGCCAGAAAACACAGGGCTAAACAACAGATCAACAACGAATTGAATCATGAGAAAGAATGTGCATGTGCTTGGTAACATTTTAATTTAGATGCCAGAAGACAAGCTGACGTGAAAGTGCCAAAACTACAAAACTTGGCAATAAAAAGAATTAAGCCATTGAAATATTGGTTCACACATGGTAAAAGATAAATCTACCGAAGACACATGCAACAAGACTACCCACCAATCTTCTCCAACATTAAAATTGTTTGCCGATTTGTTTTGTCCTCCTCCACTATTCTGGGGTGGCACCCTGCAAAACAATCATTGGCTAAGAAGCACAGTACAAATAATATGTTGTGCATTGTATATAATTATATAATTGTTACAGGTCAAATTTGATTTTAGGTTAATATTTTGATTTCAACCCAGGTTAAATATTATTTTATTAAAATTAACCTGAAACCAATTTGACCTACAACATGTATGCAGGTGCTTGATGTAGAGCAAGCCATTGCTGAATTGGCCCAGTTTGAGCAAAAAAGCCCCATTCAAATTTGTCTTCTGGGCCATTTTGGTGTACCTCCATTACCTCTTGAGTTCAAGAATTCAATCATTTGTCTGAACTAAAATTCAAAAAAATAAATAAACAAGAACCGAAACGCACAGAGGCTAATGCAAGTCAAAGTGTTTGCAACTTCAGTATACCTTGGATCTTGGCTTATAGCAGAGAGTTTTCCATATTTTTTCGAACGTTTCAGCCCATTATCACAATATCTACAGTGTAGTTTAGGGTCTCAGCTTATGGCCAAGATTGGCTTATACACATAGGTAAATAACTGCAGTAAACAAAATGGCTCAGCACCAGTCTTGAGGTTCCTAGGAACTACACTGTAGTGAGTGCTTTAAACGAGTAACTGACAGCTAATCAGGTTTGCAAAAACAGGAACTGACATTGTTGACTACAACAAAATGTCCAACTTTATAGAAATTCAATTATCCTAGATCAAACACTGTATATACACTCAGGTGTACATGAACAAAAAACAATGACTTTGCTGTTTTTAAAGTGAACATGAATTAAAAAATTGTGTTTGCTTATTTAAAAGGCCTTTAAAAGTAAGTACATTCCCAAGACATCCCAATGAAGAATATCTCTGGAATTATTTGAGAGATGTCATTCAAACTTGGCACCAGTGAAGTACAACAGGTAGGTTATTAATGATACCATGATGTTGCCATGATGAGGAGTGACAAATGGTTGTACTAGAAACACATGTGATGCCCATATTACTTTATGTTGCATAACTAGCTTAGTGTAGGTGAACAATGCTTGTCTGATTAAAACAAAAACTGGGAAAGTGAATCCCTCATAAAATAGACCAGGAAGCAGAGTCTTATTACTTCATACATGTATACACTGTACAGTATGTTGCAAGACAGCAATTGCCATTCCCATGGCAACAACCACCAATGACAAAACTTTTCTTAATGATTGTAGTGAGTACTGAGCTCTAACAAAATCATACGATGTACAATGAATGACAATAACACAATACATACTGTACATTATGAATGGTCCTACATTCTTGTCCCCAGAGGCTGCGATTCTTTTGGTCAGCACCAAGAATAACGAATTCTGGCCAGTTCCGAAATATGCCCAGTCCCAGCAAAGGTGAATTCTTGTAACCATTGGCAACCACTATTTCAAACTTCTGAGTTTGCGTAGAAGAGTTAGAAGTCCATGATTCACGGACTTCCTGGTTTGGAGTTAATCAGAGGTCATTATTCTTGGTGATGACCGAAAGAATCATGGCCTCTGGGGATGAGAATGACTTGTAATTCATCTGAATTTTTTAGAGGTCATTTCATGATGACAATAAAAAGATGGATCCCATGTTAAAACCCATTTGGCCTCCTGAGTTGGAAAACTGAATTCATAAATGGAAGATTTGAAGATTGACCTTATAAACACCTTTAGGACTCTTTATTAACTCCATGGCCTTTCAAATTAGCCAGAACACTGCCATAAATCATAATTATTATTGGACACTTACAGGTAAAATTCATGCATGAAATGATAAGTAGCCATACCTTCGAAGGAAATCTATGTAATCACTGGAATGAAATCTACACATATCATGGTAGGTTGCCCTGTAAGGCTTGTATACCTTCACAAAAGTAATACAAAATCACAAAAATAAACTTTATAGCGGAGCTCCGCGCGCGCCGAAGGCGCGCGCACGCGGAGCACCATTGATAAGAAAATATGGTAACCCATCGATCCGAGAAAATTTGGTCATGACGTCACCGTACGCCCGTCCGTACGTACGTACGTACGTACGACCGTCCACCCCCTCGATATAAGCCAAAGTCAAATGTGACACTCCAGTTAACCCTTTCGTGTGCAAGCTCGCATGTAAGCGCGCTTCCATATGGACTGTTTTTGGACAGATCATTTGTCCATACACGTAGTCCTTAACCCGCGTTTTTGTGGCGGGAAATTGCATGGCCAAATTTTGAAGACAGTTTTAAAACAAAGTCAGTTTTGTCTATTCGTTGGCGGAGTATCAGTGACAAAAAAGCGGGAGAAAGAACAAGAAAGGGCACGAGTAAACAGGCAGAGTATCAGTGACAAACAGCGGGAGAAAGAGCAAGAGCAAACCGGCTGAATTGTACTGTCGAGCAACGGGAGAAAGAACAGGAAAGGGCTCGAGTAAACAGGCTGAATCGTACTGATGAGCAACAGGAGAAAGAACAACAAAAAGATCGAGAAAAGAGATGAAATTATAGTGAGGAACAGCGAAAAAGAGAGCGTCTCTTGTCAAGCTGTAAAAACATTACCAAGTGTCATGGAGTTTCAGCTTTTCCTCGTGTTTGCCTGCAGAAGTTTGCATGAAGAGAAAAGATCGTGTGGTCTGGCAAGGTTTCAGTAATTATGCGCTGTCTTCGGACCTTGCTGTGAGTTAAACTGGACGGTTTTGCCGCTTAAATCCTTAATTGAAGAAGCTTCGTTGATAGGCATAATATATATATTTAGGCAAACATAAAAGCGGAGCTCCACAGTTCTTTTTTTATTGTATGGCATTTACCGATAAAATAAAATCAATGCCAGGACTCGAGCCAGGACTCTAGTACGTAAGGACTTCTGCATTGTGATTATAGTTTTTACTGTTTTGCTGCAGAGCCACAGCCACCATTCAAACATGTGCTAACGTACATTTTCGATTTATCATCGGCTTTGCCACGTTGGATCAAGGGACTACATAACCAGAGCATAAACGATTTTACTTCATCACAGTTTAATTACATCCGATTAAATTTCAATACAAATGGTGTAAATCTCTAAACTATAGGTTAACAGTCCCAGTGTCTCACTTTTAAATCCAACATCACAACCGGTTATGTGCTTTGGCTAAGTCACAAATTTTCTAACATGTATCGTTGACATTTTAACCTCAACAAACCGAAATATTCCACAACAAAACAAAATGGTAAAACCCCAAAGTGGGTACTCTTCGACACTACCCAAAAAAGAAGAAAAGTACTTTGCTCGCCTTGTTTTGACTATTTTATGGCGTCATTTTTTGTGAGCTATAAAGACGATAGAAAGGTGCCGTCTGTGTCCTTTGTACAATAGCACCAAAAAACATTAACCGAAAAAGACTTTAACTTAACTTTTCGTTGTGAAAAGTGGCTGCGGCACGATAAGCCATGAATCAACTCAGGTGATCAACTACAAATGGTTGAGAATGGTTTTATTCTTGACTTCGATCAACTACAAATATTGCAAACTACAAACGTTGACTACGAGTCGTGGGCGGTAATTAATATTTTTTACATCACTGTTAACTATAACATCTGATTGGCAATGACAACAGACAAACAAATCGGTTTCAGAAAAACATTTGTCAATAAACATTGAGTTAAAGACGAAGTTTTTACTGCAATTAGCCCATTAAGTCTACGATTTTTTAACTTACAACGAGAATTGCTGTGAAGGACAACATATTGATGGCATTTCGACTGCTAAAGCTGTTAAAAATCGTGTTTACTTCTGGCAAGGAGTTGTCGCTCTTTGCGAGAGTTTTCCAAATGCCAATCCGGCTCTTGTTCCTAACAAAGCGGAGCCGAGGATTTAAACCGTCCGAACTTCGTTTGGCTTTTCTTCAACCAATTTTGTGCCCAAAAATGAGCGACAGCAGGGAAAACGAAGACTTTTAGGATCCACTATTGAAATATTGAATAGAAAACATTTGGAAAAAACACGAGCATTTTTTAGTCCAAACCATATTTGAGATAAAAGCGTGAAAACAACAAAACGTAAGAAAACAAAAAACGATACGAATGTTTCTTCGGCGTTTTGGCGTTTCTTGGAAAAATAAGACAAGCAACAAACATAACTCGTGAGCAACCTAGGCAAATCGCTAGTCCGAGTGTTCTTGACAAAAGTCTCCGTATAAAAGACAAAACAGGAATACTAAACCTACGGATGCGGACAGTTTAATCACTCCGAACGCAGAGCTGACATAATAGCCGTCATTTCACACAAAATCATTGCTTTGCTAAGAATTGCGGCGAGGGACAACATATTGCCGGCATTTCCAATGCTGCAACTGTTAAAAATCGCGTTTACTTTTGGCATGGAGTTGTTGTTCTTTCGGCGAGAGTTTTCCAAATGTCAAACTTACCAAGCGGAGCCGAGGTTATAAACCGTCCGGACTTCGCTTGGCTTTTCTTCAACAAATGTTGTGCCCTAAAATGAGCGACAGCAGGAAAAAACGAAACGTTTTAGGATCCAAGATGAAATATTGGATAGAAAACATTTG
>OX419347.1:10601480-10738980 GCA_948470475.1 Galaxea fascicularis
AACAAGTCAATTTAGGGTACTATACCATGGTACAAATGAGGATATGGGACCCAAATTGCATTCATTTTTACCATCTGAGATTGCTCATTCAAAAATGATTTTAGGTCATATTTCAAGATTCCTGATGTTCAGTTGCATTGATTCTCAACATCTTTGCATGTTTTGGTATCTTCAATATGTCAAAAGCATTTTCTCTGTGCAGTGGTATTTATTAGCAAAAAAGTTGTTGCCTCTCACCATGGTAAAATTAAAGCAAAAAGCCTTCATAGTTTACCTTTAACATCAAAAAACATAGTAACAACCGATCTTTTTGTAAGTTAGGCAGTCACCATTATTATGTTGGTTGTTAATGATCTCAATTCATTCCTTCCTTTCTTCTTTTCTTGAAATAATTTTAATCAGAGAGGGTAATTAGCTCGATCAGTCCCCTGGCAAAGGCTTAGCCTCTCCTATGCGTGTGGGTATTACGAATGGTGTCTGTGGTGGAACATAGGGCATCCACTTTGGATCTCCATCGGGGCATAGCACTCCATTTTTGGCGATTTCCTTCACTTCTCTCCAAACCAGATTCTTGCTTTTGTGACGCTGTGCCCTCAAAACAGTCCATTAGACGTCCTCCACACCTTACACCTTATTACCCTGTCGGCAATGTTCAGTTTCTGGTTCTCCGAGAGTTAACCGAATGCACTGACTTCCACTTATAATATTGGTGTGTAACCTATCAAATGCGCTTGGCACAAACCATACTTCACTGCGCTGATTGTATTCCTTTATGGATGTGTCTCTAAAACTGAAGTATTCATAACGATGCAACAAAAATTCTCAAAATGGCGGAGTTTTGATCCGGAGGACCTACAACTTTCAAGGCTGAATGAGCTTCCTAAGCGACAGCCTCAAAACTTGTCAACAAACGATCAAAGTCGCAGCAAAGTTTATGATTCACAAGTTAGAAATCAAATGTGTTACAAACAAGGGTTTCGACAAAAAATAGCTAATTAATGTCCCTGTTACGAATGCATTTACTAAAATTTGGAAAGCTTAAAAGCGTCCTAAACAAAGTGTCAAACACTTTGCAAGTTAATCTTTTTCATAAATTGTTGTTAAAGTGAGATTATTCCAAATTTTGCCACAGCGATTACGACTAGACTATCGGAGCTGTGTTACTTACAAGCGTATCAACATAATAGAGTCCAGCTTAACAAAAGTCTTCAAGCTGGCCTTAAAAAGAATCAACTAAAATTTTCTGTACCAAACATCTTTGTTTAAAATTTGTAAAGTTCCAAATGTCGTAAAATAAAGTTTAGAGTGTCTTTGGACCAGATAATTTCTTGCAGATGGTGATGGTGAAAAATGCGGCATTTTAGCGCGAGCCCACCATCTGAAATTTACTTCATTGTTTTTGGCCTCTTCAAGGGAATCATTGTTTCTGGCATCGACTACATCTTACAGTTCTCTTTTCTCACAAATTGCTACATTTTGTAAAGTTTTGTGGTTCCATTCTACACGAAGTAGTCTTCAGGCCGTCGAGTGACTCCTGCACGCCACAAAGTAGTGTCCGGCACGGCAATAAACATGGTTGAATACGAGTACTACATGCTAAATTGTGTCAGGTGAAACACTTGAAAAATGAATATTGTTCTTCAAATCGTTGTTTGAGTGCGATTGGTTCAATATTTGCTCTGCGGATGCGACTAGATTGAAGGAGCCGTGTTACTAACGGGTCGGGCGCATTAACGAAAAAAGTGTAGCGTAACAAAAGTTTGCAGTTCGTCGTTTCAAGGCGTCAAAGTTAATTTTGTGTACCGGCTGCATTTTGTTTCAAATTGTTCAATTTTGAAAATGTCGTAAAATAGAGCTTAGAGTGTCTTTGGACCAGATAATTTCTTGCAGTTACTGTAGTGGTTATGGTCATGGTGAAAAACAGGCCCTTTTTACCACACGCTTACCACCTAAAATTTCCTTTATTGAAGGCTTTATCTTTGCACAACGTGAAGTAATGTTCATACTATTGTTGTAATCTTATCGGGCCCTTGTCTCACAAACTGTTCCATTTACTTAAAGGTTTGGTCTCTTTCTACATGTAATAGTTCAAGGGCCGTTTTAGTGTCAAGTACTGATATGCATCCCAGTTTTATCAGTTGTGCAGTTGGATATAACTTACTGGCAAGGTACCGGTTTGGGAAATGCTACTCTAATAAACTTTACATTTCTATGTTAATAAATAAAGTGATTGAGTGAGATGAGCTCAATTTTCCCGTGATAAGTAAATGTAGCCGGCATACGGATAATGCGTCGAGTAACAGAGGTATCAAAGCAAACGGTGTAGTGTATCAGGAGTATTCAAGCGCGGTGTTATACAGCAAGAAAATTAGTACGAATTAATTTGACTGAAATTAGAAAGCTTGAAAGCGTTCCAAAGGCGACTTTATGGTGTAAATAGTTTGAAACGGGTAAAGTTTGCGACTTGCTTTCTGCAGTTGTTGTTGTAATGGTGAAAAATGCGGCATTTTAGCGCGAGCGCACCATCTGAAATTTACTTCATTGACGGCTACTGTTTTTGGCCTCTTCAAGGGAATCATTGTTTCTGGCATCGACTACATCTTACAGTTCTCTTTTCTCACAAACTGCTATATTTTGTAAAGTTTTGGGGTTCCATTCTACACGAAGTAGTCTTCAGGCCGTCGAGTGACTCCTGCACGCCGCAAAGTAGTGTCCGGCACGGCAATAAACATGGTTAAATACGAGTACTTCATGTTGAATTGCGTCAGGTGAAACACTTGAAAAGTGAATATTGTTCTTCAAATCGTTGTTTGAGTGCGATTGGTTCAATATTTGCTCCGCGAATGCGACTAGATTGAAGGAGCCGTGTTAAAACTAACGGGTCGGGCGTGTTAACGAAAAAGAGTGTAGCGTAACAAAAGTTTGCAGTTCGGCGTTGCAAGGCGTCAATGTTAATTTTGTGTACCGGCTGCATTTTGTTTCAAATTGCTCAATTTTGAAAATGTCGTAAAATAGAGTTTAGAGTGTCTTTGGACCAGATAATTTCTTGCTTACTGTAGTGGTTATGGTCATGGTGAAAAATGCGCCATTTTAGCGCGAGCCCACCATCTAAAATTTACTTCATTGACGGCTACTGTTTTTGGCCTCTTCAAAGGAATCATCGTCTCTGGCATCGACTACATGTTACAGTCCCCTTATCTCACAAATTGCTACATTTTGCAAAGTTTTGTGGTTCCATTCTACACGAAGTAGTCTTCAGGCCGTCGAGTGACTACTGCACGCCACAAGGTAGTGTCCGGCATAATAAACATGGTTGAATACGAGTGCATGCTAAATTGTGTCGGGTGAAACACTTGAATAATGAGTGAATATTGTTCTTCAAATTGTTGTTTGAGTGCGATTTGTTCAATATTTGCTCTGCGGATGCGACTAGATTGAAGGAGCCGTGTTAAAACTAACGGGTCGGGCGTGTTAACGAAAAAGAGTGTAGCGTAACAAAAGTTTGCAGGTCGTCGTTTCAAGGCGTCAAAGTTAATTTTGTGTACCGGCCGCATTTGTTTTAAATTGTTCAATTTTGAAAATGTCGTAAAATAGAGCTTAGAGTGTCTTTGGACCAGATAATTTCTTGCTTACTGTAATGGTTATGGTCATGGTGAAAAACAGGCCCTTTTTACCACACGCTTACCACCTAAAGTTTACTTTATTTAAGGCTTTATTTAAGGCTCTATTAAAATGAAAGAGAAAAATATACACAAAGCTAATCGTCCACGAATTTAACCTTTGCTTTAAACATTCTATAACCCTCAGCATGCTTTAGGTTTCAGAAATGCGGCAAAAGATTATTCATAAATGAACGAGAAACGGTTCGTAATTATTCGTCACATTTACATACCTTAACGGGAATAAGTTCACGGGCGTCTGGTCCACGTAGGTAATCATCACAGACCTCCTTAAAGTAAGCAGGGAGATATTGGTCTCTGCTTGGCGCAGTCCATAATCCTTTCCCAGGAATTTTGCTGAGAATGGACAGCTGCGAAGACATCTCGCGAAGGGTGATATAATGTGTGGAGCTGGTGGTGTAGAACAAACTGAGCCGTTAGTGAAAACGTCAGAATCAAGCGATACCAGTTCACCACTCCAAACAACATAACAAGAACCACTGAATAACTCAAGCCAGCACATACCTCTGAGATGGGCCTTGACCTCCATCAAGAAACTGGCAGTTTGCGGGGATTACCTGAATGAGGTAACCCTCCACCGCACTTCCACAAGACACAAAGCCTTTGCAGGCTATACTAAAATTAGTCATCGCTTGAAATGAACCATTTTTATAACACCCGATGGCCCCATCTTTTGCGACGAGGCCCACATCAATTTCCTTTTCTTTCCTCCCTTGAGAAGAAGAAGGCTCTTGAGGTACGTCCATCGTCAAGCTTAAGAGAGACTTTCATGAAAGAGACTTGAAATGTAGTTTCACGTGCTTGTAAGTGATAAAAACTGAACAATATGCCATAGATTGTTCAAATATATGAGCTGATCTGATTTGTTGAAATCGTGTCAGAAATGAACTTGAATGACAGGAAAGTGCCGATGAGGCCGGTAATCCTGAGTGGTTGACACTGTTATACGTCGATCAAGTGTTAGTTGATCCCCGTGACAGATAGCGCAGTTGTTTCTGGTAAAGTGTGATTTGATATGAACCAGTAACCGTAATAGGGAAATATTGCGAACCCGCTTCCTAAAGGAAAACAATTTTTGCGTTTTAATTGCTATAAGCAAACGATTACTGTTAGGACAAATAGTATTGCAGTGCTGTGATGGCTTGTTTTTTCTATTCCATGATCAATTCAAAAGGAGAGAATGCGTGGTATAATCACGGGATAGGGATTCAAAAAGAACATATATAATCCTTAGGCATATGTCATAACGTAATACCCTATGCTGAAGTAACGTCTTAACCTAACTTTTGAGCCCATCATGAATTTTAGCGTGTAAACTAAAAAAAAGGCAATTTTTACCCATTGCGAGCAAGGTATCAGGCGAAATCATCACGCAGAATGACCGGGCATTATTAACTATTCATAAGATCTCATAAAGCTCGCACGCGCGTTATTCAAATTTAAAAGACCTTTATTTGACTTCAGTTACAAAAAATGAACCAATCTGCCCAAACAGGCGTAAGACGTTTGTTTTTTAACGGTTTTTAATGGTACAAAATATGAAAAGGCCCAATTGGGGACCTGAAGAGCGGGAGCTCTTTTCAGAGCTCATTGCACCCACAATCCTTCATCTCTAGTTCATATGGATTCCCCGTGCAAACACAGCCACGATCCATAATTCTCTCTAAAACTAAATAACGTGAACGAAACCTGATAAGAAAGCAAAAGAAACAGAGAGAGATATCACAACCGCCAGCACTGAACAGCAGACAATGTTATTCCAATATTTGCGCTAACATTACGAGCAAGACGAATCTATTCTAGGCAGAACGGTGACTTTAACATATATTCTAACTTTGTAAAACAAAAAAGGACGGTTGCAAAAGGTTTTTCCATATGACGCAGCGATTGAAAAAGCAACCCCATCATAACGATCGTTGCGAATCGTTGGCGGGAAATCCTAACACAAGAATCTTCCGGTAGAAGCTGCGGAAAAGCCCGTGCCCGTGAATGCCTATGTACACCGGTGCCGTGTATGGCGATGAGCGGCGTGTCTGCCCTCGCACACGAGTTAATGCCCATGTACACCAGTCTATGGCCATGTATACCCGTGTATGCCCATGTACACTAGTGTACGGCCATGTATGCCCGTGTATGCCTATGTACACCGGTGTATGGCCATGTATGTCCGTGTATGCCCATGTACACAGTGTATGGCCATGTATACCCGTGTATGCCTATGTACACCGGTGTATTGCCATGTATACCCGTGTATGCCCATGAACACCGGTGTATGGCCATGTATGTCCGTGTATGCCCATGTACACTAGTGTATGGCCATGTATACCCGTATATGCCCATGTACACCAGTGTATGGCCGTGTATACCCGTATATGCCCATGTACACTAGTGTATTGCCATGTATACCCGTGTATGCCTATGTACACCGGTGCATGGCCATGTATACCCGTGTATGGCCATGTATGTCCGTGTATGCCCATGTACACTAGTGTATTGCCATGTATACCCGTGTATGCATATGTACACCGGTGTATGGCCATGTATACCCGTGTATGCCCATGTACACCGGTGTATGGTCATGTATGTCCGTGTATGCCGATGTACACTAGTGTATTGCCATGTATACCCGTGTATGCCCATGTACACTAGTGTATGGCCATGTATACGCGTGTATGCCTATGTACACCGGTGTATGGCCATGTATGTCCGTGTATGCCCATGTACACTAGTGTATTGCCATGTATACCCGTGTATGCCCATGTACACTAGTGTATTGCCATGTACCCCCGTGTATGCCTATGTACACCGGTGTATGTCCATTTATACCCGTGTATGCCCATGTACACCGGTGTATGGCCATGTATGTCCGTGTATGCCCATGTACACTAGTGTATTGCCATGTATACCCGTGTATGCCCATGTACACTAGTGTATGGCCATGTATACGCGTGTATGCCTATGTACACCGGTGTATGGTCATTTATACCTGTGTATGCCCACGTACACCGGTGTATTGCCATGTATGTCCGTGTATGCCCATGTACACCAGTGTATGGCCATGTATACGCGTGTATGCCTATGTACACCGGTGTATGGCCATGTACACCGCTGTATAGCCATGTATGCCCGTGTATGCCCATGTACACTAGTGTATGGCCATGTATACCCGTGTATGGCTATGTACACCGGTGCATGGCCATGTGTGCCCGTGTATGCCCATGTACACCGGTGTATTGCCATGTATGTCCGTGTATGCCCATGTACACTAGTGTATTGCCATGTATACCCGTGTATGCCTATGTACACCGGTGTATGGCCATGTATACCCGTGTATGCCCATGTACACGGTGTATTGCCATGTATGTCCGTGTATGCCCATGTACACTAGTGTATTGCCATGTATACCCGTGTATGCCTATGTACACCGGTGTATGGCCATGTATACCCGTGTATGCCCATGTACACGGTGTATGGCCATGTATGTCCGTGTATGCCCATGTACACTAGTGTATGGCCATGTATACGCGTGTATGCCTATATACACCGGTGTATGGCCATTTATACCCGTGTATGCCTATGTACACCGGTGTATGGCCATGTATGTCCGTGTATGCCCATGTACACCACTGTATGGCCATGTATACGCGTGTATGCCCATGTACACCGGTGTATGGCCATGTATACCCGTGTATGCCTATGTACACCGGTGTATGGCCATGTATGTCCGTGTATGCCCACGTACACTAGTGAATTGCCATGTATATCCGTGTATGCTTATGTACACCGGTGTATGTCCATGTATACCCGTGTATGCCCATGTACACGGTGTATGGCCATGTATGTCCGTGTATGCCCATGTACCCTAGTGTATGGCCATGTATACGCGTGTATGCCTATATACACCGGTGTATGGCCATTTATACCCGTGTATGCCTATGTACACCGGTGTATGGCCATGTATGTCCGTGTATGCCCATGTACACCACTGTATTGCCATGTATACGCGTGTATGCCTATGTACACCGGTGTATGCCCATGTATACCCGTGTATGCCCATGTACACCGTGTATGACCATGTATGTCCGTGTATGCCCATGTACACTAGTGTATGGCCATGTATACGCGTGTATGCCTATATACACCGGTGTATGGCCATTTATACCCGTGTATGCCCATGTACACCGGTGTATGGCCATTTATGTCCGTGTATGCCCATGTACACCACTGTATGGCCATGTATACGCGTGTATGCCTATGTACACCGGTGTATGGCCATGTATACCCGTGTATGCCCATGTACACCGGTGTATGGCCATGTATGTCCGTGTATGCCCACGTACACTAGTGAATTGCCATGTATATCCGTGTATGCCTATGTACACCGGTGTATGTCCATGTATACCCGTGTATGCCTATGTACACCGGTGTATGGCCATGTATGTTCGTGTATGCCCACGTACACTAGTGTATTGCCATGTATACCCGTGTATGCCCATGTACACCGGTGTATGTCCATGTATACCCGTGTATGCCCATGTACACCGGTGTATGGCTATGTATGTCCGTGTATGCCCACGTACTCTAGTGTATTGCCATGTATACCCGTGTATGCCTATGTACACCAGTGTATGGCCATGTATGCCCGTGGATGCCTATGTACACCGGTGTATGGTGATGTATGCCCGTGTATTCCCATGTACACCGGTGTATGGTCATGTATGCCCGTGTATGCCATGTACACCGGTGTATGGCCATGTATGCCTGTGTATGCCCACGTACACAAGTGTATGGCCATGCATGGTCATTTATAAGATTATAAATGGTTTCCCTTATTAAGGCACGTTAAACCACTATATGACAGTTACACCACGTACCTACCCTTACGATTGTGCACGAAACTGACCAGTGGAATCGCAGTCTCGTGGTACAAGAAAGGGCCTTTTGGGTCCCATATCCTCATTTGTACCATGGTAACCCTCCCCAAAAGTGACCCGTTTTATGCCTCAAATGGCGGGACGATTTGACAACATTTTGTAACCTTTTCAGGTAAGGTTTCTGATCTTGTGATGTCCCCGCCGTACATTTAGGATAAGTAGTGTCTGAAATGATAATGTGAGAGTAGAGCGATTCAGCTGTTCATCCGGAATGTAAGCTTACACTCGGTACTGTCACTTTTCAGTAATGTATACCCGGGACCCAGGTGTATTATCGATGAAATTTGCTGCGAGGCCTTCAATGCAAAGTTTTTCAATTTTTTTAAAATTATTATTTTTTTATTGTGGACCTTTCTTATCCAATGGACAGTTTATCTGACTGTGATGTACTCTTTCTTTATCCAATTTTGTTTTTATTTGGCACAGGTTGAAGGTCTACCCAGCTAGATTGTAAAGAATGCCAAGCATAAATAAACAATATTCCCCATTTGGCGCTATAATATGCTCAGATGTTTATCTGTTCTGACAAGTGAACAGTTTTCCGAGAGCATATTCAGTCATGCGATGCCTTTACATTATATCATGTGCGAGTGTAAATATTTTATAGATTATAATCAACCTTACAACCCATCAAATATTTTCACTCGCATGTATATGCCACAGCATATTTTTGTGTCAAATGAAGGCTGTTGTTTATTTATACCTTTCCAAGCTTAAATCAACATAATTAATAACAGGTGTACTGCACCAGTGCTCAGTGTGGTAATGATAACATTATTAACTCTGGCTTCCTGTGGAAGACCAGAGTCTAAAATGTCATCTGTTCTTCTTTGTTGTAGTTGTTGTTTCTCACAAGAGCACTCGTGTTCAGCTTGAGACTTAAATTAAGTTGTTATTATTATTATTATTAAAAAAAAAAACGTGGGAAGGAATTAATAGCATTCTTTCACGTAAATCAAAGAGAAGTAAATCCATTACTTCTATTCAAGATCCTTCGGATTCGGACAAAGTCACCAGAGACCCTATCAGTATAACTAATGTCCTCAACAAACATTTTGCCTCTATTGGACCAACTCTAGCAAATAACCTGCCACCCGCTAAGCGTCATTTTGTTGACTTTCTTAAAAGAACTAAATCAACTGATTCCTCGTTTGCTTTTAACCTAGTTACTCCTGAGGAAGTTAGACTAGAAATTTCTTGCATACCAAAAAATAAATCTTACGGCTTATACTCGGGTCCGACGCAGATATTAAAGTGCTCTTCAAGTCTTATAAGTGGCATTCTGGCGGATATTCTTAATATATCTATTTCAACTGGAGTGTATCCCTTTAAGCTAAAAATGGCAAAGATTATTCCGATTTTCAAACAAGATGATGATACTGACGTTAATAATTATAGGCCGATCGCTCTGCTTTCTAATTTTAACAGGATCTTTGAAAAAATAGTGTTTAAAAGAATGGAGTCTTTTATTGAACAGAAGAATCTGCTCACTCCATCTCAATATGGCTTTCGCAAGGCACATTCTACTCAGCATGCAATTCTAGATATTGTGAATGCAATACAGACAAATATGAATAACCGTTTATTTTCGTGCGGACTTTTCATTGATCTGAAAAAAGCTTTTGATACTGTAGATCACGAAATTCTTTTGCGCAAGTTAGATCATTATGGTTTTCGCGGCATTATAAACATCTGGTTTTCTTCGTACTTGCAAGGGCGAACTCAAACAACTCAAATTGGTCCTCATATTTCTGAAAGGTTAGATTCTACTTGTGGAGTACCTCAGGGTTCTGTTCTAGGCCCACTACTTTTTTTGTTATATATCAATGATATACAGGAATCATCAGATAAGCTTAGTTTTTACCTTTTTGCGGATGATACTAATATCCTTCTTGCTGATAAAAATCTGAAATCGTTGGAACTCTCCGTAAATCAAGAACTAAGTAAAGTATATGATTGGCTAACTGCAAACAAATTGACTTTGAATATTAAAAAAAGTAATTTCGTTATATTTTGCCCTGCCCAAAGGAAACTAACTTACGAACCTAAAATCGTAATATTTGATAACAAACAGAACAAGAAGGTGGCTTTGGAGAATAAAGATTATGTCAAATACCTCGGGATTTTAATTGACAAAAATTTGTCTTGGAAACACCATATTGACCATATAATCATTAAAGTAAGCAGAATCGTAGGATTAATCACAAAAATACGACACTTTCTGCCAACGCATACCCTCTTAACTATATACCAAGCTCTTATAGCTCCTTACTTAACGTACGGTCTGACAGTATGGGGCCAGGCTTGTAAATCTTACCTTGACAAGCTCCTAAAGTTGCAGAAACGAGCTCTTCGTTTTATCTATTTTTCTGATCATAATGAGCATGCAATTCCTTTATTTGTTGACGCTAATATCTTACCGCTAAAATTTGCTTATTATGAATCTATAGCTAATTTGATGCTTGACGTTCGAAATAGAATAGCTCCGTCCAATATCCAAGATCTATTTCAAGATATATCTAATGTTCATTCTTATAATACGCGTTCCTCTGCCTCTAATAACTTCTATACCAAACCTTCTAGGCTATCCATTCAAGCGAATTCTTTTTCTCGAATAGGAGTAAAGGTGTGGAATGAAATACCTCAAGCATTAAGAAATCTTTCCAAAAATGCCTTTAAAAGAAAACTCAAACAAATTTTATTCAATATATTAGGTTCGCAAAACTCTTATATAGCTTTATCTGAGATTATTCAAAATATAAAGTCCTGCTAAATACTTCTCCTGATCCGCCCTGTGTATTTTTATAAACAAGAGCTGTACTTTTCACATTTTAATTAGGTCAATGTAACGGTTTTTCTTGTTGTTGTTGTTTTTTTTTAATACTGTCTCTTTCCCCTTTACTTTATTAGTTAATTTCTGTTTTAATGTATTTTGTAAAAATGTAAAAATGTAAATCGTATGTTTAGTGGACGTGTACCTTTTTGTTTTTGTAATTCTGCTATTAAGGCATGGCTCGCCTAGATTAGCTCTCGCTAGTTGCGGGCATGCCCTTTTTTGTTAATTTTTTATTGAAAATTAATAAAGTATAAGTGTGTATAAGTGTGTAAGTGTGTATTATTATTATTATTATTATTTTGATTGTCACATTAGAGCTGCATATGGTAAATACTAAAGCCATTCTCAGGGTACCTGTCTGCTATTAGCCTGTTCCAGGCTCCGTGATTGTGGTGAAAGTGAAAAGTCGTTTAAAAATAAGAAAACGTGCGGGGGCTGGGGAGAGCTCTTATTTTTCCCGCCGGCACCGCCCCCAAGTCACGCGCATCTTATTTTCGCTTTGCTCGTTTAATACGTCCCCACTATATCTGAGAGCCTGGCACAGGCTAGTCTGCTATTGAAAGTATCATCCATTCAAAACTTCTTACTGTATTTCCAAGGTGTGCACACAAGTGGTGAGGGTTATGAACTCAAAGGATTGCATGTTATTTAATATGACGTAACTGAACTTGTGAGCAGTGGCAATGAAGCAGCAAGTTATAATTTCTAAAAATCCATTTGCTGCTTGGAAGCCAGAGAGAAGGCCAACATGGCCTCTAGTTCATTGGTGTTTGAAAGGATCAGCTAAGCCCACAATCAGCAAAATGACATCCAATCAACAAAGAGGATAAAATACATATAACAATTATTGTAAAACTATCCCGTACGAAACGGAATACGTTTACACAGCGCTGCTTGAGCGACTCATAAGCGCTGTAACGAGCATTGCGTAAAGGTTACAGGAACGCTGTTTTCGTTGCACTGCAGTAGTGCCGAAAAATGACTGCATGAGTGCTGCGTTAGCGACGGTGAGCGCTGCGGGAACGCTGCAAGAAAGATGCAGCTGAATAGCCACACGGAGACGTACGGTCGAATAACAGTGTTTATGCAGCGTTATGCAGCGTTATGCAGCGTTATGCAGCGCTGCTAGGAATATTTGATGTGCGTGATTGTGATTCAATCAACAGGAACATCTGTCATCAGCCTAAGGGGCATATGGGTCAATTATAAAGCTCGCTCACCTTGGTTCTCGTTCTTTGCGTGGTTCTTCATCGAACGCCGTTCGTTCGGTCATGCAATCGTCACGCGCTAGCTCACGAAACCATTTACGACTAACATAACTAGTACTCTACAATGAGTAAACAGCATACTAAACTGACTTCCAACCTTTAATGTGAAAATTTAACCTTTCATCGATACACAGGACTCGACGACACAACTTGAAAACGGCTTACTTATCACGTGTTTTGCAATAATAAATATTATACATTATTTAACAATACATTAAGTGTCCATATAAGCAAAAGTTTGACGAGTAAGCAAAAACTCAAAATATATATAATCTGAAACCTTCATGATGACTTTTAATACACATGGGAAACTCAAGATGGTTACTAACTATCTTTTACAGTACAAGGCACGAAAATCGCCAAGAAAACGTGACAATATTTCCTTGAAGACGGTATATAAGATAATACACACAGAAGAGGTTCATTCTTTTTTTAACTTTCGTTGCAGTCGCCTTCCTGCAGTTATGCATTTATTCCTAATAGTTCGCCCCCAATCAAACCTTGCCTCGCTGCTCACTTTATTTTCCTTGACCCACAACGAATGGCACTTCTTAGTATACACTAAAAATATATAAAAGAAATCAGGAATAAATAAAAATACCTGAAATACATATAAATGGTTCGACAAAAAAAGCAAAAATACTACTGTGAATTTGAACGCAGTAAAGAAATTATACAACTTATAAGCAATCTTGTCACCCAACAGAAACCACGTTTAGGCCACCGAGTTTTATAGAGTGCTTTGAACAGTAGTAGTTGGATTCGTCCACTATCCTCGGTTATCTTCGGAACTTGTTCGGTCATGTTCAGACATTTTCAGGCATTCCCCTGGCACTCCGGGGATAAAATCTCGCGCATTTGGCTCAAAAAAGAAACTTGCAGGTACATACTGCTTAGCGCTCTAAGACCCAGAATGGTTTTTGGGATATTATTCGTGTAGACACTGGATATGAAGTATACAAATAACTCTGACTGTGTCCAGCAAAACAGTTCCCACCTTTTGTAATATTGTAGAATACAAAATTTACATATTTCTACTCACCTCCAATTTTGACTATTTTAGTTTCCCAGTCTCGTCTTTCAGTTTTTAAGGTAGCTGAAGAGCCCTGTTCCCTCTTGTCTTTGGGAATTCTTGAAAGCGGCATGACATTAAACTATTTCGTCTCTATCCAGTAAACAATGGCCTATTTTGGGGAACTTTTTGCCTTGTCCGGTTGCGAGTTAACCTTCGTTGATGATTCCAAGTTTAAAAGCTCATTTACAAGAAGTTGCGTAGACATAGTTACTCGCAATCGAAGCTTCAAAAACACAGTTAGAAACGTACTGGCCGGAACGGTTGATCCTAGATCGACGAATCTTGCTCAGTTATTCAAATTTGAGCGCGCAAAGTGAAACTGCCTGGGGTCACAAGGTATTTTAAGGTCTCAATTACAGTCATTCTGGGCCAATGGGGTGAAAGATTTTGTTATCTACCTCTTGTAGCTGCAATAGTGTCTGTGCGGTCACATGATTATGACGTAGGTGAAAAGTTGCTTCCGCCATATTGGAGGAGTGAAATCTGTCACGCGACTCCTTGCGTCTTGTAGCGATGCCTTCGTTTTGTCTAATCGTTGGATGTTCCAACGATAAAAAGAGACGTCCAGACCTTAGTTTTTGTAGGGTGCCTAAAGTTATTACTAGTCAAGGCGAGGAGACGGAAATTTTGTCGAATGAACGGCGAACTAGATGGTTAGCGGCCATAAGTCGTGATGACTTGACGGAAAGCAAGCTTGAGAACGACCGTGTTTGTGGAATTCATTTTCACTCTGGAAAAGCAGCTTCCCTCTGGGATAAATTCAATCTAGACTGGGTGCCTAGCTTGCATTTGGGCCACAGCAAGTTAAAGAGTTCAGACCAACAAGAGAAACAACAAGAAAGAGCCCAGAGAATAAGGGAAAGACGTAAACGCGAGAGGGAGCGTGAAGAACAGGATCAGGCTGTTAAAGGAAAAATGTCCAGGGAAGATGAACCAGAAGCCCATGGCGATAGAATCAGGGATATGTCTTTCGCGGCTCAAGATGAAGAAGATTTGGCAAAGGTTCCAGAGGAGGAGGAAGAGGGGAACAACATGGCCACGCAATCTGAGCCAAGCGAACTCACGCAATCACGGTCAACGCAAACCGAGCAGTGTGATTACATGTTTCGAACGCCTAAACCTTGGATGCCAGAAAAATCGACCGTATTTGAACAGGAATTTTTTGAGGGAGATGACGGTAAAGTTCGCTTTTACACTGGGTTACCCTCGAGGGAAGTTTTAATGAAAACATTCTCCTTTGTATCTCCACATGTCAACAGACGCTCCCTGTCATTGAGTAAATTTCAGGAGTTTGTTCTGGTGTTGATAAAACTACGGCTGGCCGTCCCACACCAAGATCTTGCTTATCGTTTTGGTGTTTCTAGAACTGTTGTTTCTCGCATTATTGTCACCTGGTTAACTGTCATGGATGTTCGTTTATCTCCTTTAATTTCCTGGCCAAGTCGGGAACAGCTTCAAAGAACAATGCCAAAATGTTTCATTGATTCTTTTGGTCTAAAGACAAGTGTGATCATTGACTGTTTCGAGATATTTATTGATAGGCCATCCAATCTGTTAGCAAGAGCACAGACCTTTTCGAACTACAAACACCATAACACTGCAAAAGTGTTAATTGGGATAACACCACAGGGAACAATATCATTTGTAAGCGAGGCCTGGGGGGGCCGCACATCGGACAAATTTCTTACAGAGAACTGTGGCTTTTTAAAAAATTTACTTCCTGGGGATCTTGTCCTTGCAGACAGAGGTTTCACTGTCCACGAGCAGGTGTGGTTTCACCAGGCAGAACTGAACGTCCCTGCATTTACCAGGGGCAAACAACAGCTGGATCCAGTTGATGTAGAAAAGACACGTAAAATCGCCAATGTCAGAATTCACGTGGAGAGAGTTATTGGAATTCTGAGACAAAAGTACACAATCTTACAAAGTACTCTTTCAACTGACTACTTAGCATGTGAGGACAAGAGCAAAGCCCCACTGATTGACAAGATAATTCGAGTTTGTGCTGCCCTTGTTAACCTCTGTCCTCCTATTGTGAGTTTTGATTGATTTCTTTAATAGGTAATAACTCATCAAGTTGTCTGAATTAGCCATACCTCTTGCCTGAGCCCCAGTCCATTTACAGTACACCTAAATACTTAGCCAAGAAGTGTAGCAAGCTTGTTAAATAGAATTGTAGTTGTTGTTACTTAAGCCAGAAAAGTGATATGCATGAAAAAAGGGTGATTAAAAACACTGCAGCTCTATGGGGAGTCACCTGCAAATCCATTCAAGCAAGATGAGTTTCAGGGCCCAGTTGTTTGAACGCCAGTTAGCACTAACCCGGGGTTAAATTCTAACCCCAGTTTATTTTTCTTTTATTCAAAAGGATTTTCTCAGGTTATTTTCTCTGTTCTTTTCAAGAGCATCTAATCATCTACTTGTTGACAAAAACAATTAAACTGAATTTACTTTTTAAGCTTTAATGTCTGTGTTCAAATTTCGCACTAACCCTGGGTTATCTTAACTCAGCTTCGAACAACCCGGCCCATGTGACCAACCTTGACTGTAAACTCACGACTTAATGGTTGAAAAGAATAAGGATTATCGAGAAAATGTAAACATTTCTTACGTGGTAATGATTCACCCTTGTCACAAGCTTCAGCAGGTTTTTATTGTATAATTTTAATAATGTAGCTTTCTTTCATACAAATATATATATTGCAAGGTTCATATTAGCCTCCCACACAGATATTTGACACTGTTTCGATCAAATTTTCTGATCCTGTATAGAATAATGGTGAGCCTTAGTAATAAATGATATTTTTATCCATGGATAAGGGTCCTCCTTTAATATCTAACACTGGGTTGGAGAGGCAGTAAATAATTACAACAATATTTCTAGCTCTTTGGAATGAAGCCTCAAGTGCCTCCTGATGAACTGCTAGATTCTCCTTCCAATTTGTCTTGTTTATGCTTAATAATCAAAGGGAGAATTTAGTACATGTATTAATATCAGGCGTCATTTGTAATTGGGGCCTTATTCCACACATCCCTTTAGTACAGAATGAAAAAATGCCTCTCAAGATAACTGGGTCCTTTCTTTCTACCTTAAAATAAGTTCTCTACTGGGATTTACCGGTAATCTTTGCGGATACTACCTGGAAATCATTGTCCCTCACCTGTGGGATTTTTCCCAATAAACAAGTACAAGATGTGGCAATGCTCACTTACAGCGTATCATAACAACAAGGGTATTTACATAATTTTATATAACTGTGTTTAATGAAGAATGTAACCTTTTAAGCCCCATATCAAGTTCTGCCATACAGTGCATTTCTTATGGTTACTGTTCAGTTACTCCTTTTTATTCATTCTCCTGACCTGTATGTTTCATTAGGCAGTGATAATGTAAGGTCAGGAAAACTTATTTGCTACTCACTGTTAGGGCTTAAAAGGTTAACACTTGGGAAAATGTCCATTATTAAATATCAATGGTTGGAAAAAGTTCCATTCTATTGGACCTCAAACATCTTGAAAGGTGAGGACGCATCTTCGGGATATCAAATTGAATACTCAAGGGCTCTTGCATAAAAACAAGGCTCGTAGCAAATGCTATAGCAAATACCCCACAGTCAGATCCATTTAGTTGCTGCTGAATAGGGACAACATTAATTCCCCTGAATTCCTGTCCGAGTAGACTTCTTGCCTGTTCCTCAATGTCGTCACAGACAACATCATGAAAAAAACTGTCATATAAATTAACATGGCCACTGGAGCAACCAATGGAACTTAAACATACCCAGTGGTTACCTCCAGTGTTCAAAATCTGTATGAATTCACCACTGATAATGTCAAAGGCTCTTATTGGACCAAGTGTTGGCCTTTGAAATCCTTCAATGTTCGGATTTAACTGTTTGAGGTAGATTTGTGCCTGGTGGATTATTGAACAGTCTAACCAGCCATGTGTATCCTCTATCAATGCAAATTCTCTATCAGTCAGATTCCCTAGTGAACCTGTCTTATTAACATTTGTGTTGACAGTTTCTTTGACAAACAAAACATCACTATCCTGTTGGGTGTTTGCACCGATGTTGATTGGTGTTGCAGGTGAATCTGCCTTCAAATCATTATCACTTTGGGAGCTTGAATCATTAATAATAGGGGCTGACATTACATTATCGGGTGTTCCAGCCAGTTCTTCGACCAAATCAGAATCCCCTTGAGCTGGTGTTGATGGTCTACTTTTAGGTACTGTAATCTTACAGTTATAGCAAAGCCAGGTTGTTCTTGCATTGCTTGGATAACGTTTGTAAGACATGCATCACAGATGAAAAAATTTACCATTTGGGCACTGTTCATTATGACATTTCAGCAGTTTATCATTTGCCTGTGCTTTTTTTTGACATGTGCAGATACTTGCAAGTTTTGTTGCCTCACTTAGGAACTGATCCTTCATTTCAGGCAATTTCTTGCTTTTTGCCTTGGTAAATTGAGGCAACTTTCTACAATGAGGGCAGTACCATATTTTTGGAACTGTTACATTCTTGATACCCAAACAGGATGGATGAAATCTGGATATTTTGCATGTGTGGTTGGCACATGTTATCGGTGCTTCACTAGTTGTTTCCCTGCAGTAACAGTCACCAGGTTTTGCGACTTCTTCTGGGGAAAGCTGGGCTTTTAAATCCATCTTTCGGGTATACCATCTTCCCAATATTTCTGGTAATATGCAAATTCTCCAGAAAGTTGCTAGTTTGGGAATTTGTGTTTCCCAGTGTTTTATGTCTGGAGCAAGTCTTTCCAAGAAAAATTTTGATGTTTGCCCATCTGAGGCAAACACAATAAAATCTAAATATCCTCTCCCACTTGTATGGATTTGTTGTTCTGCTTGGTAATAATAGTCATGATCTCTTTTGAGTTGGAGACAAGATTCATTTTTCTGCAAACAGGAAGATTTCTTTTGCACATAGCTGTCAAAGTCAACTCCATCTATGCAGTAAGGGCACTTGACTTCGCCACATCCCTGTCCACAGCAATCACATTCACAGAGAAAATCTGGAGTGGCATGTAAAAATTGGTACTTCTTGTTTATAATTGTTCCACATTTAGTTACAACAAAGTTAGCATGAGTTTTTCGCATTATTTTTTCATATTCTGCGATGGCAATATCCTCATGTTTGCATCCATGTCTTGTGGCTGCTGTGGAAAAGCGAAAAATATCTGGATAACAAATAGCTTTGACCAGAGACTGGGAGGGCTGTGAAGGATCTGTATGACTGGCTGCACGGCATTTGGAAGCCCCCACTCTTCCAGCCCTGTGTCTAAAAAAAGCACTTCCTTTGGCCTGATCCACAGTTTCCCTTTCGATTGACTTAATATCTTCATCAGATAGGTTCAATTGTACTTTATTACACTCCTTTAGAAGATCAGTATATGAAAGCTCTAGATACTTGGGATCAAACAAGTCTGTCACCGCCTTAATGTTTCTAGTACTTGAAATAAATGAATCAGCAAATGGGTGAATTAAACTTAAACACACTGGTTTAATTTTGCATTCACTCAAAGAGTGATAAAAAGCATCCATTTCTTCAGCAGAAGGTTCTAGTGATGATGACATTTTCACTTCTGGACGTTTAGGTGTGGAAGTGTGAGATGGTGGACTTGAATCAACAGCAGGGAAAGCAACCGTTTCAATGGACTTATCGAGGTCGGCTTTTAGTTTCTTTGCAGAAGAAAAGTTAATTTCTTTGATCCTTGCGTAGTCAACTTGCTTAACTGTGGTAGGTAACAGCCACGTACATTTTACTTGGGTGCAGGCAAGCTTCCCATTTAATCTCGTCCACACTTCAATATAAAAAAGAACACTTGCGATATGAGAACAGCATTCTCCCAGCCCGGCCATACACCCAGCACAGTGAGCTGAAAGAACAGTTCCTTCTTTGGTTGATATTATCCACAATGGCACGTGCGGATCATTCATTCGTTGGGAATGTCTTACTTTTGCAAGAACCACGTATTTATCTCGCAATGTTTGTCCAAGAACACTTGTAATAAAGCCGGACACCATATGGTTGTACGCAAGGAGACTTCTGAAATTTTTAAACTGCTCCTTTGTATAAAAACTCGTATCGAGCACTAGATATGACAGAAGATCGCACGACTCGACTGGAGGAAGACATTCCGGAGTAAAGTTTTCTTGCGGAATAAGGAAAGGGTCGATACCAATGGCCCCTATTTTCTCCACATATCTTCCCCTTATGTTACCCTGTAATGACTCGCCATAGGCAGACAGAAAAAACTTGGAATTTGTCTCGCTCTCAGAAGGACACGCTTCAGTTGCCGCCATTATAAATAAAACATTACTCCTCCAAGATGGCGGCGCCTCGTTTTCGGAATTTTTGTGACGTCACGCGAACAGACACTATAGCTAGATTTGGTTTCAGAAGAGAATGGCTTATTCAGGTCGTTTAGCTGGTGTGATGTTTTCTGGGGTTTTTTTTTATTAATAAGGATTTTAAACCATCTTAAGACTGTAAAGCAATCTTAACATTGTAGCGGAAAGGGCGCTTGAAACGGCATTTATTAAATAATGAGGCGTGTTGTGTTGCCAGCACTAGAGTCCGGTTTGTCCGGTCCGCGCAAAGCGTTTCGCCATGCCGCTGATTAAGCAGCATCGCATTCTTAGGTCTTGCTCGTGGGTTCGTGACGTGTCAGTTCGGTTCGTGTTACACTTAAAGTGTAGGTCTTCGTGTTATGTACGGGTCCCATCAAAATATGAGGATTATGTTTCTACGCCAACTTTGAAACGACCATAAAACGTGTGAGACCAAATTCAGTAACCGAATCTTCATCCTTCTTTGGATTTGAAGCGCCAATTGAGGCACAAACCATTAAGGTTTTCACGAACAGGCGGTCGACAGCCGTGCAAAACACTGTACCAGCGGCGATTGTTCGTCATTTTGATGGTCAAGGTAATAAATTGTTTAAAAAGGTATTTCTAGTGAGTTATTTTGCTTTTTGAAAGCCTTTTGGTTTCAATTTATCCCTGATCTTAATTACGGTACGTTTCCTAGTATGCGCAAGTAGATCTGCAGCGTTGTGCAGCGATATTGCAACCTTTACTTCGCTAGAAAAAGGTTCCAGTTTGCATGTTTTCAGATGTTTACATTTGATCATCATTGCAGCTTTTAAGCAGTGGCTTGCAGCGCTGCTTTACCGATGCTTTACCGATGCAAAAATTTGCAGCGCTTTCGCAGTGCACGATATTTTGGCTTGGCTGCTTGAGTGACTCACGAGCACTTCTTTAGCGACCCTTAAACGCTGTGCAACCAAAAAAGTGAACTGTTGCAGCGCTGCAGCAGCGCTGTGTCGTTCGTATGGGTATGCAGCCAGACATCAGCATCGTCTAATGAAGACCAGCAGTATATGAATCAAAATGTAGTAATCCATGTAAAATTGACTATTATTACCAGTATATTAAGGCAAACATTACAATTACAATGAAACTCATAGAACTGTGAACATTAGAAACATTTCTGGAATGTCTGTTGTGTTGCAAAAGAAAACCAGCAGGGTCTTCTTGTGGTTTCATGGCATGTGTGATTGGTGGAGGAGCTTAAAATAACATTCCAGAAATAATTTTTAGTGATGGCTCTAAAATAATGATAATTATGATAATTTATGATTCTTATAATCTGTTATATTCAATTAAGATGTTATGATGATATATAACTTTAGTTATTATAATTATTTTTAACATTATAATAATATATTCTCTCTGTGCTTTTGTATTATCCTGTTGCAGTACATGTAACTTCTTATGTCACAGAAAAAGCCTCTCGTACTTGACACTGCTGCCAGGAAGTTCTTTGCCAGTCAGTTGCTCAGCTGTTCAGTGCGGCAGGGCAGAGGGATCATTCACCAGGAACTGTACAACAGTGAGCTAATCAATCAGGTCTGGGTGCAGGGCACTGTTGTACTTCTCTCAGCAAATGGAAATGATCTGCTTCTTGATGATGGCACAGGAATAATCCAGGCAACTGGAGTGACCGAGATTGTGAAAGATCTATTTATTCATAAAGGTATCCTGCAAGACTGCTGTACTTCAAATTTCAGTCATTCAAGAGAAGGTTGTTTTTTAACAATAATTTGTGGTGGGTGCTTTGTTTTTGCTTCAATAATAGTAAATAATTTATTACTATTGAAGCAAAATAAAGCACCTGCCACTAATTAACTAATTAATTAATTAATGACTGGCAATCAATTAATTATTATTAATATTTTCAATTATATTTTTATTAATAATTAATAAATGATAATAGTTAGTTTTCACTGGCACACTATCATCCAAACCATTCAACAAATAAAGTCAAGAAATATCAAAGAGATAAAAGAAGATGAATATTCAAACAGTCTCGCAAAGATTCAGGTCTGTGCGATGTTCCGTGGAAGAAATTCGAAGAACAGTGCTTTCAATAGGACCCGGCACCCGCCGGAGCTCCAGCGGGTATTCTGTTGAAAGTCAGCGGGTATTTCACCGCGTTCAAGTCGAAAATTCGGTTGAAATTCTCCTGGGCTTCACATATTACTCCGGCGGGTGCTGTTCCGAGGTAGCCACCTATTTCAAATCTTATTGGAAGCACTGGAAGAAATGTTTTACTCAAATTTAAAAGGCTTTGTATGGAGATGCCATGTTTGTGTCCCTCTAAGGGGCACACATATATGGTGGCCGGAAGCTAACAAAAACATGTCATTGAGTTTTCCTATAAAAAGCCAGTAGTCGTCTTATGAGGGCTCATAAACATCTATATGAGTACTTATTTTCATCCAAGGACCGTTCAGATTGTGAAATATCGGTGGATAAGTCACTTTTTTTAACCTAAGTTGCATCACCTGACACTTCAGATCACCTCTTGTGTGCATTTTGTTATGCTTGCCAACAGCAACAACAACAAACTTTATTTGCTTGATAATAGAATGATTGATCAAAACATGAGGAGATAAACTCAATCATGTCAATGAACTGTGTTAATAAAATTAACACTAGAGCACAATAATTCATTAATATTAAGTCAGTAAACAGTAATTGCTTTATATTCAGCCAAAATATTGGTAGTAGTGTTGCTTCCTTGGGTCTACCCTGTTACACTTGACCTCAGTTTAGATGCATGTGCAGTTTAACCCAAGAATTCCAGGAATTCCCTGTGTAGGGTATGGTTGGACAAGACTCTGCTACCGTCATAGCCATTTTGAGCCGCTAGGATGATCAAGGATGATTGACATCTTGGGTGCTTTACTTCTCATGGTCACTTCATTTACTGCTACCAATCTCCACGAATACCAGGCCACAAATTGCCATACCACCCTGCTATACTCTTGCTTTATATCTGTTTATTTTCAGATTCATTTTTTTGTCAATTAAGTAATAATTTTGTATCTGTGGTCATCTTTCACATAGGAATGTACATGATGGTTGCTGGGCAACTGAGATTCACAGGCAGCACAAATGAAATGCAGTATTCCAGCATCAGAGTTCTCAAGATTGCTGATCTCAGCAATAATCCACACAGTGAGGCATTATGGATGGCGGAAGTAATTGAAGCACGATTGTAAACGAAAAACAGGAAAAGTGGTTAGAAGATTACAGTGTATGTAATGTAAGTGCATGATTAAATGCTCATCATCATTGAATGCTTTGTTTCGGTTAACTTTAGTTGTTGTCTTCATTAAAGCAAGCAACTCTTATGGTACATGTATGGTCTTGATACTGTGACACATTACACTGTAATGCCAACTAATTTTGAATCTTTCCTTACTCTGCAGTCAATACAGCTCAAAAATGCTGAGAAGTGTTTTATTCCTGTCAGGGGGTTTTAAGAAACTGTACAAACTGTATAAACTCGGACATGTTTTAATATAGCTCCTTCATCAGTGCTATCTTATTGCTTGAAATGCATCTTACCTTGTTTGACTGTACATATAACAATCACTTTTTTAGTGCAAACACGTTTCGGATGAAACACCATCTTGAGTTCACGCAATAACTAACAATTAGACCCGTGGCCCTTGAGGGCGAAGGGTCTAATTGCTTTAGTATCTCCCAGCTAGTCGGACAGAAAAGGCAATAATAAAGTTAGCAAATGCAAGTTGAAGAAATATTTATTCAGGAATAAAACGAAAGAAAGCGTCACGCTCGATTGCTACTCGAGGACTATTACTAAGTAGTAGCGTAACCAATCAAAATGCAGGATTTGCATTAGTCCACCAGTTGGGTGATACTAAAACCCGATAGTGGGTGTGATACTGAAATACAAACAAAAAATTCAATAGTGTAGACCCGGCATAGTAAATCGAACCCAATCGAACTAAATTTCAATCGAACTCAATCGAACTATATCGAACTCACCGAAAAGAAAAAAAATCAATCGAACCCAATCGAACGTTCGTTTTTCGAACTCGTGATTTATGTAAAACAGACGTTGAAAATCCATTACCAGATCTTAGAAGTTCGAGTTACTTCAGCCCTGAGTGTAGCGCACGTGTTTTTCGTAAACGAAGAAATTCTGCAGAAATGGCTTCAGATGAGTTGTGGATCGTAAGCTTCAAATGTATAGTCAAAGGCTACCAGGAATGCCGCTTTGACGTTTTTAGCTTTGTTTTGTTCTGTTCTGTTCTCTTAACTGCCGTGGACAGTTTATAAATGGGGTTTGTGTTATTGAGTAAATAGTAAAAAAGGCGCAAGAAAAACTTGCTTTGACGGGCTTCCTTTGGGCTTGCTTTGTATAGGTTCACCAGAGCCAATCGAACGCAATCCATTTAATTGCGTTCGATTGAGTTCGGTTTCCGAACTCAATCGAACACAATACGACGGATTGAGTTCGATTTGTTCGATTGAATTCGATTTGTTCGGAAATCGAACTCACTAAAAGTGTGGTGTTCGATTTCGTTCGATTGCCGAACTCAATCGAACTCAATCCACGGATTGAGTTCGATTGAGTTCGATTTTCGAACGTTCGATTTACTATGCCGGGTGTAGAAAATATAACCAACTACGAGGTGACAATAAATATAGAATATACAAATTATCTGATTACAACGTGAGAAGAAACGTAGAAAATCTGAGAAAACTGAATAGCTAGTGAAAGATTAGCAGTGAAGGTTTTTCGTTTCGATATGTTATCTACCTCATAAGTTGGAACTGCAAAAAACACGATTATATTGCAGTCTACAAAGAGCTGTCTTTAATTCTTTTGTGGAACGCGTTACAATTTTCAGTGTCAACTTTGATGTTTCAGGGCCAAAGTGACACGTGCTTCAAATAGAAATATTTCACCATATGCGTCGTTCTCGTTCAGTGGCGTTAGTAATCATATATCACATTATATCGCAAGATATCAATTTTCAGTTTTGACCTTGAGTGAGTTAAAAACACAACGGGACTGTGTGTCAATGAATCACTATGGACGAGCGTGTAACACGCGCCAGAAGCAATTCCAGCGCTTCCAGTTTGTTTTTCCCAGCACCCAAAGTGCCACCACAGAAAGGCAACTTTGTTATGACGTATTTCTCCTGCCCTGTTGGCTCTGTAGACCAAGCATCGTCAACTCACTCAGCCGCTAGGCCGCGACCACGGACAATGATCACGGAGAGCACGTACAAGATGGGGCCTGACAGATGCTTCAGCGTGTCTGAAGTCAAAGCAATCATCCTTCAACATCTTCAGTCACTAGAGTCGCAGAAGTACGATGCGAAGTTGTGTAGAGGGCTGGCGAAGGGAATGTCCGTTTCGATTATGAGTGATTTGAAGTCGCTCGATTATTTGAGGTTCAAGTTCGTCTGCTTGGTGACAATTGGACAAAACAGAGGACAAGGTGTAAGAACTGCGAGTCGATCGGTTTGGGACACTGACAGTGACATGTTGTCTCTGAAAGCTTCAAGAATGAAACTCTCGTCGCGGTTGGAGTTGTGTTTGGGGTGTACAAGGAATAACAGCTGAAAACGTTTGGAGAGATTCTATCACGGAGTACAAAAGTGAATCATTTGATTTCTACTTCATATACCGTCACTATAGAAATCTTGCATGTCAAGTGTTGGCAAAGTGTTGGCCAAATAGTAATAAATTCCCACTGGGAGCCCTCACTCCCAAACGCCCCAGGCAAGGATAAGTTATGGGAAGAAGCGAGCCCGGAGGCGAAAAGGAGCGGGAGCTAGCTAGGATGGCAACAAAGGTCATCGCTGTGGGGAGTGTAGTGGGATTATGGGACTGTGAGGTCACGTGACTGGAGAACGAGGAGTGATCGGGTGGTGACTCACGTGTAAGGTTCGAAGTCTTGAATACAAGGTTGTGTTGCATTTACTTCGTCTCTGTTTGCTTGCTAATTCCCCCGCGAGCCCGATTACAGGAGGAGGGGGGGGGGGGGGACGCCGAGCTTTCGACTGGCGAACGTTTAACGAAAAGAGACTTAAATCAGGCCAGAACAGGCCTATTTATACAAAACCTGTGTGAAACAGGGTACGCAGGAGACTACTATGAAGGCCCGTTCTGGTCAAAATGGTGCATATAATTTTTTAACTGTGTATGAATTAATTTTACACGTTGATAGAATTATATTTTGCATTTCTAAAACATTTTGTTCAACCGCCAAATTAATTTTACCATACCTATTAATTATATTTTTAGAAGACTTATTTTTTGTGTGTTTGGAATTAATTTTTTTGTGTGTTTGGAATTAATTTTGTGTGTGGTTGGAATTAATTTCGTGTGTTTTTTGTCCCATACGTCTTTGCGGCAGTGTTCTCAGCCATGTGCTAACAACATGGCGGCTCGTCAACAAAGGTCACGTCGAGTGGTGTTACGAGAAAGAAATGAACGTGGGTTCGCACTGTTTCTCCAGAATCTTAAAAGCGTTCTCAATATTTTGGCTAAAAATAACCGTCAACCGTCAAAGGGACCCCCCCAGTGAGACCCTCCTCCCAGACCTGGCAATCTTTCCGACAAAGTGGTCAGTGAAACTTTTAGTAGAATGGCAGAATGGTAGGGAAAACAAAACTCCAGCAATCGAACCTTGCGCCTTCACAACTGACAAGTCTAACGTGCAACGCCTGGACACTGATATAGCCACTATGACGGCTGAATCACTGAACTTTTGGCTAATTAATTTTGTCGAAGAACTGTGCAAAGAGAATGGTAAAAGGTATCCTGCCTGGTCGAAAGAACATTAAATATCTTCCCACCATTTGTTGTGACAGTTTATGTGTTGATAATTAATTAATATTCATAAGTCACGTGCAGTGTCTTTATATCTGATAAAACACCGCATACTAATAAGGATGAGGTTTATCGATATAAAGTCATTGCACGTGATGTATTATCTACCATTTGATTGGGTAATGGTTATGAATTATTAATGAGTTTCTGAAATTCATTTAATTGATCGGATTATGCGATCTGAATTACTTTTTCAGTTTCACAAGGCAGTTTCCAACTAAAGCACAATTTTCACACTAGTTTTTAAAGATTCTGGGCGATCTTTTTTTTTTTTAAGGCTTTACTTTGATGCAAAGAGAAGAAAATTAAAACGTTCTAGAAAATACTTCAATGCTTTAACCACGGACATCCTTAGGAACGGTTTTGGCACACATTTGGCACACTTTAGTACAAAAAGGACGGGGGCAGCCATAGTGAGAACTATTCCTAGTGTTATAACTTGTGAATTCATGTTTATAGTCACAACCCATCATGCGCTAGTAACTAGGTAACATTCTGCGAGAACTCTTTAGTCATTCCGCTTAAAACCTCCAATGCACCCCAATTTCAGAAGTTATATCTGATTAAAAAATGCATATCAATAATAGAACTCCAGCCAACGTTTTTTTTTTTCAACTTTTGATATTAGCAAGTGCATCTTAAAACGTCGGAACTCTGTTGGCAAAGATTGCCAGGTCTGGGAGGAGGGTCTCACTGGGGGGGTCCCTTTGACGGTTGACAGTTAATTTTTCGGAAGGTCGTTTATCACACGAATTTAAAGCACAAATTTGACTGTAAGTTTTAATAAAACGATATGTTTTTTCTCATATTTGAATACTGAATAATAATATTGAATAAGTCAATCGGTCTCGATCGTTTAAGGATATCTGAGAAATTTGACGGCTAATTTTGGCTCGCTCACTTGACGGTTGACGGTACAAATATTCCGTTTTTGACGGTTGACGGTTAATTTTTGGGTCATTTGACGGTTGACGGTTAACCCCATTGAGACCCTCTGGGAGTCGCATCTTTTCAAATTTACAGACGTCCCAGCATACAAACGTTTGTAAAACGTCCCAGCTTTGAAGAACAATACTTTCTCTATTTAACAAATAAAGAAGCCTCGCCTGTGATCTGTTCTGTTGTAAAGCACGCAGGAAGCGGATAGAGCACGAAAGAAGTGTAGGGGAAACACGAGACGTAGTCGAGTGTCTTCCCTACTTCTTGAGTGCTCTATCCGCTTCCTAAGTGCTGTACAACAGAACAGATCACAGGCGAGGCTTCTTTATTTGTTTTATAATAAAAAATTTCTTAATTTCCTCACGCATTCGGCTAAAATTTTCGGAAAACTTTATTGTCCAAATCTTACGAGTGGCGTAAGCAGCGTACATCTGTACTCTCATAAGATACGCTAAAACAGACCAATCACAATCGTTGTTAGAATGGTTAAAAGGATTTTATTGGTTAAACACGACCAAATCTGTCAAAATGTTGTCAAAATGTCAAACCATCAAAGTGCATTCCTAAGCAGTTTGTTTTCGTCTAAAAGCAAAGTGCGCGGCTGAACTTTGGCTCATGTCTTCTCCAAAAAAGTCGTTAATGTCAAGTGAGCTAGTTTTAATAGAAACTCAGGAAGGTGAATTTTCGAGTGATAAAAGGAAGAGCAAAATATTTTTCCCGTGGAAAGCTTAAAACTTGAATCGACTTGTATGGTGCCCGGCGTAGCGGGATTGTGTGGTTGAAAACAAAATGAGTCAAATCATCAACGGCTTTCACTTTACCACGGCATGTTGCAGCTCAACAACGGATCACAGAACAGTTTACTATTAATGGGAGGATTACAACGAGTAGCTCAAACTTGATGGAAGAGCTATAAGTTCTTTGTTTGGACAAACTGTTTGCTATGTTTACGGATGTGTGTTTTTTAGTGGACGTGTATTTTCAGGTGGTGGAAACCTCTACAACACAGGTGAATTCAGTAAATAAATTGAAGCTTTGAACATTTGGTTTAATCGTTCTTACTTTTGTTCAGGAATGAAACTCGTATTTATCTCTCGACTGAATGTAAATAATATTCATCTACACTCGTTCTGGACAGTCAAATTAAAAAGTAGTTGAATTGTTTGTTTGTCTAACTTGTGAGCGAACGAGTGTTTTTTACTTCGCTTGGCTGACTGTTTTTCGACGTGCCTTAGCAGTGTTAAGAAAAAATTTTCCCTGCTGTTATTCACTGGTAACAGAATGAGTCCTCGTAAAATTAAGTAGTAATATCTCTTGTGTGTTTTGCCCTCGTCGCTGAGTGACTCGGACAATTTCAGGAACTTCTGAAAACACGTGGTAAAAATCCCCGATTTTTCACGCCGTCATTTGTGCCCGGATTTGTGGTGTTACCCGCAGAAGCATCTTCCAAATCCATTGAGGCTAACAGCTCGTTTTCAAACTCGTTTTCTGGGTCGTACAAGACATGTGAGTCAAAAGTAAAAACCAAGAGAATTGAAAAAATGTACTCTCATAAAGTACGCTGTTTTAACCAATCAGAGCGCGCGTTATATCGAAACTTTATTATAATTTGCAAGATGGCACTCTCAAACTTATCCAATTTATTTAAAATTGTTAGGTGTTTTTTTCTAGCAGTGACAATGTACTTTCGCTACCTAGTCAAAATCAAAAGGTGGACTGAAAGAGCCGTTGAAGATCTATTTTGGGTACATTCATCTCTCAAGCAATCTGAAAGAGGAAGAGTACGTAGCAATTTTTTAATACCACAGTGACTGTTACGATTGTGATTCGGCAGTTGTTCTCGGCTGTACTGGTTTGACCGACAAAACTAACATTACCGCTTACGCTGTATACGCAACTTCTAACAGTTAGAGCTGAAAGTCATGATAGTTTGTAAGCAAATCATTGAAAATCTAACGTGCAATTGATCGCTTTCTGTCCACCCTAACTTTACACTCGAGTTTTATACAGCTGTACTCGCTTTGTCAAAACGTGTGTTTTCAGGTGACAAAGCGGGGTTTTGTTTTCCACCTGCTGTAATTCTGTGAATCTCACTCATCTCTGTTCAATTCATTCATAGTGAATACTTGTCAATCTCATATTTCTACCCAGTATCATACACCCGTATACAATGGACGGTGTAGACATCGCGTTTTGATTGGTCTAGGGGAGTTTGCGATTCAAGTATAATGACGTCATGAGCCGAGTAGAAAAAAAAAAGTAATGCATGAAGCAAAGAGATTCATGCGCATGCACTGCTCACATTGGCTGTACTCTGATAACGCACGGCCGGGAACGTCAAAACGTGCGGCTAGTTTCTGACCCGTTTTGACGTTATGTGTGTGTATCAGAATAGACACGTCCTGCCAAATGGCCGATCATTTTCCCATTTCTTTATAGGTATATACCGGTAGCTAATCTTTTGTGATTCTATGGGTGTGGGGTGTATTTATTTGTTTGTTTGCTTGATATGACTTCATTTTATGTCTTTGTTTTTGTTTTTGTTTTTTAATGCTTAAGTCCAAAGCAATTACACTCTTGTCCGAGAGCCATTTTGTTTTGTGTTTTTCTGACTGAAAGGCGTTGAATATACACGCAGGTTGAAACCGTGCGATTGAAGCGTAGACGTCTGTTATGAAACACTGTTTCCTTGCTAAAAGAGAACAGCTTTGTTCACTTTCGGCTTGACAAGCAATACCTGCAGTATATTTACTTTCCTGCCGTTGTAACGATCACCTGTTGAGAGGGCGTGAGGATGGGAAGGCGAGAGCCCCGCTTGTGTGTCATCACTTCCCATGATTCCTTTCAGTGAACATGCAAGAAGGCCCGTTTCCGATGTCGCTGAAACTCTATCGAGTGGTTCCTTGAACGGCAAAGTGGTATGAAAATCATTTTATAACATAGCTACATTCTAACGCGCGCTCTTATTGGCTAATATTTTATGAAAAAGAAACGGATGGTTCATAGAGATGGTTAAGGCTGACGTCAGTGTCAATGAAATTTCTTGCCAGCAAAACTTTTTCCACAGCTTTTTTAACTTAACGTTAGGTATTATAATGGCTGGTCAACCCAGCATCTGAGGTAGGGTGTTTCTATGACTTTGAAGACCTAAAAAACGTGTCTGAAATGGTTGCAGAAGTATCGGAAGCGTCTAAAGATCAACAAAGCGAAAGTGCTACCAGTGAAAGCAACTGCTTCGCAAATTTATCCGAGCGGGATTACGAAAAAATATTCGAAGATAAACAAGACCAAGAAAAACACTAACTGGTATGTTTCTACGATCAAGAGTGAGTTTCAAATTGTCGTGTAATTTCGACTCCATTTTCAGCAACTGCACGAATCAAAATGTGCAAGTCGTGGTCTCTTCGGCGAGCCCTTCAAAATGACTCGTAAGACCCAAGATGTTTTAAAGCATGCATCATTTTGAATGGTGATTTTAAAGAAACTTTTTCCTTGACATCTTAACTAAATATTTTAAGCTGGAAGGCCTATGTGTGGTATTTTGATACACTTATTTTGTCACTCGCAGATGTAAGCATGTAAAAGTAAATGTGTTTTTGAAAAACAAGTCATTCTATTTTTAGTATGCACCAAGTTAGAGAATATGTAATTTAATCAGTACAGAAAAAGCGACTTTTCAGCGCGAAAAATGTCTCGCTATGTTATAAAAGCAATGGACAATGTCTAGCCGGTGCGTCCTTCCAATTCGGGATGCACTTGGATAGTTGGGAGAGCACTTAGGTAGCTAGAGATGCTCTCGGCTGTGCCTCGAGCATCTCTTACGCTACCTTCGTGCTCTCCCAACTATCCGCGTGCATCCCGAATTGGATGGACGCACGCTAGACATTGTCCATTCCTTTAGCGTGCCAAACGCAGGGCTGTTGCATATATTACGTCTATGAGAGAAAGCCAGCTGTTTTCCTCGTTCACTACATAACTGAACTCGACCATATTGTGGCAGGTGTGATAGCCTTGAACACTCTCATAAACACTCCACTCCTTTTGAAGTGCGCATGCGTACAGGTTTCACTAGATCCAGGTTCCTTTTACTAGGTTACTGGGAACCTTTCTGTTCGCCGTCTCAGTAACGAGGCTCTTGGTTTCGATCATTTTCAAACGCTCAAGCTGCTTTCGATGTCTCAGTCGCATTTGTTTGTAAGTTATGGTAAATCTTTGATAAAATTCCTCCACCATTTGTTGTAGCTCTTGTCTTACCTCAATGTAGTCTTTTCTTTCTCTTCTTCTTATTGCTGGGAACGAAAAATTAATTGAAGCGTTTAGTATACAAGTATTCAGTGGCCACTCACTAAGAGTGGTCGGAGATAGGTACACACAAAGCATCTGATCAAGTGAAAACTTCATTTCTGTCTTTTCTGTTTAGCCATCTGACGTCGCCGTTTAATCTAGTTACTTCGGATTCCTTTGAGATTTCTAATCCTAGACTAAAATAGCCTATAAAATGTGACCTGCATGAGTGTGGGTTTTTATATGTTTCGTGCGAATGAATTTAAATTATGCATGGAAAGTTGTGCAGTGTATTCTAAATTACCAGTTCTGGGCGGACGGACGTGGACTGGATCGCAAAGATGGTGGCTTGTTGGTAGTGACGTCACAATGACGTACGATTGTGTGATGTCACTGAAGTTCAAGGGGGATTGGGTGGGGCTGACTACGTGTAAGATGGCGTGGACAGTTGCAAAAAATTGGGCAGGGGTGAGTGATTTAGTGCTGGGAGAGACAAGAGGGTATGGTTAGGACGAGAGAGAGGGCGGGTGATGATTGGTGAGGTCATGCAATTTGGGGAAGGAACAGCAACACCTTATTTGCACCCTGCATTGTTTACATTTTTTTATTGTACAAAACAAGAACAATAGGAAGGGTACTGGTTCCCTGATATGAATAGAACGAGGGAAGGTGCGGTGGTTAAGTTTAAATTTTAAAGATGGGGGAGAGGTAGCAGAAATACGCTGACTGTACTCCGTAGGAACGCTCAGTCTGCCTTTAATTCGGTTTTATTAACGGAGTTGATAATGTAACTTGACCACTGTACAGGGATTCTTTAATTTGCCGATCGCAGACCACCATTCCAATTACATTTTGAAAGTACATCAGGCAGAGGAAACGTCATTTAAAATGCTTAATAAATGTTGTTTGTGCAAGTGTGCAGAGGTCTTAATTGTCTACATAATGTGTTGCCATGGTAATGCAACGTCAAAGTAACCGCCTAAAAGGTTTGAAGGGCGTGGCCAAGTCTCATAGTCATGACATGCTTGCTTTTGAAGATAGACCACCCCTAAATTTCTGATATGAGAATGGAAGACCCACAATCGGCGTCAAAATTGTTGAACATTTCCCTTTTTAAACCCCTATTTCGTCAAGGTTCTCCCTCTTTGCCCCCCTCGCTTGTCCTGTCAGCCCCCCTCCCCCCAAAACAGTGTTGTGAGGCAATTGCTGCCATCTGGACGTACAAGCAAGCAACATTGCATGGGGAAGCGGGGTGTTTTCACAGTTTATTACTCTATGAAAACAGTGGTGTCATTTGGTAAACTAAAACTACTATAGAAACACAATGTGTCAACTAATTATGTCGCCGATTGTCTGAGAGGGATTTGATGCGCTTTTGCTATTCTTGCTTGGAAAAAAACAAGAAACCTTTCGGACTTTATGCTTCGGAGTACACCCAAAATTTATACGATGTATTTGCTGAAATATACTTTTAAATATATTTGGAGAGGAACTATTTTAGCAGTATTTGAAAATGGACCGATAAACAATATGCCTAAGAACATGAGCCAGCCACATGTCTTCTGCGGCCATGAAGGAATGTGTTATCTTTTAGCTGCTTGTTTGCATAATTTGTCGGTGTTCTCGTGTAAGCAGAGGTTAAAAAGATGGAAATGCTCAAAGAAGATTATGATTCAGATGAATTTTCCGCAGAAGAAAGGAACGATGAAACATCACAAAGCCAAGACGGGGAGATGCACTCGCGCACTGTAAGGCAAGTGTATCTGATAACGTACAGCCAGGCGAATGAAGCTAGATTCCCAACAAGAGATTCTTTTGTGCAGGCGGTGTTGTTTTCATTCTCTAACACACCAGCGAAAGTTGTTCAGTGGTGTTGTTGCCTAGAAAGACACGCAGTTGAAGGTATCCATTATCATATGGCGGTCAAATTAAACAAAAATCAAAGATGGCTCCAGAGCAAGAAATCATTGCTTGAGAAATTTGGGATTTCTGTTCATTTTTCGGCGATTCACGCGAACTACTACAGTGCATGGCAATATGTTACAAAGGAAGATTCAGCGTTTATCCAGAGCGTTGGTCATCCAGATCTAACAAACTACTATCCACCAAGAACGAATTTAGCCTCTGTTGCTAACCACTCTAGGCGAGAAAAAAAGCAATCATCAGCATTGGATGAAGTGGTAGAGGAGACATTGTATGGCAATGATGAAGCTGAGCTTGAGAGTGGAGACAACAACGAGCACCTTCTTAACAGCGAGAAACGAAAGAAAAAACGAATGTCATCCTACGAATTGTCTGAAATTGTAGTGGCTAGAAGGATTAAAACGAGAACGGAGTTGCTGGCACTTGCGCATGAACAGAAATTAGAGGGTAAAACTGACATTGCAGAGTTTCTTGTCAACAGAGGTTCGAAGGTAGTTGCTGAAATTTTAGAAACCGCTTGGGAAATGGAAGCTGCCGAGAAAACTCTTGAACGGCAAAGGAAGAGTAGGTTACAGCTGTTAGAAGAGGCAAGACTGGGAGAATGTGTGGAGAACTGTAATGGTGATTGGTTAATATGTGCGCGCGAAGTATTAGAGAGAAACGGAGTTGAAGAGAGCTATTTTGCCGAGCAAGTTTATGAACTTTTAGACAAGGGTCGTGGAAAGTACAGGAACATTATGATTGTCGGAGTAGCTAATTGTGGGAAAACATTTTTACTTAACCCACTGAATGTTATTTACAACACATTTTCCAACCCAGCCTCTGCAAGTTTCGCTTGGGTGGGAGCAGAGAAGGCGGAGATTCTATTTTTAAATGACTTCAGATGGACACCATCTGTTATACAATGGCATGATTTTTTACTTCTTTTGGAGGGCCAGCTTGTGCACCTACCAGCTCCTAAATCCCATTACGCTAAAGACATAGCTTTTACTGGCGATACCCCGATTTTTGCGACAGGAAAGAATCCTATTGTATTTGTTAAGAACGGGATGCTGGACGAAAAAGAAACAGATGATGAATGTGCGGTGGAAAATATTTCGTTTCCACGCACAAATCCCGCGAGAAAAGCAAAAGCAACTACATCCTTGTGGCAAATACTTTGCCACCTTGATTTTAGGAGAAAACGGGGACGAGTATCTCTAAAAGCCGAAGATTTACGACGAGTAACCACGATTAACCACGATTAACCACAACTATGAAAAAAGCCAAGGAGTGTGTATTGTTTATCCCTGTGGTTAATCGTGGTTAATCGTTCAATCTCACTCTATACAATGTTTTTCGATTCTTTTAATGCGTTGTTTATTGCAAAGACGTCACGTTAAGATGCTGTATATTTGAAATTCATATGCGAACATAAATATGAAGAAGAAATACCATGAAAACAAACAGTTCATTGTACATTATGTAACGTTAACTTAGAATATATCATGCCTTCTTGTCCCGTAAAAGTTTAACTTTCATACTTGATGCCACGGTATACATAACCACAAATTCAGAGGTTTTCTTTAGTTTAATGGAGTGTACCGCTTATCAATATTTGGTACGGGAGCCTTTGTTGCGAATGATTGCATCAATTCTCTTGTTCATTGATGCGATTGTACTATCAATTAAACTATGATCAAGCTTTTGGAACGTTTGCACAATGCGTGCTGAAAATTGTTGATACGTTTCATAGCTGATGTTCTGTTTGATAGCATCTGCTTCTAATATTCTTTTAGCGATGTGGAATATATTTTCAATTGGATTTAAATCCGGACTACGTGGAGGAATAGCTAGTAGCTTCGCGCCTACTCTCTTCAATGCAACACGAGCCAGTGCACTGTTCTGACTCGGGTCACCATCTTGAATAAACAACTTAGACGCTTTCTGCGATTCTCGAAACATACGTTGGAATTCGCGTCCAATGAGTGTCTTAAAGTATCTCCCGTTTAAGGAGCTGTATTGTTCACAAAGAATAACTCCTTTGCCGTAGCTTATTGCAACAAAAAATTTTGCTAAGCGCCCTCCTGATCCGCAGTGCCCGCCCTTCGCTGTACATCCGTGAGCTAATCCTTCCTCTGGCTTACGCCATATCTTTCCTATGGGAGCGCGTGCTTGATCGTAGGGGTTATATTTGTGAATAAAACTCACCCCGTCTAGGTAAAAGGCGATTTTTTTCTGTCCAAACATTCCCGTTGTAGTATTTCCTCATTGCCTTGGCAAATTGTACACGTCTTTTGAAGTCTGTTTTTAGTAATACACCCTTCTTTCTACTATTCAAGTAACGATAGCCATTCGAATGAAGGAACCGTTGCACAGTGCGACAGGAAACTTCTCCAATATTCAAACCCGCTCTTTCCATTAGCCTTTTTACAGTGAAATTCCCGTCTTCGTCACGTAAAGTGGTGATGTGCCTTAAAAGTTGACGTTGTTGACGAGCGCTCAACTTTCGTGGTCGTCCTGGTAATTTCTTTCTATTTGGCGCGCGACTTCTTTCCTTTGGTTTTAGCCCTTGCAAAATCCTATAAACACTGGATCGAGAAACACCACACTTCTCCATAATTTCACTTTGTCTCATCCCTCTATACCTCTGTGCAATGCGGACAAATACTCGAGTTTCTTCTGAGAATTTCCCTTTGAAAACCATATTGTACAATTTTTTTCACTTTTCAAAGCTTTTGTCACGTCACCACAAAATTACATAATCACCTGTCATTAGTGTCTGCTAATTACTACCTATTATGCATCGGTATAAATCGAAAGTGCCCATAGTGTAGATTAAATGATAACATAAAAGACTCCTGATGAAGCTTTCTTTTGAAGCCATTTAAACTGAAGTATTTCAGACGTCTGAGAGGGATTTGATGCGCTTTTGCTATTCTTGCTTGGAAAAAAACAAGAAACCTTTCGGACTTTATGCTTCGGAGTACACCCAAAATTTATACGATGTATTTGCTGAAATATACTTTTAAATATATTTGGAGAGGAACTATTTTAGCAGTATTTGAAAATGGACCGATAAACAATATGCCTAAGAACATGAGCCAGCCACATGTCTTCTGCGGCCATGAAGGAATGTGTTATCTTTTAGCTGCTTGTTTGCATAATTTGTCGGTGTTCTCGTGTAAGCAGAGGTTAAAAAGATGGAAATGCTCAAAGAAGATTATGATTCAGATGAATTTTCCGCAGAAGAAAGGAACGATGAAACATCACAAAGCCAAGACGGGGAGATGCACTCGCGCACTGTAAGGCAAGTGTATCTGATAACGTACAGCCAGGCGAATGAAGCTAGATTCCCAACAAGAGATTCTTTTGTGCAGGCGGTGTTGTTTTCATTCTCTAACACACCAGCGAAAGTTGTTCAGTGGTGTTGTTGCCTAGAAAGACACGCAGTTGAAGGTATCCATTATCATATGGCGGTCAAATTAAACAAAAATCAAAGATGGCTCCAGAGCAAGAAATCATTGCTTGAGAAATTTGGGATTTCTGTTCATTTTTCGGCGATTCACGCGAACTACTACAGTGCATGGCAATATGTTACAAAGGAAGATTCAGCGTTTATCCAGAGCGTTGGTCATCCAGATCTAACAAACTACTATCCACCAAGAACGAATTTAGCCTCTGTTGCTAACCACTCTAGGCGAGAAAAAAAGCAATCATCAGCATTGGATGAAGTGGTAGAGGAGACATTGTATGGCAATGATGAAGCTGAGCTTGAGAGTGGAGACAACAACGAGCACCTTCTTAACAGCGAGAAACGAAAGAAAAAACGAATGTCATCCTACGAATTGTCTGAAATTGTAGTGGCTAGAAGGATTAAAACGAGAACGGAGTTGCTGGCACTTGCGCATGAACAGAAATTAGAGGGTAAAACTGACATTGCAGAGTTTCTTGTCAACAGAGGTTCGAAGGTAGTTGCTGAAATTTTAGAAACCGCTTGGGAAATGGAAGCTGCCGAGAAAACTCTTGAACGGCAAAGGAAGAGTAGGTTACAGCTGTTAGAAGAGGCAAGACTGGGAGAATGTGTGGAGAACTGTAATGGTGATTGGTTAATATGTGCGCGCGAAGTATTAGAGAGAAACGGAGTTGAAGAGAGCTATTTTGCCGAGCAAGTTTATGAACTTTTAGACAAGGGTCGTGGAAAGTACAGGAACATTATGATTGTCGGAGTAGCTAATTGTGGGAAAACATTTTTACTTAACCCACTGAATGTTATTTACAACACATTTTCCAACCCAGCCTCTACAAGTTTCGCTTGGGTGGGAGCAGAGAAGGCGGAGATTCTATTTTTAAATGACTTCAGATGGACACCATCTGTTATACAATGGCATGATTTTTTACTTCTTTTGGAGGGCCAGCTTGTGCACCTACCAGCTCCTAAATCCCATTACGCTAAAGACATAGCTTTTACTGGCGATACCCCGATTTTTGCGACAGGAAAGAATCCTATTGTATTTGTTAAGAACGGGATGCTGGACGAAAAAGAAACAGATGATGAATGTGCGGTGGAAAATATTTCGTTTCCACGCACAAATCCCGCGAGAAAAGCAAAAGCAACTACATCCTTGTGGCAAATACTTTGCCACCTTGATTTTAGGAGAAAACGGGGACGAGTATCTCTAAAAGCCGAAGATTTACGACGAGTAACCACGATTAACCACGATTAACCACAACTATGAAAAAAGCCAAGGAGTGTGTATTGTTTATCCCTGTGGTTAATCGTGGTTAATCGTTCAATCTCACTCTATACAATGTTTTTCGATTCTTTTAATGCGTTGTTTATTGCAAAGACGTCACGTTAAGATGCTGTATATTTGAAATTCATATGCGAACATAAATATGAAGAAGAAATACCATGAAAACAAACAGTTCATTGTACATTATGTAACGTTAACTTAGAATATATCATGCCTTCTTGTCCCGTAAAAGTTTAACTTTCATACTTGATGCCACGGTATACATAACCACAAATTCAGAGGTTTTCTTTAGTTTAATGGAGTGTACCGCTTATCAATATTTGGTACGGGAGCCTTTGTTGCGAATGATTGCATCAATTCTCTTGTTCATTGATGCGATTGTACTATCAATTAAACTATGATCAAGCTTTTGGAACGTTTGCACAATGCGTGCTGAAAATTGTTGATACGTTTCATAGCTGATGTTCTGTTTGATAGCATCTGCTTCTAATATTCTTTTAGCGATGTGGAATATATTTTCAATTGGATTTAAATCCGGACTACGTGGAGGAATAGCTAGTAGCTTCGCGCCTACTCTCTTCAATGCAACACGAGCCAGTGCACTGTTCTGACTCGGGTCACCATCTTGAATAAACAACTTAGACGCTTTCTGCGATTCTCGAAACATACGTTGGAATTCGCGTCCAATGAGTGTCTTAAAGTATCTCCCGTTTAAGGAGCTGTATTGTTCACAAAGAATAACTCCTTTGCCGTAGCTTATTGCAACAAAAAATTTTGCTAAGCGCCCTCCTGATCCGCAGTGCCCGCCCTTCGCTGTACATCCGTGAGCTAATCCTTCCTCTGGCTTACGCCATATCTTTCCTATGGGAGCGCGTGCTTGATCGTAGGGGTTATATTTGTGAATAAAACTCACCCCGTCTAGGTAAAAGGCGATTTTTTTCTGTCCAAACATTCCCGTTGTAGTATTTCCTCATTGCCTTGGCAAATTGTACACGTCTTTTGAAGTCTGTTTTTAGTAATACACCCTTCTTTCTACTATTCAAGTAACGATAGCCATTCGAATGAAGGAACCGTTGCACAGTGCGACAGGAAACTTCTCCAATATTCAAACCCGCTCTTTCCATTAGCCTTTTTACAGTGAAATTCCCGTCTTCGTCACGTAAAGTGGTGATGTGCCTTAAAAGTTGACGTTGTTGACGAGCGCTCAACTTTCGTGGTCGTCCTGGTAATTTCTTTCTATTTGGCGCGCGACTTCTTTCCTTTGGTTTTAGCCCTTGCAAAATCCTATAAACACTGGATCGAGAAACACCACACTTCTCCATAATTTCACTTTGTCTCATCCCTCTATACCTCTGTGCAATGCGGACAAATACTCGAGTTTCTTCTGAGAATTTCCCTTTGAAAACCATATTGTACAATTTTTTTCACTTTTCAAAGCTTTTGTCACGTCACCACAAAATTACATAATCACCTGTCATTAGTGTCTGCTAATTACTACCTATTATGCATCGGTATAAATCGAAAGTGCCCATAGTGTAGATTAAATGATAACATAAAAGACTCCTGATGAAGCTTTCTTTTGAAGCCATTTAAACTGAAGTATTTCAGACAATCGGCGTCAAAATTGTTGACACATTTCCCTTTTTAAACCCCTATTTCGTCAAGGTTCTCCCTCTTTGCCCCCCTCGCTTGTCCTGTCAGCCCCCCTCCCCCCAAAACAGTGTTGTGAGGCAATTGCTGCCATCTGGACGTACAAGCAAGCAACATTGCATGGGGGAGCGGGGTGTTTTCACAGTTTATTACTCTATGAAAACAGTGGTGTCATTTGGTAAACTAAAACTACTATAGAAACACAATGTGTCAACTAATTATGTCGCCGATAGTCTGAGAGGGATTTGATGCGCTTTTGCTATTCTTGCTTGGAAAAAAACAAGAAACCTTTCGGACTTTATGCTTCGGAGTACACCCAAAATTTATACGATGTATTTGCTGAAATATACTTTTAAATATATTTGGAGAGGAACTATTTTAGCAGTATTTGAAAATGGACCGATAAACAATATGCCTAAGAACATGAGCCAGCCACATGTCTTCTGCGGCCATGAAGGAATGTGTTATCTTTTAGCTGCTTGTTTGCATAATTTGTCGGTGTTCTCGTGTAAGCAGAGGTTAAAAAGATGGAAATGCTCAAAGAAGATTATGATTCAGATGAATTTTCCGCAGAAGAAAGGAACGATGAAACATCACAAAGCCAAGACGGGGAGATGCACTCGCGCACTGTAAGGCAAGTGTATCTGATAACGTACAGCCAGGCGAATGAAGCTAGATTCCCAACAAGAGATTCTTTTGTGCAGGCGGTGTTGTTTTCATTCTCTAACACACCAGCGAAAGTTGTTCAGTGGTGTTGTTGCCTAGAAAGACACGCAGTTGAAGGTATCCATTATCATATGGCGGTCAAATTAAACAAAAATCAAAGATGGCTCCAGAGCAAGAAATCATTGCTTGAGAAATTTGGGATTTCTGTTCATTTTTCGGCGATTCACGCGAACTACTACAGTGCATGGCAATATGTTACAAAGGAAGATTCAGCGTTTATCCAGAGCGTTGGTCATCCAGATCTAACAAACTACTATCCACCAAGAACGAATTTAGCCTCTGTTGCTAACCACTCTAGGCGAGAAAAAAAGCAATCATCAGCATTGGATGAAGTGGTAGAGGAGACATTGTATGGCAATGATGAAGCTGAGCTTGAGAGTGGAGACAACCTAACAACGAGCACCTTCTTAACAGCGAGAAACGAAAGAAAAAACGAATGTCATCCTACGAATTGTCTGAAATTGTAGTGGCTAGAAGGATTAAAACGAGAACGGAGTTGCTGGCACTTGCGCATGAACAGAAATTAGAGGGTAAAACTGACATTGCAGAGTTTCTTGTCAACAGAGGTTCGAAGGTAGTTGCTGAAATTTTAGAAACCGCTTGGGAAATGGAAGCTGCCGAGAAAACTCTTGAACGGCAAAGGAAGAGTAGGTTACAGCTGTTAGAAGAGGCAAGACTGGGAGAATGTGTGGAGAACTGTAATGGTGATTGGTTAATATGTGCGCGCGAAGTATTAGTCAAGAGAGAAACGGAGTTGAAGAGAGCTATTTTGCCGAGCAAGTTTATGAACTTTTAGACAAGGGTCGTGGAAAGTACAGGAACATTATGATTGTCGGAGTAGCTAATTGTGGGAAAACATTTTTACTTAACCCACTGAATGTTATTTACAACACATTTTCCAACCCAGCCTCTACAAGTTTCGCTTGGGTGGGAGCAGAGAAGGCGGAGATTCTATTTTTAAATGACTTCAGATGGACACCATCTGTTATACAATGGCATGATTTTTTACTTCTTTTGGAGGGCCAGCTTGTGTACCTACCAGCTCCTAAATCCCATTACGCTAAAGACATAGCTTTTACTGGCGATACCCCGATTTTTGCGACAGGAAAGAATCCTATTGTATTTGTTAAGAACGGGATGCTGGACGAAAAAGAAACAGATGATGAATGTGCGGTGGAAAATATTTCGTTTCCACGCACAAATCCCGCGAGAAAAGCAAAAGCAACTACATCCTTGTGGCAAATACTTTGCCACCTTGATTTTAGGAGAAAACGGGGACGAGTATCTCTAAAAGCCGAAGATTTACGACGAGTAACCACGATTAACCACGATTAACCACAACTATGAAAAAAGCCAAGGAGTGTGTATTGTTTATCCCTGTGGTTAATCGTGGTTAATCGTTCAATCTCACTCTATACAATGTTTTTCGATTCTTTTAATGCGTTGTTTATTGCAAAGACGTCACGTTAAGATGCTGTATATTTGAAATTCATATGCGAACATAAATATGAAGAAGAAATACCATGAAAACAAACAGTTCATTGTACATTATGTAACGTTAACTTAGAATATATCATGCCTTCTTGTCCCGTAAAAGTTTAACTTTCATACTTGATGCCACGGTATACATAACCACAAATTCAGAGGTTTTCTTTAGTTTAATGGAGTGTACCGCTTATCAATATTTGGTACGGGAGCCTTTGTTGCGAATGATTGCATCAATTCTCTTGTTCATTGATGCGATTGTACTATCAATTAAACTATGATCAAGCTTTTGGAACGTTTGCACAATGCGTGCTGAAAATTGTTGATACGTTTCATAGCTGATGTTTTGTTTGATAGCATCTGCTTCTAATATTCTTTTAGCGATGTGGAATATATTTTCAATTGGATTTAAATCCGGACTACGTGGAGGAATAGCTAGTAGCTTCGCGCCTACTCTCTTCAATGCAACACGAGCCAGTGCACTGTTCTGACTCGGGTCACCATCTTGAATAAACAACTTAGACGCTTTCTGCGATTCTCGAAACATACGTTGGAATTCGCGTCCAATGAGTGTCTTAAAGTATCTCCCGTTTAAGGAGCTGTATTGTTCACAAAGAATAACTCCTTTGCCGTAGCTTATTGCAACAAAAAATTTTGCTAAGCGCCCTCCTGATCCGCAGTGCCCGCCCTTCGCTGTACATCCGTGAGCTAATCCTTCCTCTGGCTTACGCCATATCTTTCCTATGGGAGCGCGTGCTTGATCGTAGGGGTTATATTTGTGAATAAAACTCACCCCGTCTAGGTAAAAGGCGATTTTTTTCTGTCCAAACATTCCCGTTGTAGTATTTCCTCATTGCCTTGGCAAATTGTACACGTCTTTTGAAGTCTGTTTTTAGTAATACACCCTTCTTTCTACTATTCAAGAAACGATAGCCATTCGAATGAAGGAACCGTTGCACAGTGCGACAGGAAACTTCTCCAATATTCAAACCCGCTCTTTCCATTAGCCTTTTTACAGTGAAATTCCCGTCTTCGTCACGTAAAGTGGTGATGTGCCTTAAAAGTTGACGTTGTTGACGAGCGCTCAACTTTCGTGGTCGTCCTGGTAATTTCTTTCTATTTGGCGCGCGACTTCTTTCCTTTGGTTTTAGCCCTTGCAAAATCCTATAAACACTGGATCGAGAAACACCACACTTCTCCATAATTTCACTTTGTCTCATCCCTCTATACCTCTGTGCAATGCGGACAAATACTCGAGTTTCTTCTGAGAATTTCCCTTTGAAAACCATATTGTACAATTTTTTTCACTTTTCAAAGCTTTTGTCACGTCACCACAAAATTACATAATCACCTGTCATTAGTGTCTGCTAATTACTACCTATTATGCATCGGTATAAATCGAAAGTGCCCATAGTGTAGATTAAATGATAACATAAAAGACTCCTGATGAAGCTTTCTTTTGAAGCCATTTAAACTGAAGTATTTCAGACGTCTGAGAGGGATTTGATGCGCTTTTGCTATTCTTGCTTGGAAAAAAACAAGAAACCTTTCGGACTTTATGCTTCGGAGTACACCCAAAATTTATACGATGTATTTGCTGAAATATACTTTTAAATATATTTGGAGAGGAACTATTTTAGCAGTATTTGAAAATGGACCGATAAACAATATGCCTAAGAACATGAGCCAGCCACATGTCTTCTGCGGCCATGAAGGAATGTGTTATCTTTTAGCTGCTTGTTTGCATAATTTGTCGGTGTTCTCGTGTAAGCAGAGGTTAAAAAGATGGAAATGCTCAAAGAAGATTATGATTCAGATGAATTTTCCGCAGAAGAAAGGAACGATGAAACATCACAAAGCCAAGACGGGGAGATGCACTCGCGCACTGTAAGGCAAGTGTATCTGATAACGTACAGCCAGGCGAATGAAGCTAGATTCCCAACAAGAGATTCTTTTGTGCAGGCGGTGTTGTTTTCATTCTCTAACACACCAGCGAAAGTTGTTCAGTGGTGTTGTTGCCTAGAAAGACACGCAGTTGAAGGTATCCATTATCATATGGCGGTCAAATTAAACAAAAATCAAAGATGGCTCCAGAGCAAGAAATCATTGCTTGAGAAATTTGGGATTTCTGTTCATTTTTCGGCGATTCACGCGAACTACTACAGTGCATGGCAATATGTTACAAAGGAAGATTCAGCGTTTATCCAGAGCGTTGGTCATCCAGATCTAACAAACTACTATCCACCAAGAACGAATTTAGCCTCTGTTGCTAACCACTCTAGGCGAGAAAAAAAGCAATCATCAGCATTGGATGAAGTGGTAGAGGAGACATTGTATGGCAATGATGAAGCTGAGCTTGAGAGTGGAGACAACAACGAGCACCTTCTTAACAGCGAGAAACGAAAGAAAAAACGAATGTCATCCTACGAATTGTCTGAAATTGTAGTGGCTAGAAGGATTAAAACGAGAACGGAGTTGCTGGCACTTGCGCATGAACAGAAATTAGAGGGTAAAACTGACATTGCAGAGTTTCTTGTCAACAGAGGTTCGAAGGTAGTTGCTGAAATTTTAGAAACCGCTTGGGAAATGGAAGCTGCCGAGAAAACTCTTGAACGGCAAAGGAAGAGTAGGTTACAGCTGTTAGAAGAGGCAAGACTGGGAGAATGTGTGGAGAACTGTAATGGTGATTGGTTAATATGTGCGCGCGAAGTATTAGTCAAGAGAGAAACGGAGTTGAAGAGAGCTATTTTGCCGAGCAAGTTTATGAACTTTTAGACAAGGGTCGTGGAAAGTACAGGAACATTATGATTGTCGGAGTAGCTAATTGTGGGAAAACATTTTTACTTAACCCACTGAATGTTATTTACAACACATTTTCCAACCCAGCCTCTACAAGTTTCGCTTGGGTGGGAGCAGAGAAGGCGGAGATTCTATTTTTAAATGACTTCAGATGGACACCATCTGTTATACAATGGCATGATTTTTTACTTCTTTTGGAGGGCCAGCTTGTGCACCTACCAGCTCCTAAATCCCATTACGCTAAAGACATAGCTTTTACTGGCGATACCCCGATTTTTGCGACAGGAAAGAATCCTATTGTATTTGTTAAGAACGGGATGCTGGACGAAAAAGAAACAGATGATGAATGTGCGGTGGAAAATATTTCGTTTCCACGCACAAATCCCGCGAGAAAAGCAAAAGCAACTACATCCTTGTGGCAAATACTTTGCCACCTTGATTTTAGGAGAAAACGGGGACGAGTATCTCTAAAAGCCGAAGATTTACGACGAGTAACCACGATTAACCACGATTAACCACAACTATGAAAAAAGCCAAGGAGTGTGTATTGTTTATCCCTGTGGTTAATCGTGGTTAATCGTTCAATCTCACTCTATACAATGTTTTTCGATTCTTTTAATGCGTTGTTTATTGCAAAGACGTCACGTTAAGATGCTGTATATTTGAAATTCATATGCGAACATAAATATGAAGAAGAAATACCATGAAAACAAACAGTTCATTGTACATTATGTAACGTTAACTTAGAATATATCATGCCTTCTTGTCCCGTAAAAGTTTAACTTTCATACTTGATGCCACGGTATACATAACCACAAATTCAGAGGTTTTCTTTAGTTTAATGGAGTGTACCGCTTATCAATATTTGGTACGGGAGCCTTTGTTGCGAATGATTGCATCAATTCTCTTGTTCATTGATGCGATTGTACTATCAATTAAACTATGATCAAGCTTTTGGAACGTTTGCACAATGCGTGCTGAAAATTGTTGATACGTTTCATAGCTGATGTTCTGTTTGATAGCATCTGCTTCTAATATTCTTTTAGCGATGTGGAATATATTTTCAATTGGATTTAAATCCGGACTACGTGGAGGAATAGCTAGTAGCTTCGCGCCTACTCTCTTCAATGCAACACGAGCCAGTGCACTGTTCTGACTCGGGTCACCATCTTGAATAAACAACTTAGACGCTTTCTGCGATTCTCGAAACATACGTTGGAATTCGCGTCCAATGAGTGTCTTAAAGTATCTCCCGTTTAAGGAGCTGTATTGTTCACAAAGAATAACTCCTTTGCCGTAGCTTATTGCAACAAAAAATTTTGCTAAGCGCCCTCCTGATCCGCAGTGCCCGCCCTTCGCTGTACATCCGTGAGCTAATCCTTCCTCTGGCTTACGCCATATCTTTCCTATGGGAGCGCGTGCTTGATCGTAGGGGTTATATTTGTGAATAAAACTCACCCCGTCTAGGTAAAAGGCGATTTTTTTCTGTCCAAACATTCCCGTTGTAGTATTTCCTCATTGCCTTGGCAAATTGTACACGTCTTTTGAAGTCTGTTTTTAGTAATACACCCTTCTTTCTACTATTCAAGTAACGATAGCCATTCGAATGAAGGAACCGTTGCACAGTGCGACAGGAAACTTCTCCAATATTCAAACCCGCTCTTTCCATTAGCCTTTTTACAGTGAAATTCCCGTCTTCGTCACGTAAAGTGGTGATGTGCCTTAAAAGTTGACGTTGTTGACGAGCGCTCAACTTTCGTGGTCGTCCTGGTAATTTCTTTCTATTTGGCGCGCGACTTCTTTCCTTTGGTTTTAGCCCTTGCAAAATCCTATAAACACTGGATCGAGAAACACCACACTTCTCCATAATTTCACTTTGTCTCATCCCTCTATACCTCTGTGCAATGCGGACAAATACTCGAGTTTCTTCTGAGAATTTCCCTTTGAAAACCATATTGTACAATTTTTTTCACTTTTCAAAGCTTTTGTCACGTCACCACAAAATTACATAATCACCTGTCATTAGTGTCTGCTAATTACTACCTATTATGCATCGGTATAAATCGAAAGTGCCCATAGTGTAGATTAAATGATAACATAAAAGACTCCTGATGAAGCTTTCTTTTGAAGCCATTTAAACTGAAGTATTTCAGACAATCGGCGTCAAAATTGTTGACACATTTCCCTTTTTAAACCCCTATTTCGTCAAGGTTCTCCCTCTTTGCCCCCCTCGCTTGTCCTGTCAGCCCCCCTCCCCCCAAAACAGTGTTGTGAGGCAATTGCTGCCATCTGGACGTACAAGCAAGCAACATTGCATGGGGGAGCGGGGTGTTTTTCACAGTTTATTACTCTATGAAAACAGTGGTGTCATTTGGTACACTAAAACTACTATAGAAACACAATGTGTCAACTAATTATGTCGCCGATTGCAGTCCTTAATACACCAGCTGAGATATATTTTTACTAATGGTTCTGTTATAGTAACTATAACATGATAAGCAAAATGGTTTCTTCGCTACGGTTGCTTTCAATCTAATGGGGTCTCTTTATTTTTCTGACGTAACAAGTATTGGCCTTTTCTCCACGCTAAAATGTTCTTTTCAGTGGAGAAAAATTTAACTAAATAGAAACATAAAGCCTAAGTCTTTTTAAAACCTAGCGGCCAAGTTAAGAACCTTGGAAGCTGGCTTGACCCAAACCTGAATATGCGTCACCATATTACAAATTTATGTAAGGCCGACTTTTTCTACTTGCATAATATCAGGCGCATATAGAAGAATTTATGGAGAGACAGCTTACTCACTCTTGTACACGCATTCATTACGAGTAGGTTAGATCACTGTAATGCTTTATTGCATGGCCTTCCCAAAGATCAAATAGCTAAGTTACAACGCGTGCAAAATGCTGCCGCCAGAATAATTATGGTATCGGGAAGTATTCTCACATCACTCCAGCACTCTATGAGTTACACTGGCTGCCAGTGCTAGCGCGTATACATTTTAAGATTTTATTACTAGCTTTCAAAGCCATTCACGGCCTCGCACCCGCATATATTAGCAATCTTTTAGTTATCAAACGCACAAGTCCTCGTACAATCTTCGATCTAACTCAGGCATTTTATTACAGCCACCTAGAGGTAAGATGCTGGCAACCCTGAGTGAACGTGCATTTCAGGCGGCTGCTCCGCATCTGTGGAACGAGCTACCATTGCAATTGCAATTACGCACTATTGGATCTGTAGGAACTTTTAAGAAGTCAATTAAGACTTTTCTTTTTAGGCAATCTTTTTAATAGTGGTTAATCGAGATTTTAATTTAATATTTAGAGACATTAATTGTAAAGCGCTATTGATCTGTCATTGTAAATAGCGCTCTATAAGTAATAAATTATTATATATTATAATATTTCAAGTTATTTCACAGGCATTTTTAAGGAAGTTCGCTACCTTTCTTATTGTGATAATTGGCTGAGATGTGTTAATACAGACTATCACATATACAACATTCCTTTTGTTTGGTCACAGTAGGTCAAAGTAGAGTTTTATGCTTTTACAGAAATGGGATGGGGGTGTTTAAGTTAACAAGGGCACCAATTTTCAGGCCACTGTTGTACAACGGTGAGATTTTATAAAGGAATTGAATGGGAAAAAATGGGATTCATTTGCCATCCAAATAAATTTTCTTCATTCCTTCAAAAAGAAGTGGCTGCTATATTACTGTAAGAATAAGAAGTGTGTTCAAAAATTAATTCTGAGCCTGACCAAAACTAAGCTTGACTTCTCGATCGCATTTTTCTGCCCTTGGTACCACCTGCAGCATTCTCACATTTACTACCTTTTTTTTACTACCATAAAAGCCAATAGTGGAGAATTCTTAAAGATGAGGTTTAAGAGTCGCAACTTCAATGGTTCGCCTTCTGAACTGAAGGCAATGTTACAAAAGGCAGACCTGGATAGCCGCCTAGATAGCCACAGCTTCCGCAGAGAGGTTACTACCAAGATTGTGGAAGGAAAAGCTTATTATCAGGTAGCTTTCTAAACCTTCAGCGTGGGGAGGGGGCTTTTTGTTTCAAGCACGTTTGACAAGCGCTTAAGAGAGAAAGAGACCGATAGCAACGAAAGAAAAGCAATTTTGCATGAGGACTGACCAGAGGCACAGAAAGCACATTGTATAGTGGTACCTAAGTACATGTACTACTTATGTGATATCACTTCTGACCAAATTGTCAGTTTTCTACTCCATCAGAGGTTTCTTTTCTTGTAAATAAGTAATTAAGTTATGGAATCATGAAAAAATATTTCTCCTTTTCATGTTGCAGAAAATGTACCTCTACTACAAGATAGTGAACTGCTCATCGATTCAGAAAACTGAACAACAAATCGACAGTCTGCCAAACGGTAAGTCAGAGCCTGAAAATGTTATTCATAGTTTAAGAAAACGCTTTGAAAGTACAGACTGATAAACAGCTTTCCCCTGTAAACCAACAAGATACTTGTTTCCAGGTTGGTTTGACTGCAGCTTACAACATCATTAAGAGACTTTTGAATAAAGAGTGGATTCTGTGCGAAAAGAAAATCGAAACGATTAATGATGGTGATAATGGTACATCGCAAAAAACCCAGTAACATTAGTATGTAAGGCCACCACCCACCCCTCCCACCTTCCCCCTCCATCCTTCCCCCGCCCATCCTCTTCCCTCCCCCCTCCACTCACACACGTACACACGGCTTTTAAGCAAACCGCTTGTGCTCTTGGGCAGAAAATTACTATTGTACATGAAAGGAACTGAGATTTTAGGGTTAAAACAAGTCTTTCTAATGTTTTACAGGGGTTTTTGGAACTGAAGTGGCCACTGAGCTAAATCGCGAAATCAAAAGAATGCAGTTAGACACAATGGTGAAATGTAAAGTGGGTCTTGAAGTTGTTCACAGGAACGCTGGGCGAAACCATGGCAAAAGAAATGTCATAGGAACTCGCGAATGCAGATCAGTGGCTAGTCGACATCAATGTCGATATTGATATCAGCATCAACTGTTGTTTCTAACACTCAGTAAGAAACTAACCGTAAACATCGTTAACTAAATTGGCTATTCAAAATTGCGGGTACAGAAAGGATCATTTGGGGTTTATTTGACAGGGCGATTTCCTTCTGATCAGATCGAAAGTCCCTTGCAATCCCTTGTAACTGGTGAAATAAACAAGAAATAAACTCACAGTTAAAATTGATCCTAGTACTTTGTGTGATACATGGTGTCAGAGCATACTTACTCTATGTGAATGGCAAACATAATGTTAACTATTTTCTTGTTCAATGACATTTTTCTTTAGAAACCATAAACGCCACGCCACATTCCCTTCCTCCTTCTCCACCCCCCCCCCCCGCCCCCAACATTTTTAGCGACTCAATATCCATCCGGATCCGATCCACAACCTACCCGCCCATATTGGTTTGATTGTTTGAGTGACTGAGGGAGTGAGTGCTTGCGTGCGTGCGTGCGTGAGAACAAAGGAAGGAAAGAAGAAATGAAAGAATTGATGAGTCAATGGAAAGACTTACCTTGCAAGTCGTACCGACGTTTTTGTAGCTTTTGATACCACGAGTGATACACCAATCCGACAATAACAGCAAGACACAGCAGACAGAAGAGAATGAGCAGGGCCATACGGTACACTTGTGTCTTGGATTCAAAAGAGGAATTTGCTCCGTTTCAAACTTCCTTTTTGTGGTCACCTTGATAAAATGCAATAAAAACGTTTTACTAAATCTTTTACGCTAAGGTAATTTGGATTTTAAATTTCTTACAGCCAATCTCACAGTTCGAACACCTGTGTAGTATACGAGAGGTAAGCAAAGGAAGACATGTGTCCATGTTAGCTCTCGTAAAGCACTGAAGACCTCTATAGTGAGGACTGTTTGTAAGGACTTTTTGAAATCTTGAGTGTGTTGTGTCAAGAAGTTCTTTTAGCAATCACGCGAGGGTTCGCCCCTAAAAGGAGATTTGATCGGGTTCGTGGTTCATACCCTAACTTCTGTCTCGACTAGGCTGATTGTTGATCTCTCCCTAATGGACGCTAAGGTTTTTTCCATGAAGGATTTTTTTGTGCCAGCTTATAAAAAGAGAAATTGGCTTTTTGATGGTCCAATAATTTGGAATTACTCGAAACTCCCCTACCGCCCGGGGTAGCTTCCTTGTGCAGCGGGCTTTGAATTCAAAGGGGACGGACTTAGGGCCAGAGGGGAAATCGCTTCTTCTTTCATCCCCTCCCACGCAAACTGCATTGACCCTGACAAAATGGTATAGTGAGCCGTCTGTAAATCAATATCAAATGAAATAAGAGTTACTGGTTATTTTGCGTGCGCGAGTCTCGACCGTGACCTCCCTCGTTAGCGTTAAGAATCCACTGGGCCTTCATAAGGCGGCAAGAAAGAACTTTACTATAACGGCTTTTTAGCGGCACTGCCACAACAAAGTAGCTCCCGTGCAGAGTGAAAACGGTATTTGAAGATACAACTGAAAACTGTCTGTTCTGCAATGTAGAAAACCGACACAGGTGGATGAATTTGACATGACCCTATAATCATGCCTAAATCACTGTTGATGTTGGCACTGCTCATTTTAATATTCTGATTTCGGCAAGAAAGAAGTGTTTGTTGAATGGGATGGGTACTCTTGTACCGGGTATGATTCCCTTGACATGATCATAGAGCTGGTGTAGTGTGTGTCGTTTTCTTGTCACACAGTCCTGTCAACAAATTAATACTTCCTAAAGGATTTCAATTTCACTCTGAGGTAAAGTTCCGGAAAAGGGCACGATATTGATTTCCTTTGGAAACACATTTACATCGTTCGTGAACCACGATGGGTCTTCGCGCATCTAGAGAACACTGTAGCGAAAATCACCAAACAATAGCAACTCGCCTATCTACAGATTCCACAGCGTTCAAGGTACATGCTACTGATTCTCAGCTCTCGGCGCAAGGTCAAGGGTTTATTGCTGCCACGGAAAGAAGCCAGCAAGCGAACTCATCGCAAGGCAGCATTCACAACTCTTACTTCAGGCTTAAGAATTCAAAATACAAGCTGAACCTATCAGAGGAAGCTGCTAGCCTTCAAGCAATGTTTGACCAGATTGAAACACTACGGAACATCGACCTTTGTCTAACTAAGGCTTCCTCCAATGTGGTGGAGGTCCTTGAGGGTTTGTATGATACCAGCGTTGATGGAGTCACGTTTGCCGGAAGCCAAAGGGCTCAAAAATTTTCCATTCTTGCGGATTTTGTCATCGAAATTGAGGGTGTCGAAGTCTTACAACGATTCGCACAGCAATGCTTTGAAGATTACTACAAGTTTAATGATAAACGAATGGGAGACTTGACTTGTTTTGACTGGGTATCAAGTACTTTAGGAACAATGCAAAACGCTATCTTTGAGTGTTTACTCCTGGTTTTATCAGCGATGCTTTACTTCACAGACTTTCATCACCGCTTTTGTTCCGCTTGCGCAAAAGCAGGCGTAGTTTCAATGTGTTTGGAGAACATCCAAACAATTGATGCTGACAGTATCAACTGGGAAAATGGAGATAAACATTCTGAGCCAGTTCTAATAATAAGCACCTGCCTTGGAATTTTACACAACATATCTCAGCGCCTCCGAGACCGTGTATTGTTTGCTTATAGTGAGGAAACGTTGCTCCGCTTTGTCGATGCAAAGGTGACGAGAATCGCCGCCTCCTCCTTACTCTGCCTGGCCTACTTAGTCGTCGAAGAAACAAACCACCTCATCTTAGCGGACGAGAACGTGCTTAATTTTATTGTAAGAATGTTAGATGAAGCATGGCAAAGAAAGCATCGCCGATCAAATGGATATTCCGCCAGGGAACTTGCGGAAGGACTCAGCCATCTTGCCATTAATGACACGAATAAGACGGTTCTTGGACATAAAGGAGCGATGGGTGTTTTAGTCGCTGTGCTTAGATCCTCTAGAGCTAATGACGAAAGGGCAAGTGCGCTGAGAGCTTTTTGGATGCTGGCTTTTGACGACAACAATAAAGAAGTGATTAGACAGGATGCAGGTGCACCAAGAATGTTGCGCCAGTTACAACACAGTAAAGACCCCGAGGTACAAAAGGCAGCGGCAGGTTGGTTATGGGAGCTGGAGGGCAAAACAGCGAGGAGCGTGGAAAAGCAAGAAGGAACTCGGAATCATGTGATGATCAGTTACCAATGGGACAACCAGGATGTCTTGATCGAAGTGAGGAGAAGGCTTCAAGCGAGTGGATACAAAATGTGGATGGATCTGGAGCAGATGGGAGGCTCTACATTAGAGGCAATGGTCAAGGCTGTGGAGGACTCTTCTGTCGTTCTGATCTGCTTGTCGCAGAAATACAAGGAAAGCCCGAATTGCCGATCAGAGGCCGAATATGCGTATCAGTTGAGAAAGGACGTCGTTCCTCTGATGATGCAACACAAGTACAAAGCAGACGGCTGGTTGGGAATGCTCTTGGGCACAAAGCTGTGGTTCGACTTTCGGAATAAGCAAGGTATTGAAGAGAGCATGGCAAAGCTGGTGAAAGAGCTGGGAAAACGGGGGAAAGATGGTGACTTGGCAGATGGAACAGCCGAGCCAGCGATTCGACCAACTGCAGCGAATGCTATTACGTCCGAACCAGTGGCTGTCGTGTCTGGATGGACAAACGAAGAGGTGAGACAGTGGCTCAAAGAAGTTGGATTAGAAAACGTCTGCGATGAGGATATTTCGGAGATGAATGGGCAGACACTGATTGATCTGCAGCAGCTTCGTGGAGAATGCCCAGAATACTTCTATGGATGTTTGGAACAGAACTTAAAGCTCGCAAACATGTTTGACGTATTTAAGTTCAGAATGGAGCTTGCCAAACTCCTGGAAAAGTGAGTAACATGAAGTCAAAAGTAGACGAATTCGTTTGCGGTCATACAGGGGACCGTGGGCTCAGTTGGTAGGACACCAGGTGAACTGAAGGTCGATATTTTATCCCCGGACAACCCCAGAAATCATAGCGTTGGACATTAGTGCCCAGACTCCCAATGGTGTCCGGTGGGACAATACAGGAAAAAGACAATTACTGCAAGTTACCTCGTTATTTTCTTGAGTTGTTTTCTGTAGGATGCTAGTCACCACAGTAGTCTCATTTCCAACATATGCTCGAAAATGCCGCCCAAGTTTGCCTGCGTTGCCGTCTATTACCACACCGGAGGTAAACTCGTATGGCAATATTTGGCTGACTTGAATCCATGAGACGTTAAACAGGTCGCTTCGGTAATGTGCCGTGTAAAGGTCAACTAAAATGCCGTCAACTTCGCCAAGTCTCAAGGCCTCAACGAGCCGCTCTAGGGAAGGGAAAGTGTTCCCTGTTGAGGAGAAATTTTGGGAGAAAAATGACGATAAATGTCAAAATGTCAAATTGAACTACAGAGTGTCGTATTTGGACCTTGTCAATAGGGAGCTTTAGCAAAGACGAAGGAGATACTCGCTCTTTTTATACAGCTACTATGTAAATCTCAGGTTTAATTGAAGGTGATGTATCGTTGATTTTTACTTTACGTTATCGCCACCATGTTGCTAGACTGTAAACAATAGATCTCTCATTAGTTCGTTTTCTTCGTCCACCATCATTAATTGTTCGTTTTACCATTGTTGTCTTTGTCTCTAGAGATTGGCTGAAAATCACTTCTGTATGTGATATATGACAGCATCCAATCCTTCTCGTTTTTGTAGCGATTCCACTATTATTAGAATTTGTTTAACTTGGAAATGCTGGCGAACTCTCCAGAACAAATTAAAATTACTTTAAACGGCGACGAAAATAAGGAAAACACAGAAAAAGTTGCCGTCGTGGGCTCACGTTCTCGAGTAAACATAAATTTTGGTCATTTCACTTTGCTGTTTTGCAGAGAATGGCGAAGAAACGTACAAAAATGTAACCCACGTCCAGAACGATTGTTTTTGTTGATTAAACCCATTGTTTTGTGGCGTTCTCGTTGCCGTTCCCGCTGCCGTTCTCAATGCGTAAGCTTGGTTTTAGTAAATCGAAGAAAAATGCTGCAAGAAATCAAAATGCAATCGAAGTACATCAGATACTTTCGTCTATCTTTAGTTAAAAATCAAATAAAATAAGTAACAGCGCGCTCTTCAATTGAGTGTCGTAAAACCAAAACCAAAGTATTACTCTAGCCAATCACAGCGATGCAAACAGCGCAATGAACCAATCAGAGAAAGAAGCAATTACATGTCACCGGCGCAAAACGCGGGAAAATGCACGTGTGCAAGTCGCGATTGGCCAGGTTTTGGTTTTGCTTCTCATTGGTTGAGAAAGTGGCGCGAGTTTTACTGGCCAATCACAGAGTGAAGCAATGCAAAAACCTAAGCAAACGCAATTACCATTCGACACTCAAATGAAACCACTCTAAATGAATACAATCGTCATAAGTTTAATTACACAACCTCCTGATGTGGCTATGTATCGGATAAGAATTTCATATTCTGGGAACTGAGCCAGCGAGTCAACTTGCAGAAAGAATTAGAGGTGTCTTTCACAGCAGTCATGCGCATTAAAATGATATGAAATTGTTTGGTTTTCCAAACATTGATTGTTATTTTAAGAGACGCTTTCGGCCTCGCGCCTTTTTTTTCAGGTAGGATGTACAGGATGCTGGCAAAACAAACACTGTCTTCAAATAACCCCGTGACGGCTTTTGTGCCTGTACAGATCTCAACGCTGAATTTCTTTCCGTGTAAAAGAGCCCTTAAGTAATAGCTTCTACGAACTTCCAGTGGTAGAACAAAGGTAAGAATTTTTTTAACAGAGGAATTTCTGTCAATGTGAAATACCTTTTTACCCCGAGCCACATGTAAGTGCTGGTCAAGGATCCGCACAGACATAGAAGATGTGAGAGAGCTAACGAGGAGAGAAGACAACACGATTCCAGTCAGAAACCAAAAGATGGCGATTGATCGGCCAATAACCGTCTTGGGGTATCTATCTCCATATCTAGTGAAAAAGAAAAAAATTGAACTTACGATGACGTGTCATATATGGTTTGAAAGCTTAACCAGATACGTTCCTGAGGTCTCATTTGTTTTGTTATATCCATTCATTGTAAAAAAACGAGGGCCGGATTTTTTTCTTGTAGTAAACAACTAAAGTGCGTTAACCAAACACAATGATTCAGTCGGTGTAGAATAAAATCGCGTGAGCGGTTCGTAGGAGACGTCTCAACGACAAAAACGGGCGTAGTATTGATACCACTACTGCCAATGCGTAACTGCTACTGCTACTATATACTGCTACTGTTGTCGCTACTGCTTCCTCCACTGTCACTGCTACTGCTACCGATACTGAAATTACTGCCTCTGCTGCTACTGCTATTGCTACTCTACTCAGTGCTAATGCCAACGCTGCTACTACTACAACCACTGCTACTGCTTCTGCTACCGACCACTGCCACAACCACTGCCGCTACCGCTAATGCTACTGCTTCCGCTGTTGTTGTGTGTCGACGAAAATTACCATTTACACTAGTATCTGCTAAAAACACTAAAGTAAATATTACCCGGAACATTCAAGGTTCTTCCTCACCCAACACTTGTCATAGTAATAAGGGACCACCAGATGCCTTCCAAGATTCCATTGTGAAAATATAGGTAGAACTGCTTATAATTGTCCCTAGATTCCTGAAGTGAAGAAAATATTTCAAATCTTCAAAGAGCAGTTTTCAATTGACTGTCGTAAAACCAAAACGAAAGCAATTACTTTGACCAATCACAATAGCCTACAGAGCAGGCGTTTTTTGGTGTACGAACGCTCGTTTGAAGGCCGCCATCTTCGATGCGTGAAACCCGTCAATCATGTTTTGGTGCTTTGACTGGCGCCTCCTGCTACAGGGGTATTGTTATGTGGTTTAGAAATGAGAAAAGCAGGAGCTGTTGGGGTCTAAAAAAGAAAAATAAGGGGTAACCACGAATCTTTCGAAGATAATTTATCCGGAGAAATCTTAAAAATAGTTAAAATTAACGATGTATGGCAATGTTTCTTTCCAAATTAAGCCTTAATTATTTCTTCGAAATGCCTGCATGGTAGCCGTCGTGGCAGGTGTTCGAAGGGGAGGGAGAGAGGGAATTTGAGCTCGCTCAAATTTCCTGTTTCCCGTCCCCTTCGAACGGCTTATACTCTAATTTTCTTTTTCAGTAATCATAGGCCTTGGCCTTACCGTCACTTAAAGTGACATGAGGCTCCAATAAGGGAGAATACTTTTTGAAGAAGAGGCTCGATTTCACCCTGAGTATTTTTTCTCCCGCAACTAGTATGAGAAAAGTATAGCTCCTTAGAAAACGACAGAAAATTTGTTAATGTATGTTCTACAGTAGAGTACACGGAAGACATAGGAGTTTTTGACTACATACCTGCAAAAAGTATTTTGTTGTTCTGCAGTCTGCCGTCTGAACTAACAGGTTTCACTTTAATCTTGTAGGTGCTGTATGTCTTGAGTCCATCCAAAGAAAGTTCCCTGGACTCTGCGCTTACATTCACAGAAACCTTGGACGAGTTCACCACAGGGTAACCAGCCTCCTTGGTTACTTCATAGGTCACGTGGTAATGTGTAAGTTGATTGATGACCTGATCACGTGGCTTATTCCACATGATTGTAACGCCAGTTGGGTTATCCTTGTTAACAGTTTTCATACCAGGAAACAAGGTCTCTATGCGTAACGGAGAATAGACTTAAAGTGCACCTAAACCTAAAAACGTTTTTTGGCTAAAATTAATCTTTGTACCTGTTCGAAAAGTATCACGCCCTTTTGCCAAATGTTGGCTTTTTAAAGGCTTCACAAGTAGCCTGAGTATCAGGCCCTATCGGGGAATCGGGGACGACGGAGGGGAAGGAAGAAGAGAAGGGCCTGACACAAGGCCATTGATTCGCTTGTTTCCAACATCCAGATTCTGGATGTTATGCTAATTGGTCAAAAGACAACAAGAAACGTCACGTGAGTCAACCGGAAGTCAAGCTTCCAGCGCAGGGGTTACAGACGCCATATTGAAGTTTACTCTCATGACACATGACAGTTACCGGAAGTGATTTTGATTGGCTAATTATAACACGCGCTGTGTGGGGGTGGAAGGCTTATGAGAGGCTGTTTGTGTCAGGCGTTTCTTCCTTCGCTTTCTCGCTCTTTTTGCCTTCCCCACCCTAGAAACGCCTGATACTCAGGCTACTTCACAAGTTAAGAAAAAGTAGACATCACTTGGTACCTGACGACCGAGTCAGAAGGGGCGTGGGTCTATTTTTGACTTGAAGTCACAAACTGATTTGGATGCATCTTTGCAAAGACTTAATATGAAAGTGCAATGCTAATCAGTTTGTGACGTCAAATCAAGAATAGACCTACTCCCCTTCTGACTAGGTCGTCTACCAAATGATGCCTACTTTTTCGTAAGTTTTGAAGCCTATAAAAAGCCAGTATTTGGCAATAAAAGGTTAATCTCATCCGAATATTTTATTGTATCGGCTAAAGAAACCGAAAACTTCTGAACTTGGTCAGTTACCTGAGATAAGAATCGGATAAAAAAGTGATCCTGAACAGCTTTGAAATTGTGTGCTCGGTGACCTAGCTTTTAAGTGGAAACAAGGCTGGAGTTGACCTCAAACCTCGAGGGTTGTCCAATATACACGAACTGATACGACCCGTAAATGGCATCTTGCTTTTAGAACGGGTCGTACGAGTCGTACAGTTCGTGAAACAATGGTTTACGGGTCGTACAGTTGGTGCAGTGCATAACATTAGTGAGACTTAGGGTTTATATTCAAGGATTCGTGCGACTCGTACAGGTCGTGAAACAATGGTTTACGAGTCGTACAGTTGGTGATGTGCATATCGTTAGTGAGACTTAGAGTGTAGATACAAGTTGACGACTCGTACGGCTCGTACGACTGGTACGGGTCGTGAAACAATGGTTTACGAGTCGTACAGTTGGTGATGTGCATATCGTTAGTGAGACTTAGGGTGTAGATACAAGTTGACGACTCGTACGGGTCGTACGACTCGTACGGGTCGTGGAACAATGGTTTACGAGTCGTGCCGTTGGTGATGTGCATATCGTTAGTGAGACGTAGGGTGTAGATACAAGTTGACGACTCGTACGGGTCGTGAAACAATGGTTTACGAGTCGTTCAGTTGGTGATGTGCGTGTCATTAGTGAGACTTAGGGTGTAGATACAAGTTGACGACTCGTACGGGTCGTACGACTCGTACGGGTCGTGAAACAATGGTTTACGAGTCGTTCAGTTGGTGATGTGCGTGTCATTAGTGAGACTTAGGGTGTAGATACAAGTTGACGACTCGTACGGGTCGTACGGCTGGTACGGGTCGTGAAACAATGGTTTACGAGTCGTTCAGTTGGTGATGTGCGTGTCATTAGTGAGACTTAGGGTGTAGATACAAGTTGACGACTCGTACGGCTCGTACGACTCGTACGGGTCGTGAAACAATGGTTTACGAGTCGTTCAGTTGGTGATGTGCGTGTCATTAGTGAGACTTAGGGTGTAGATACAAGTTGACGACTCGTACGGGTCGTACGACTCGTACGGGTCGTGAAACAATGGTTTACGAGTCGTGCCGTTGGTGATGTGCGTGTCATTAGTGAGACTTAGGGTGTAGATACAAGTTGACGACTCGTACGGGTCGTACGGCTGGTACGGGTCGTGAAACAATGGTTTACGAGTCGTTCAGTTGGTGATGTGCATATCATTAGTGAGACTTAGGGTGTAGATACAAGTTGACGACTCGTACGGCTCGTACGACTCGTACGGGTCGTGAAACAATGGTTTACGAGTCGTACAGTTGGTGATGTGCGTATCATTAGTGAGACTTAGGGTGTATATACATGGTAACAACCCGTCGATTCGTACGACTCCTAAGGGTCGTGAATCCGTGGTTTTCGAATCGTTCAGTTGGTGAAATGCATATCATTAGAACGACTATGTGTTGACGAGTCGTATGACCTGTACGACTGGTACTTTTGAGTCTTAATGTGTAGTCGACATAACTGTGTCCAAAACCTGGTTTGAAACAACGTTTTACAGTTGGAGTTTTAATACGGTCCGTTGGTTGCTTGAGTGTAGCTGCAGTGGCTGCGAAACTGTACGGATCGTGCATTTAGTGCGTTTGTCCTGTTGTAAATTGTAGGTATTCTCGTTTTCGCTCTAAAATTAGGCGGAAGGTGTTTAGAACGTGAAACTAGCGAGCGCGTGCGATGTAGGGAACGTTGTGTGTGAACGGCAACTGTTCGGTTGCTTTGTTAATGCTATCTTCAACATCTTGAGTAATCACTCAGATTTGTAGCCACGTCGAGTTGCAGTAATGGGTGTCTGCTTTGCATTTTGTTAATTGTAACACCAGAATTATTTGAAACTGGAATTTAAAAATTATGTTTAATTATTGTCTATTCTTTTGACAACAAAATAACATTGGGCAAAAAGTACTTTAACTCTGTATGGAGTAAAAACAACTGCGCGTGCGTTGTTGCATTAACCGAACTACTGAACCGAACAGTATCGACAATGTGTAAACAAATTATGCTAATGATATCTAAACATGCGCATTTTTAACGTACTCAGGGGGATTCCTGTTTTTCAATGTCTCAATGAATTAGTTGTGTTTTATTAGTTGCGTGGTATTGATTCCAGTTAGAAAAGCACGCGTTTTACCTTGATAAACAAGGTTTTGACCTGGTTATTACATGTTAAAGGGCGTCAATTGTACTCTGGATTGTTGGGTTGAAAACGATTGGAATCGGCCGAATTTCACGCATGTATGTTGCTTTAACCAGGGTCATCAAGGTGTTGCTATCATTGAAAATAAAAAAGTGTCATAATTTGTTACGCTTATCATTGACATTTATACCAATATACGTTATTTTACTTAATGTCAATGAAGGGGATGTCTTTCGTGTAGTTGGAATCAGTCTTCATTAGTTTAATAGACAGGAGAATGGAACTATATTGAAGTGATTTAAGCTTCTTGAACTTAATTACGGGGATAATAATAGACAGGAGAATGGAACTATATTGAAGTGATTTACGATTCTTGAAGTTAATTTCGGGCATAATAGTAACAAATAAATAGATCTATGGTTGGTCATGTCTTTTGTAAATGTGGTGGCTCCTAAAAGAGCCGTTGTTTAATAATGCCTACTGTGCTATGCCAAATTTATAGATGTCGGCTTGCAGAATTTATCTTCCTTTGTCCACTGTTCGTCTCACTTCGTGGGAGGCCGTTCAGATGAAGAAGTTTGCGGTGATCAACATCGTAATAAAACAAAGTGTGAGCTTTGGAATCTGCGTTGTTTAAAATGAAATCTATTTGCCGGGCTCTTTTCTCGGCGGTGAAATGTGTTGCCCAAAACTGCGACAGCATTATCCACAATTTTCAGTGCTCTGACGCTTAAACAACGAGAAATAAACAAGCACTTTTAGTATGTAGCGCTTTTGGGTTCCCGCGCTTTGGGCTTTCACGCTTTTAGAACGAGGTGTTTGTGTCACTTATCATTAGTATATGTAATGTATGTATGTATGTATGAATTTCACCATCAGTACGGTCGGTGAACTATTGTTTTACCAGGACGAAGAATATGCATTTATGTTAAGCGTTTTTGTGCTCTGAAGCTTAAACAACGAGAAATAAACAAGCACTTTTATTGTATGTAGCGCTTTTGGGTTCTCGCGCTTTGGGCTTTCACGCTTTTAGAACGAGGAATATACGTTGTATTTTGCGCTTTAGGGCTTCTACGCTTTTAGAACGAGGAATATACATTGTCCTTAGCATGTTTGTCTCACTTACCATTAGTATATGTAATGTATGTATGTATGAATTTCACCAACTGTACGATCCGTGAACTATTGTTTTACGACTCGTACGGGTCGTGCGGGTCGTACGGGTCGTACACCGGGTTGGGGCAAGTGTCTCACTAATGATATGCACTTCACCAACTGTACGACCCGTAAAGCATTGTTTCACCACCTGTACGGGTCGTACGAGTCGTACGAGTAGAGTCAAACCACTCACGAGTCGTATCTGTTCGACAGTATTGGACAAGGATGCGCAAACCTCATGTAACTAGCTATCATAACAAAGACATGATTTACACAACTACATTTGATGTACTACAACAACACCTTACAACTTCGCCGAAAAACCTCAAACAACCCCCCCCCCTCCCCCCTTCCTGGTTCAGAAAGCGCAAGAATCCAATTTTGCACTCCTAAATTCGAGAACAATATTATTCACCTTCCAGCTGTCCATTAATCCCTGCACATTTCAATACGCTTTGCGTTACAACATGAAAAGTAGTCGTAAGTTTGGGTCAAGGCAGCTCCAGTTTCTACCACATTTCCCCACAGACCAGGTGAAGCATAGAAGCATGGAAGTGTAAACTGATCGGCTTTCGCTTGCCATTGTTATTTGGAAAAAAAGAATCATTTTACCCTCAGACCAAGTCCACGCCTCAACACAGCGGCTAGCTTTTCCGTCCCCCTTGCGTGTAAAAGCCAGGACGTACTCTCGCACAGAAAGTTGACACCTCTCTGAATCCATTCAGTTCAATTTGAGTCTCATTGACACCCAAAATCTCAGTCAAAAGCGATGATCCATCCACCATGTTTTCGAGTAACACTTTATATCCAAGTACAATTCCATGCACGTGTTCGGGTAAAACATGTTTCCAGGCAACAGAGAATGTCGTGGAATTCAGCGGTGTGGTAGTTACATTAATTGGAGCCTTGCTGGGGACTGGAAAGATAAAACGTTTTTCAGAGTTGCGCTCCTGGTAATGGGCTTTCGGTTTTTTTTTTTATCAATTTGTTGTAGGAATGAGTTTATTTTCTTCCAAGTTCTAAGCCCAAGGCTACATGCATTGATACACCCTGTGTTTGAATGATAAAACAATGCGCTTGTGATTATCGGTGGTTCGCTATGTATGTTGCCAGCATCATTTTGTTAGGTATCGTTAGTTCTCTGGTCGTCAGTAATTAAACTTACAATATGGGTCGTCACTGAGACTAGTGTTGACATTTAATTATTGCTTCGACAAAAGTTAATAAATGTTTTTCTCGCTAAGGTACATTCGTTGCGTTGAGAACTACAGGAAAATTGACTTCATGTCACAGCATAAGGAAAACGACAAGAAAACAAAAGAAAATGCACAAGAAATAAATAGTCTATAGTGAAACTTTTTAAAGGAGCTCTGTCATGCTATTTCAGTCCGCTGTAATTGACAAAATTCGTCTTGAAACTAGGGAAAACACAAAAATAATGAGGCAGTTTATTTACTCGAGAACGTGTTCCTACACCGAGATATTCTAGACTAAATACCGTCTTTTTCTGTTACAGATGGCAAGAATGGAAAAGGGATTGCGTTTTGAAAACTGTAGTCTAAATTTGTCAAATTCTCGCATGCCCATGGCCAAAAATGTAGTATGGATGGTTATTCTGGCACAAAATCGATTGATATCTTTCTCCAACATTTCAAAGAATATTTTGGCACGAGTAAAAGTCATTAGGTATCATTTCTGTGTTGTTTTCGCCGAAAAACAGAAAAACTCTTAAGACAGAGCCCCTTTAAACCCTAATATTAGCAAGTATACCCCCCGCACTCTCCGCACTGTACCTTTGTTACTTGTTGATTACTTCCTTTTTTCTCACCACCTCAGTTTCTGTTTGATTGAACAGTGTTAGTATAAGGATAAATTAGCCTCATCTTACCACTTTCCTCTGTCAGTATTAAAGTACAGGTGCTTTCAACTCCGTCGCCTTTTCTCGTAAAAGCCAACATCTTGAGGCAATACTATGTGAAGGGTTTGATGTCATGTAATTCAACCCAAAAGTTGTTGGGGCCCAGTACAGTAACTTTGCGCGGCCAGCTTTCAGTTTGTTCTTCTTTTGGTTCCTGTTGGTGATGTATTGCACTCATGAACTTCATTGTCAATCTGTAACCAAGGATAATCTCGTTTCGTTCTAAATCAGGAACTGGCTTCCATTTCACAAGGATAGAAGACTGATCTTTGTTCTCTGCAGGGATGTTCTGTGGCGGGAGCCCTGGAACTAAAAATTAAAACAGAGTCAATTTTTTTGCCTCGAAGAGCGCAGCACTACTAACGACAATCTGTCATGAGAACGTAACGGATAAACAGTTGCCGAGATCGTAGTAGGGTGCGAAGTAAATTATCTACTTTACACCAGTAGCCGAATTTCCTTGGGACAGAAAGTCCCGGTAACTTAACGGGCCCACAAACCATATTTTGAACTCAAAATCTCAATAAAAGTATGGTGTGTTTTAACCTCTAATGAAGTCCATTTTGTTTCTTTAACTGATAATTTAACTGTATAATTTTCAAAACCTTTTAAACTTCCATCTGGAATGGCAAACAAAACTGCTTAACGGGCCCGGTAATTACCGGGAGCTTCGAGAAACGGCCCCCTGGTCTATAGAGTTCTAAAGTGTAACGTCACAAAAACTTAAAATTTGTGAAATTATGGGATTGGGCGTCATTTTCGAATGGAGCATCCTTAAAAAAGGGTCCTTGCCAAAAATTAGCTCTTAATTGTAATTCCCAGCCGAAATATAAAGGATTGAAATTTGACACTGCCCCATATAAATGTCTCTAATTTTGAGTCAGTTCTAAACTGAAAGAACTGAAACAAATTTTGAAGGGGTTTGTATGGGATGCCATCAAACTTTGATCCCTTATATCTCTACTGAGAATTGCAATTCGGAGCTAATTTTAGGGATTAGGGTGTCTTTGAGGATGCTCTATAAGAATATGGCATCATATTCCATAATTTCAAAAATTTTATTTTTGTGACCTCATCACTTTAGAACTCTATGTCGTCAAAGTGTGTTGGGAGTGTTAGTCAAGTGACTTGTTCATGCTCTTGCCCCAAATCTGGGTCTAGCCCTACCCTAAGCCCCTAGAACTTAACCTGAAGGTCAGAAAATCAACTGGAGCCCTTAAATCCCCTGCCCTGGCTTCACTTAATCTTAGTCACTGCTATCCTCTAGTGGTGTCAGAAGCACCGGTCACGTGACCTCAATATTTCCCTCAAAAAGGGTTAAGAGCAAATATCCAGAAAAATCAAACAAGAGCAAATTTCTTCGGCAAGGCTTCAAAACCTAATTTCGCTCACCTTTTCCATATACCTAGCCCCTAGCAAGAATACAAACAGGCTGTGGGTATTTCCTCGAAATAGTTTTGTGTTTCCGAGAAAAACAACATTTTCGATTTAACATCCAGACTCAGTTTAGCGAGTCCCAACTGGATTGAAAATCGACCATTTTCATTCGATCCGCATGTCGCAATTATCGAGCACAGGAACATTAAAATACAACCAAATTATTGCACAACTTTTCCTTGTCCAAAAACCACAATTTCAAGAATATTGGATTGATCTAATTATTTCCTGGTAAACAAAACCAAAGTGTTCTCCAACGTTATGTTCGTCGGTCGGTGAAAAGAATTGTTGTTTTGACCATGTGCCATATCACCGAATTTTACAAGATTACGGATTTTAATTGAGGAAGGTTAGGTCTTTCAATATATGTAACATTTAGTTTGGGCAATTGATTTAGCAGTCGTCAAAAAATTATTCAAAATCGTTTACTGTAGACACAAAATCACGCCAGCAGTGTCGAGTGCGTGACCAAAGTATCAATATTATTATTGTAACGCCTATCTACACACCAATATTACTTCAGTTCGAAAAGTCAGCGTTACAAAGGTATAAATGACATAAACATGCCTACTTTCTTCGATGGTCGTATTACGGTGGCCTGTAAGGGACATCTATTAGTCAACACATTTTTTATTTAGTTTTATTCATGTATTACTCAGTTACAAGTCGAGATCTCAACTAACCCGAGATCTCGCCTTACAATGCGAGATCTCGCGTTATAACTCTATATCTCGACTTATAACACCAGATCTCGACTTATAACTCGAGATGTCGACTTATAGCGCGAGATCTCCACTTATAACGCGAGATCTCCACTTATAACTCGAGATCTCGACTTATAACGCGAGATCTCCACTTTATAACCCGAGCTTTCGACTTATAACTTGAGATCTTGACTGAGAACTCGATATCTCGACTCGAGACTCGGCCGTGGATGTTTTCGTTATTATGTTGGGACATTGCCAACTGAGACAACTGTTACATAATGGCGATCTTCACAGCTTTGTTTGCATCTTTGCGTAACTTAAATGCATGGATATTCAAACCGTACAAGCTGGCTGCTTTCGTACTTGGTTTGGTATTGTTTTCTTCCGGTTCCGGAGAGGCTAATGCGGTATTACCATCTTACATCCCAGCTCTCAGAGTGTCGCATCATGGGAGAGATTCTTTGGTAGAACAATATTTCCATCTTGGCTTAAATTAAGTCGAAATTACATCCTTTCTACTATTTATCAATGGGATAGGTATAGGCCTCAGGCAGTTAAAGAGAATTCTGCGAAGGAAAGGCCTAAGAAGACGGCAAAACTACAGCGATCCCGCTGAGGTGGTTAGCGCCGACGTTGAGAGAGAGCTTCAGGGAAGTGGAAGCTGAATAGGTTATCGTTTGATGCACCAAAGGTTGAGAACTGATTATGGGCTAGTAGTGGATAGAGAAACGGTGAGAAATGTTCTTAAAACACTGGATGCTGACGGTGTCGAGCGTCGCTCAAAACATAGGTTAAAAAGGGGGAAGTATCAGTCCAAAGGACCAAACTACATTTGGCACATTGACGGATATGACAAATTGAAACCATTTGGTTTTTGCATTCATGGTGCAATCGACGGGTAGAGTCGTCGTATTTTATGGCTTTAGGTTGGTTCCACTAACAATTATCCTCGTATTGTATTGTCGGAGAATATTTTGTGGATTGTGTGGTCCAAGTGGGGGGGGGGGGGGAGTTCCTCGAATATGTCGTGGTGATGCTGGTACAGAAAATGTTAACATCGCTGCAATGCAGCGATTCTTCAGACGCAATGCAACCGACACCTTTGGAGGGGAAAAAAGCTTCCATTATGGAAGATCTGTCTCAAAACAACGAATTGAAGGATGGTGGGCATTTCTCAGAAAAAGCGAGACCGACTGGTGGATTACTTTCTTTAAAGACCTCAGAGACCAAGGTTTGTTCGATGATGACGATTACGTTCACACGCAGTGTTTTATGCCTCTTTTGAGGGCAGAACTAAACAGAGTTGCGCGGCATTGGAACCTCCATAAAATTCGCCCTTCTGGAAATGAAGATTCGCCTTCTGGACGACCAGATGTCCTATACTTTTTACCAGAGGCTGATGGCAGGACAACGTATCTCAATGAAGTTTCTGAAGACGAAGTAGAAGTTGCTGACGATGTTCGCTGTGAGGAGCCTGAAGATGTAATCTCGGATAGTTTTAGAGAGCTTGCGAGAACTTTAATGAACGAAAACGCTCTTACAATGCCTAAAAACGCACAGAAAGTATTAAATCTTTACTGCGAACTGCTCTGTCTTATTGATGACATTCAATGACTCTTCAATGGCTCTATCAGTTTTCTTTTTTTGGCTTCCATATCACTAGCTTTATCATTGATTTTGTCCAGTCGACGCTTGCAAAAAGCCCTCAGCGCGAATACATCTCCTTTAGCTGTTAATCCTAATTCAGAAGTTGAATAAAGCACGGATCTACCTCACTTCTAAAAGAATGTCGACAATATCGGCAGTAAACGACGAAATTGACAACTCGTCAACTCAAAACATTTCCTCGTCTTCGTCAAAAACAAACTTACAACACCAAAAGGATAAGGGAAAGTTTTGGAGACAGAACTATGCTGTTGCTGACAGCGAGAGCAACGACAAAGAAAAGGAAGATAACAGTGTCTCCCTAAGGCGAGAAATGGAAGAAGTGCAACGATTAGAAGATCTTCGAAAGGCGCGAGAAAGTAGAGTACCTCCTGAACCAGTTGATAATGCCCAACGAGTAAGGGTGTCCGTAAGCCATTGTCTGGAAGGAAATGTGTCTCGCTTCTTCCTTGCCAAAGAAAGCATGGTGGCTATGTACGACTGGGTGGGATCTCTGAGTTTGTTCCCTGAGAATTTTTGCTTGCGCCTAACATCCGGAAGGAGCGTCGAGCCCACTGAAGATGTTGCAGTAGTTGACGCATCTCCCCTAGTCATGGAGATAACAAGTAACCCCATGCCCATGTCATCGCCGGAATCCGGAATTTCCTTTAGGGGATTTGGCTTTGGGGAATACCCAGCACCCTGCAACGTTGACCTCTCCCATCACTTCGACTCAGTTGACGACCTTCACGTGGCCTGCTCTCCTCCTGATATCATTATGGTAGGCGATGAAAGGTAAGAAATTCAATGTCTGGGCATAGAATGATAATTAATACCCTTGTGCCGAACACCGTATCGGTAAACAGTAAACTCACTCGATTGCGTTGTGTTTTACTCAGCTTTTAATCGGCAAACTCGCAAAAACTCGCTTGCTGTTCAACGCACAATTCACCGTATGATTTTCACTCACATGCCATTGCCTTATTTGGAAACTAAAGCGCTCGTGATCAATGTCACATAGCAACACCGACTTTGGGGGGAGAGCTAAGTCTATTACTCTAGCTCACCCTTATCGATCAAGTTAGATATATCTCTTTTTCGAGACGTTATGAAGTATAATGGTCAGAAGCCCATAAAATTACCAGTATAAAATAAATATGTAATACTCAATAGCCGTTTTGGTGGCATTATATAATGCTTCATGTTCGAATTCATTTGCATTTCATGACTCCTTCTCTTTCCTAAATCCATACCAATTAAAACACACAGACGACGATGGTAAGCAATTTATTGCCTTGCTTTGAATACACAAAGGTACATCACTAGATCCTTAGCTAATTACTTACTGAAAATTAAAGAGTTGCTCTTCCGTCTCTGGCAGCCTAAATTGTCGTTTTGGAAGCGTGTTGTCCTCGGTTCAAGAGTCCTCAAAACAATAAGCGGGAGCTTTTTTAGTCTTGCCGGCTTCGCCCTCGGGATTTTTTATATGTGATAGAACACTCCTGTTGTGTTTTAAATAGTAAATAATACGATTCGAAATTATAGTGAGATCCCTTAATAAAGCCTGTATTTCGTCTTTTTTGTTATTCAGAACATGTGCTGATACCAGTGAAGTCATACAATCATCTGTTCCCCGTGCCTTCAGCAGTATGGAAGAAGACGGAAGCAATACTATCGCAGCTGCTGGACTCTCTCCTGAAACTGATAATATAAATGAGCCGAACTCAGAGGACAACAGGAACAGTCCGACAGCGTCTCAGAGCCGCATATTTATTATAATTAAAGTTCACAGGGGAAATATCAGGAAGGATTTGAGCGAGATTTTTCAAGACCCCTTAATCATGAAATGTCACCTCATCGTGGAGATGTTGGATGAAAGAGGTATCGCAGAGAAAGGAAGAGGTTCGGATGTGTTTAAGGACGCATTAAGTCTTTTCTGGAAAGATGTGTATGACTCGCTTATGTTGGGAGAAGGGGAACGCGTACCATTTATAAGACATGACTATCAGCGAAACGAATGGGAAGTAATTGCAAGAATTCTTTTGAAGGGATATCAAGAGTACCAATATTTTCCCCTTCGTTTGTCAAAAACATTTGTTGTTTCTTGCATATTCGGTGAATCCGCCGTTAGTGATGAGATGCTTATAGAATCTTTCATGCAATACGCTTCAGAGGATGAACGGAGAGTCCTTCAAAAATGCGCAGATGGAAAGATAGAAGTAGATGACGACGAACTGGTTGAATTGCTTAGCAATTTTGACTGCAGGAGAGCTGTAACCAATAGCACAATCCAGAAGACTGTGAGAGAGTTGGCCCACAAGGAGTTAATTCAAAGGCCGCAGTACGTAACGGTTTGTTGGAAACAACTGATTGCAGTTGAATCCTTGATGTGCTTCTATAGTCAGTTAACACCTACAACATCCAAAGTGTTGGATAAGATTGACTGTCAACCACGCAACGAAGGAGAAAGGGATTCTCTGAAGTATTTAAAGAGGTTCATCAAATGGCTTGATGCAAGAATGTTGACGACGTTCTTGCGTTTCGTTACGGGCTCCGATTTGATATTGTTTCATTCGTGGCAAATTAATTTCACCCACCTTCAAGGATGTGCTCGAAGGTCAATAGCGCACACCTGTACCAACACCTTGGAACTGCCTTCGACATATCAATCTTAACCTGAGCTCCGGGAAGAATTTAATAACATTCTCAAGTCCGAAAACTGGGAAATGGACAATGTCTAGGTAGAGAAATTGAGCTAAATCGATTTTCACATGAAAGGGTATCTCAAATTAAGCAGCTTCAGCAAGTTTGAACATGTTTGTTTGAAAAGCCGCCAGATAACATGCAATTAAAACTTTTAAAAAATCCCATACAAAGCCTCCAATTTTCACAATTTTCAAAAGATTTTATTTTCAGCTTCAATTCAACTAAAAACCGTCAAAGTCGGATAAGTGAGCGTTTTTGAGCTGCTCTTTCATGCAGTGGAAACACATTTTTCCAATCGACAAATTTTAAAACCTCATCCCAGGCCCTTACTCGTTTAGAAAGTAGCCAATTCTTTCCATTGTCTTTGCAATGTGCTTGAGATAATTTTTATTGGTTCCTGTTCAAGTGTTTCTCAAGAAGATAACATATTTTGACCATGGGTAATTTGTTGCCGATACGATATGAATTGTAGATAGCCGAATGTTTTATTGATCTGCATAGTCACAATTATTGGATCGGGTAAGGGAAAGATTGACAAGTATGTGTAATCAAATGGTGACCGGAGTGAAATTAGGAAATAAGTTCTCGCCTTAAGGTTCGGGAAATTGCACCTAAAAGTTTAAAGCATACATTTTGGCGGAAGTTCACATTTTTTTAATTTTTCGACAAAAAGCCCTTTGAAGTCCTTCTTGTTGTTTATAAAATGAATTAAAGTTGAGTCAATTGTTCAATCTTCGTTACATGCATGATTGGCCATAATATGTCATGAATAAACTGAAAACGGCGCCCGTGTAAAATGGCCTTAAAATCCGATCGAGGCTATCTGTGTATTTGTCTTAGTGTTTTACACGTTTTGAAGTATAAATTGCCGTTAAAAGTTTAGTTTAGATTAGTTCAGTCACAGTAGTTAAGACAGTAGCGGAGCTCCAGCGGCCCGAAGGGCCGCAAAGCGGAGCCCCATACCTATAGAAACCCGTCAACTGCTTTTCTCATGGTAATCTTGGCTAGCGGTATTGCTCGTGGGCGCGACCGACGACGACGACGACGACGTCGCACAATAATTAATAATCTCCTAATAATAACAATAATAATCCAACATGGCGGCCATACTCCAGCTGACCATCTAGTTTACAGCAGACATCTTTGATATTAGACATCCATGTTATGGTCAATTGACATCTGTCAAAACAACGTATCCGCTGACCAGTATCACGTGACCATATTGCGGGCTCAAGTTATGAGCTGTCGAGGTCAGCTGTTTTTTTTAAGTTGACCGCTGATCAGGTATTGGTTTTCAATTTTAACCCAGGCTCAAGCCAGGCCAAAACGAGGCTTAATTTTTCGTCCTGTAAGTAATATTCGCCGCCTACCTTGACTACTTCTCAGTTGTTTTTTGTTTAAACCGATGAGAATCAGCCTTTGGATGTTAAGAGGAACAAATTGGATTGCCTGACTTTAGTATTTTATAGTTTACGGATCTTCGAGAGAAAAGATCGTGTGGTTTCTCAGGGTTTTAATCATGCAGACGCTGTCTTTGATTGCTGACTTTTGCTGTGTAATAATGAACTGGACGGTTTTGCCGCTAAAAATCCTTAATTGAAGAAGCTTCCTTGGTGGACACGGGAAGTAACACAAAGTGGCGGTGAAAAACTTCAAGGCCCGCTAAGGATTTGTACCTGCTTAGCAAATGAATACTTTTGCAGTGTGAAATGACGGCTTCCACGGTGGGGCCAAACCACCCCTCAAATGTGTCATGAAATTCATGGGTTTTTTGCATAATTTGCAATAACTTTGTTACTGTTCATTATATACCTACCAAACTTGGCACGTAGACATCAGACAATATGCTAATTATTTTGACATCAGTTTTGACAGGAAATATCTAATTAGGACGTCACAATTGATGACGTCATATCATGGTCTTGATTCCAATTTACTAAAATCAAAATGATTTTTCCTGATTTTTCCTGAACACATCTAGACGAGTTAAATGCCGCAAACCGTTTGTCCATACCTCAAAAACTAGCTGAGATATAACTTTTCAAAGTTTGAGATGAGTTTGCCCAGAAAAGAGGTGACCCCCCTTGTAAAATATTTCCAAATTATAAGTGTTTTTAGGTACAACCATTCTTCGTTATGTTGCAGATTGGTTTTGCTTCATGACAAGAACAAATGGCATACGAAAGAACAGAATGAAAGATTTTTCTATCACTGATACTGCAACGAAACTGCTTTTGTGACGTCATAAAATGTGACGTCATCAATATTTTCATCACTTATTTTGTTGTTCTAAAGTCGAAAACGAAAATTCCAAAATCATACGATTTTTGGAAACGCTGAACACTCTATGTAAGCAAAATATCAGCTTCCTTGGACAAAAACTGGAAAAAAAATATCAAGGGGTTTGATTTTTAAAGAAAAGTAAGGTCGGCTTGGTTTCCGGGGGGTCAGTAATTTTTTCTTCAAACTGCCATAACTCGAGCACCTTTTGAGGTAACAAGGAACGGTTTTCGGTGTTGAACTCCTCTAGTCAAGTTCTTTCACACGGCACATCTTTTTGCCTGAAAAAAGAAACTTGATATTAATGATATGTATGACGTCATCATTTGTGACGTCATCACCTGACATTTTGTGTTAGTTATCATGTCAAAACGATTGGGACAACAACCCAAGCATATATGCCAAGTCTGGTGAAGAAATGGGCAAAAGACCCAAAATTAGTCTAAATGACCCATTTTAGGGCCATTTGGCCCCACCGTGTTCTGATTTAGCTCTGTGTTCGGAGTGATAAATTTGTTTACTGGCGGGTTAGTACTCCTGTTGTGTCTTTTATTAAATGACAAATGGTGACTTGTCTCTGTGACTACGAGTTATGTTTGTTACTTGTCTTAGTTTTCCAATTTCTACGAGGAACGCCGAAGAAACATTCGCCGGCATCGTTCTTTGTTTTCTTACCTTTTGTTGTTTTCATGTTGTTTCGACTAAAAAATGCACGTCCTTTTTCCAAATGCATATTTTCGATCCAATATTTCATTTTCGATCCTAAAACTCTTCGTTTTCCCTGCTGTCGGTCATTTTTTGGGCAAAGAATTGGTTGAAGAAAAGCCAAGCGAAGTCCGGACGGTTTATATACTCGGCTTCGCTTTGTTGACAAATATTATTGGAAACTCGCAAAGAGTAATCGACAACTCATTGCCAAACGTAAACACGATTTTTAACAGCTGCAGCATTGGAAATGCCAGCGATATGTTGTCCCTCAAAAGCAATTCTCGTTGTCAGTTAAAAAATCGCAGATTTTTAAGGCTTCAAGGCTATTGCAGTAAAAACTCCTTTGTTCAATGTTTACGGCTGAAAAATGTTTTCAGACGTCCTGAGTCAGATGTTATCACTAACAGTGATGTCAAAAGTAATACCACCCACAACTTGTAGTCAAGGTCTGTTGTTTGCAATATTTGTAATTGATCGAAGTCAAGAATAAAACCATTCTCAACATCACTAGATAATTGCAGTTGATTACCTGAGTTGATTCATGGCTAAAATACTATGCTCGATCAGTCTGTCACAGTCACTTTTCTCAAGGAAAAGTAAAGTCGATTTCGCTCAACGTTTTTCCATGTTATTGTAAAAAGGACATCTACGGCACTTTCTATCGTCTTTACTGTAATAGATCACAAGATTAATACGATAAAATGTTCAAAACAAGGCGAGCAAAGTACTTTTGTTCTTTTATGGGCGGTGTTGAAGAGAGCTCACTTTGAGGTTTTATCGCACTTTTGCTGTAAAATATTTTGTTTTGATAGGTTAAAATGTCACCGATGTCCGTTGTCAAGTTGGTTTAATAGTGGGACACTAGAACTGTTAACCTAGTGAAGTGATTTTTACTATTTGTATCGAAATGTAATCCGATGTAATTAAACTGTGATGAAGAAAAGTTTGTTAATCGTTTTTGCTCATCATAATCATATAGTTCCTGTGAAACAAAGCCCGATGATATTTCGAAAATCTACGTTTTCACTTGATTGAATGGTGGCTTTGGTTCTGCAGCAAAACAGTAAAATAATATATATATATATATATATATATATATATATATATATATATATATATATATCTGAGCGATTTTGCAAAAAGGTAGCCCTAAAGTTTTGGCTTGAACACGGGCCGGGCCCGTGTTCAAGCCACTCTGGCAGGCCAAAATGGAGGGGTCTTGCCGTCAAGGCCTGCTTTGCCAAACAGCCTAGGGATAGTTCTAACAGTGGGTGGGTGAGTCTCAGTTTTCTGTCAAAAGCACAGGGCAGGGGGGGTTCCTGCTTTGAGACTTTGACTGCAGTTAGAGTTTCTAGCTCCATTGAGTGGCTCTTTACAGTGTAGGATGCCTTGGCAGTTTTGCCTGGTCTAGTGTAGGCTTGAATGATAGTTTGCTTTTGATTACCAATTAGAGTGAGCCCACAGTGTGCAGTGGGTGGGTGATTGGCAGTTGTTTGGTCAAAGCACAGGGGTGGGGGAAGGGTTGGCTTTGTGCTTTGTGAAGGCAGCGGAATTTGCTTGTTTTCACAATTTCTGCAGGCACGTTTTGACAAATCCAGTTAGATATCTGCGCGTTTCTCTCCGGAATGGCATTCTGGGAACGAGGATGAGTAGATCAAGTGTCATGAGCTGGTTTTTGACTGCATTTCAGGCGTTCGGCCCTTGATATCTGAGCGATTTTGCAAAAAAATAGCCCTAAAGTTTTGGCTTGAACACGGGCCGGGCCCGTGTTCAAGCCACTCTGGCCGGCCAAAATGGAGGGGGCTTGCCGTCAAGGCCTGCTTTGCCAAACAGCCTAGGGATAGTTCTAACAGTGGGTGGGTGAGTCTCAGTTTTCTGTCAAAAGTACAGGGCAGGGGGGGTTCCTGCTTTGAGACTTTGACTGCAGTTAGAGTTTCTAGTTCCATTGAGTGGCTCTTTACAGTGTAGGATGCCTTGGCAGTTTTGCCTGGTCTAGTGTAGGCTTGAATGATAGTTTGCTTTTGATTACCAATTAGAGTGAACCCACAGTGTGCAGTGGGTGGGTGATTGGCAGTTGTTTGGTCAAAGCACAGGGGTGGGGGAAGGGTTGACTTTGTGCTTTGTGACGGCAGCGGAATTTGCTTGTTTTCACAATTTCTGCAGGCACGTTTTGACAAATCCAGTTAGATATATATATATATATATATATATATATATATATATATATATATATATATATATATATATGTGTGTGTGTGTGTGTGTGTGTGTGTGTGTGTAATCACAATATAGAGAAGTCGTTACTGGAGTCATGGCTCAAGTCCTGTGGCATTGCCATATTAGTTTAACTATTTGTGGAGCTCCGCTTTTAGGCTTGCCTAAATATGTATATTATGCCTTTATGGCGAACGTGATCGTCGTCAATGCATTCTCAACCGATTAATTTGATTGCTCACATTTTTTGCAGAATTAAACAATATCTATAAAATTAAAAATCTGGCGAGAAAGATTATAATCTTATATGAATCTTATATGAATTCGTTCGGTATAGTCTGATATGAATGAACATTAAGAATGACTAAATCAAGTACAAAGGAGAAATCATGTATGATCTGTTATAGAATTTAAGAGTAATAAATTGTAACCGCTGCAAGTGTTCTCGAGTACAAACGAATTACAAATCTTTTGAGCCTTCGACATGAGTCGGTACTTGTCTCCCAGAGTTACCAGTTTTGCCACAATTACACCACTGAACCACTGTATTCACCACGAAACAATTCAACTGTATTGATACCAGCCTCGCTTAAAACACAGAGCATTCACGGTGTAAGCATGGCAAATACAGTGTATCAGTCTATCGTGTGTAAACCTAGGTGTTTCGCTAAAAATCTTACCGAGTGCGTTTTGTTCGAATTCCTATTATTCATTCAAATCACTCCCACGTGTTTAAACTTTGCATGTTATATTTTTAAAATAAATATTTGTTGCGTTACAAACATTTATCTTTACTCAATCATTATCTACAGTCTATAATGTTGGCTTGGGTACGCCACATATCATTTTCAACCTTAAGCTGTGCCAGATACTAGAGTAACTTTACTTAAACGGTGAATATAGACGGGGGAAGGTGACGAAAGACGCCCGGACATATAATAAGGGCAACAATTTAAAGCCTGCAACAAAGAAAAGTTAACACCCAACAAGCCGGACAATCACGGTTTTAAACCTTTCTCTTTTAAGTAATTAGCAGCCCCCGCTGATTATACCTTGGAGAATATGACTCTTCTTTAACCAACGCCTGGTATAGTCCTCGCCCGCCCTTCGTAACTTTTGATTATTGCCAGTTATTATTATTATCATCGTCATTATCATCATCATCATCATCATCATTATGATATACACATGATGGAGTTTGCCCAAAAGGAAAAGTTGTTATTCTGCACTAGTCATTGAATGTCATCAATAAGACAGAGCAGTTCGCAGTAAAGATTTAATGCTTCCTGTGCGTTTGTAGGCATTGTAAGAGCGTTTTCGTTCATTAAAATTCTCGCAAGCTCTCTAAAACTATCCGAGATTACATCTTCAGGCTCCTCACAGCAAACATCGTCAGCAACTTCTACTTCGTCTTCAGAAACTTCATTGAGACACGTTGTCCTGCCATCAGTCTCTGGTAAAAAAGTATAGGACATCTGGTCGTCCAGCAGGCGAATCTTTATTTCCAGAAGGGCGAATTTTTTGGAGGTTCCAATGCTGCGCAACTCTATTTAGTTCTGCCCTCAAAAGAGGCATAAAACACTGCATGTGAACGTAATCGTCATCATCGAACAGACCTTGGTCTCTGAGGTCTTTAAAGAAAGTAATCCACCAGTCGGTCTCACTTTTTCTGAGAAATGCCCACCATCCTTCAATTCATTGATTTGAGACAGATCTTCCGTATAGGAAGCTTTATTCCCCTCCAAAGGTGTCGGTTGCATTGCGTCTGAAGAATCGCTGCATTGCAGCGATGTTAACATTTTCTGTACCAGCATCACCACGACATATTCGAGGAACTGCCTGGCACTTGGACCACACAATCCACAAAATATGCTCCGACAATACGAGGATTATTGTTAGAGGAACCAACCTCAAGCCATAAAATGCGACCACTGTACCCGTCGATTGCACCATGAATGCAAAAACCAAATGGTTTCAATTTGTCATATCCGTCAATGTGCCAAATGTAGTTTGGTCCTTTGGACTGATACTTCCTCCTTTTTAACCTATGTTTTGAGCGACGCTCGACACCGTCAGCATCCAGTGTTTTAAGAACATTTCTCACCGTTTCTCTATCCACTACTAGCCCATAATCAGTTCTCAACCTTTGGTGCATCAAACGATAACCTATTCAGCTTCCACTTCCCTGAAGCTCTCTCTCAACGGCGCTAACCACCTCAGCGGGATCGCTGTAGTTTTGCCGTCTTCTTAGGCCTTTCTTTCGCAGAATTCTCTTTAACTGCCTGAGACCTATACCTATCCCATGTATAAATAGTAGAAAGGATGTAATTTCGACGTAATTTAACCCAAGATGGAAATATTGTTCTACCAAAGAATCTCTCCTATGGTGCGACAATCCGAGAGCTGGGATGTAAGATGGTAATACCCCATTAGCCTCTCCGGAACTGGAAGAAAACAATACCAAACCAAGTACGAAAGCGGCCAGCTTGTACGCTTTGAATATCCATGCATTTAAGGCCCGTTTCAAACGCCGTGCTAAAGTCGTGCCGAACTAAATTCGTTATTTAAGTTCGACTTTGGCACGGCTGTAGCACGGCGTATGAAACCATTTAAGAATTAAGTTCGACTCTGCCATGTAGCGCGGCAAGCTCTGTCGTGCTACCCGCTTTGGCAAGGCATGGTTTCAAACGGCGAACAATTTAATAGTAGAGCACAGGTCAACAGGACTATTTATAAGCAAAGTTGACTCGCTCGCGGCTTGTGGATCTACAGCCACTTTGACAATGTTATAACGCAATTTACGATCAGGACACGAATAAACTACTGACGTGTCCACTTTGTTTAGGCTTGAATTGTTTCTCAAGACAGACGCAGACCGAAAGAACTAAAAAGGCAGGCAAACAAGTTTAGATTTCGAATCTCGTGTCTTAAATTGAGTGTCGCAAAGCCAAAACCAAAGACATTTCTGTGACCAATTACGAGAAGCAAACAACCTACAATATTCAGGCCGACAATCTGGTGAGTACCCTCTGTTTGACACAGTGTCACCACCCCCCACCCCCTTTGAAAAATCCTGGTTACGCCTATAAACCAATCAAAATACGAAGCAATTTACTTGTAGCCGGCACAAAGCGCGGGAAAATGTGTGCGTGCAAGTCGCGATTGGTATTGGTTTTGCCTCTGATTGGTCGACAAAGTGGCGCGAGTATTCTTGGCCAATCACAAAGCGAATCAAAACAAACGTAATTTACTTCTGACAATTGAAAACAGCCCTAATATCAAATACACCATTTATCGCCGTGTTTCGCTTGTCGGTTTGACTCTTACCACTCTCACTAGAGGACGTTGACAGGATGCGAATTTTCAAAGGAAGTTAAAAAATAAATGCATGTACAGTGGAAACGGTTTTTGTTGTTTAGAACTCAATGTAATTCAGAACTTAAGCTTATAAATGCGACAAAAATTGCACGAGTTCGTATATAGCTAACTTGGTGGTATAAACCTATGATTTAATCCATTAAGCAGAGCGATTTACTGAGAATAGAAACACGCTACAAGTGAGAACGAAAAGTAAGAATAGAGAAACTTCCTTTAATTCTCAAGGGGACTGTGGCACTGTTACCTGTTTCCTAATTTGATTCTCAATCCTGGCTGCGATATCTGGATACAAAGAGTCTGTAGCGAAATATTCCAAGTAATCTGTCGTGGATATAAAACAAGATTAGTTCTGTGACATGAGGCTGAGGTGGTATTTACCTTACACTTATCAATCTGTTTTAACCCTTTACCGAGCCCAAACTCGCAATTAGCCAATCAGAAGCTACGTCTACTGTCCCGATATCCTACGATATCAAGTCACTGACCTGATATCCCACGATATCATGGTTACTCTCAAGTAAAGTAATGTTACCGTACGACAAACTGAAGACGTTTCACCAATAAAACAGAAACCTTCCTTGTTTCTTCGACGTTCGCAGAAGTTCGCGAAATAAGATCTAGACGAGTTCCAAATATAGTAAGCTAGACAAATTGCTAAGCGATTTTGACATACTGTAAATGTCCTTATAAAAGACAAAAAGAGTACGAACCTGCTGACGGTTAAGGTCACTTAACATTCAACAATCACTCGGAACGCAGAGCTAAATAAGATGTCTTCATAACCAACACTTCACACAAAGTTGTTGCCTAGCTATAGAGCAGATGCAAATCCTTAAGCGCCTTGATACTTTTTTTACTGCAATTTAGGATTCTTAGTTAGCAGCAAAACATCATCCAGTTACACAGCAACGGCCGGCAAAGACAGCGCCATTGCAAGCTTTCGCTGAACTTTGCCAAACTACCAAACCACACCGGCTCAATTTTTCTTTCGTAGAACAGTACACCATAAAATTGAAAGCCAGCCGGTGCATTTCGCTGCTTTCAACATTGGTGCTGGTTGAATAGCAAAAAATCAACCCCTGAAGTAATCAAGTAAGACGGGGGCTGTGGTTTACCCACAAGGGGCGCAGACAACCTCTTTGTGAGACCCTTTGTTATTTTATTATAAATGGATGGAATCCACCGTGTTTTTCATGCTCTGGCGAAGAATCGCTAAATACATGTATTGAACAACGCGCGAAGTCACCAGAAGTCGCCAGTCGTGCGACACGACTCTGGTCAGTAAATATGTATGCACCCTTACTTTCTCTTCGCCGCGATTCACCATCTTAATCGTCCCCGACTTTCTCTGTTCGACCTCGTAGCTTTGTTCGATTCCCACCGAGGTCATAAGAATTTTTTCTTTGCCTCGTGTGGTTCCCTGATACCCTTTACTAGGGCTAACGCCAAGTGGGTTTTTCATGGGTTTCTATTAACACTTTAATTTACACTCCAGAGTTAATTCTCTGTTCCACCACTTGTCTGGTCAGTAAATAGTTCGACGTCACTGGAATAAATCAAAATTTTAAAATCATGATATTTACCAAGAAAGCTCCACTCGCTGCAAAGTGGAAGTTCCTGCATCCGGATCGCATTGGAATTTGAAAAGGTTGGTTTTTCAGGAGAGGGGAAAACCGGAGTACCCGGCGAAATACCTCTCGGATCAAAGTAGACAACCAACAACAAACTCAGCCCACATGTGACGTCGAGCCACATTGGTGCGAGGCGAGTGCTCTCACCACTGCGCCAACCCTGCTCCCCTACAACCATAGGAATGCCTATGGTTCCCACTCTCGGTTATTGTTTAACGGCGCCCAATCAGGAAGAAGCAATCAGAGGGACCGTTTCTGGCTGGCACATCAAGATCTTGCTACGCATTTGGATCGCTTGGAGGATGTGGGATTTTGATTTTCTTCGAGGGCTAGCTCCGGACCGCTTGAGCAGATTTTCGATCGAGAAGCACGAGAAGAAGCGTGAACCTTTCCCCCTTTATTACCCCCGCAGGGTTTTGGCCCAGAGACCATAACCCGAGGAGGCACCCTAGGATTCCCCGCGTGTATACATATAAGGAATTTCAAAATGTAAGAAAGTAAGGACTGTAAGTAAATTTGTAGTATGCGAAAAAAGTCTCGATTTGATCAAACTAGGCGCGCGCGGGGGTCTCGGGTAATATTTTAGCAAGCGCGCAAGGTGCTGTCGGGTAGCTGTCATTGTGCAACCACGAGGTCTTCGAGCAGCCCTTGACGGTCTTGCGAGCAAGAGTTTGCGTGTCGTCGTCCTCTAGCAGCATTTCGAGTTTTTTTTTTTTTTTTTGTAATTTAAAGACTTTTATTGCTTTTTCACTAATAATTAATAAATACAACAATTACAAACGCTCACTACAAACAAGGATACAATCTAGAAACAAAATACACCACTAACTACAATACTGGAACAAATTACATTGCTAATTACAATACTAAAATTACACTACTTATTAAAATTGAGTAATACCACTAAACTTTAAGGAGATTTTACTGCATTGATACTACCTTAAAAAGTACATAACGGCGAATCAATCAGTTTTACCCTAAACAACTTTTCATTTGTAAAAACTATATTATTCAACATTTTATATTGGAATTCCCGAATCTTAGTTTCAATTGTAACTATAAAAGGTAAGGAGTATATTTCCCTCCAATCTGTTTAAAGTTGGGGGAATTTCTCTTGAAACTTCATTTGAGCGGTTGGAGGTACTTGTTTTTTACTTTTAAAAGCGACATAGAGCAATTTTGATGTAACCGTTGACAGGGCTACCTTAGAGTCCTCCAACTTTAAATAAAATGAGTCACTAATGTGTGAAAGGGGTTTCAGTGTACTTTGTCTGATGATCCGCCTCCATTCGCAAGGAAGCGCATCAACAATACTCATCAATTTAAAACGTTCCAATGGAGAAAGATTTGCATTTAACATGTTAGCACCCTTTGAGAAGACTCCCTCATCAGAAAGGAGGTCACCGACCGTAACAATTCCCTCAGAAAGACAGTGTTTTTCGAAGACTGAGAGCTTTTGCAGAGTAATATTTTTATTATTCCAAATGACTTGATGTACGACGTCGCTGCACGTACGTATTGGAGAGACATTTAATGACGACCAAGCATTAAGACACTCTTTATAAAACGCCGGAAGGTAGACAGGCAACTTCCTAATATCGGAATTACACTTAAGAATGAATTTTCCACCCACTGGAGAGAGAAAATAGTCTAATATTGTCTTCCAAGAACTACTGTTTTCTTCATCTACAAATCTTTTTAACAGCATTACCCTCTGTGCTTGTATCATTGATTGGATATCAAGCATCTTAAGTCCACCATCTTCGATGTCATTGATAAGAGCGGATCGCTTAATTTTATCATTACCATTCCAAATAAAACGATAAATTAACCTGTTGGTCTCTTTAATCAAATCTTCTGTAACTGCAATCATCGCTGCTTTACTCAAAACTTTAGGCAAAATAAAGAATTTAACAATTTGTATTCTTCCTAGTAACGTAAGCCCTCTCCACTTCCACATATTCAATGTATCCTTAATTGATTTAAGAACTAAGTCGAAGTTTGCTTTCATCCTTGATGGTGTATGATAATCAAACACAATTCCCAGAATCTTAATTGATTTTCGTAATGTGTGAGGATACTTAGTCTCATCTAGGTGATGCCTTCCTATAGCAAAGATCTCCGTTTTATCATTATTGACTCGGAGGTTGGAGAATTTAGAAAAAAGCTGCAGTTGTACCAATAAACGATGATATGATGCAGTATCCCTAAGAAAGCAAGTCATATCATCAGCAAAAAGTGTTAGTTTAATTTCTTGCTCATCAATTAAAATACCTTTTATTTCCTTATCGTCACGAATTCTGCAAGCAAGCACCTCAATGGCCAAAATGAATAATAAAGGTGACAAGGGATCGCCCTGCCTAAAACCACATCGAATATTAAACAAATCAATGACAAAACCATTGTTTAAAACGCAACTTGATATATTGGTGTAGAATGTTTTGATCCACTGCACAAATTGTGTTCCGAAGTTGAATTTCTCCAAGATTTTAAGAAGGAAAGAATGGTCCAAAGAATCAAAAGCTTTCTCAAAATCAATTGCTAAAAGAATACCTGAACTATCCGCAAATTTAGCAAATTCAAGAATATCTTCAATTGTTCGAACGCCGTCAACTATTGACCTTCCCTTGATAAAGCCATTTTGATTAGAATGAACAAGCGTAGGTAAAATTGATTCTAACCTTCTTGCAATTGTCTTCGACGCGACTTTAACATTGACGTTAATCAGTGAAATCGGCCTCCAATTTTTAATAAACCGTCTGTCTTTGTCTTTCTTCTCTAACAACGTAATCATAGCTTGTTTTTGCGAGTTTGACAGTTGTCCCTGGTCATGAGCGAAATTCAAGGCATTGACAAGGTATTTCTCTACAACATGCCAGAAGCCAAGATAAAACTCCACAGTCAAGGCATCATTCCCCGGTGTTTTATTTTTCTCGAACGATTTTAATGCTTCGTAATATTCGTTTGTCAGTTGTAATTTTCTTCTCCAAATATCCCTGCTGTTCGTCTGTTATGCTTTTAATGTGTATATTCTTAAGGAATTCATCAGTCGATACACCCCCGCCCGGATCAAAAGAGGCTTTGTCGTAAAGATTAGCATAAAAACTATGAATCTCTGTCATTATTTGTTTCGGGTCCGTTATGCATTCATCATTAGCACCTACTAACTTTCTAATACAGCTTTTTTTCTTTTTCGCATTTTCTAAATTCAAAAAGTATTTATTACTTTTCTCTCCGTATTCGTACCAATTTACTCTTGAGCGTATTATTGCTCCTTGCGCTATATATTCATATCGTCTATCATATTCGGTTTGTAAAATTTCCAAATCATTTAAGTTTTCTTGACTGGGCTGTTCATCACATTTTGCTGTACACTCTTTAATTTTTGTTTCTAAATCTGATAAACTCGCTCTTCTAGCTCTAGCCTTCCGTTTGCTATAAGTAATAGTTTCATACCGAATTTTGTACTTAATGAAGTCCCAAAGGACCCTAGGGTCCTGAATTTCTTTTCCATCTTCCAACCCGCCACTATATTTCTCAGTAATTAAAGAAATATATTCCTCGTCCTCTAGAAGACTGGAATTAAATTTCCAAAAGGACGGACCTCTTTGTGTTTCTTCGATGCCATTTATATGCATTGTAATAGCAGAGTAGTCAGTTCTTATTGCGGGAATAATGTCCACATCCTCTACCTCTTCTTGAACAGTACTACTAATTAACCAAAAGTCCAAACGGCGCTGTATTGTTGGGTTTTTTTGTCTCCACGTAAAGCGTTTAGCATCTGGATTTCTTATTCTCCAAATATCAATCAGGTCATAAGATGAACACAAGTCGTCAATTTTTCTACAAGATTCTCGTACTTGAGGTTTACCGCCAGTCCCATCCAAATCGTCATCGAGAATAACATTAAAATCGCCTCCAATAACAACTTCACAGTTCTCCTCCAATTCTAATTTATCAAGCTGTTTTTGAATTTCCTCGAAGAAGATGCATTGATCTTTGGTCTTATTCGGGGAATAAATATTAACAAAGACAAACTGATGTCCCTGGAGAACACCCTTCAAAATGATAAATCTTCCTTGTTCATCTACTTGATGTTCTATGACATTATAATCAAATTTGTCTTTAACAAGAATCATAACCCCCCTACTGTGCTCAGATCCATGACTAAAGAAAATATCACCCCTCCATTGTGACTTCCAAGAATTCTCGACTCCTAGAGTGCTGTACGTTTCTTGTAAGAAGATAATGTCGGATTTCCCTTTCGTTAGCCAGTGAAAAAGTGCCTTTCTCTTGTCAAAAGAACGAATCCCCCGAACATTTAGGGATAAAATTCTAAATTTTAATTTCGCTTCGTGAAGATTACGAAAAATTATTCCAATAAAGAGAACGGGAACCATAAATATATGGAGATGTGTTTTGCATACACAAAGCTCAGGTCATTGGTGCCACTGGGTGCATTTCGAGTTCTTTCTAGCAGTGTTTCAAGGTCTTGCAACCACGAGTTTGCATTTCACCATCATTTAGCAGCATCGTTTTGCCATCTTCTAGCAGAATATTAACTTTACAATTGAAATACATTTATATCAACTGATTTATAGATAATATATTGCAGGTAATTATACATACAATACGTTGCTTTTTCACAAAACAAAACTGTATGACTGTAATAGATTTCAATGTCAAATTTACAGAGAAATATGCTAACCAGTTTCATATGGATGTTAACTTCAATAAATATTCAAACGTTTCTTTTTTAACATTCGTATGCATAGTATTTATATCCAGTAAAAACCATATACAGGTGTTAAACAGATCTTCAAAAGCGGGGGCAGCTCTAGTGAAAACTATTACTAGTGTTTAGTGGTTTGAAGGCTGAACGATGCGATTTTCTGGGTAAAAATCGCCTCGGCGCTGGCTCGGTGCTGGAGCTATTCTCAGATTTTTTCATCCTTTCCGTTTACTTATGATACAGTCGACGGTCAAGACAAAACCCGACAAAAATCGCTTAAAATAACACTTCTGAGGCAAAAGGAATACATTACACTATGGCTAACGCAATTTAACTTTCATTTAGCGTTGTTTAATACATATATTTAGCAATTCATCCCTAGAGCATAAAAAAATATGGTGAATCCCATAAAATAAAATATAAAATAACAAAAGGCTACACAAGCAGATTGTCTGGGCTCCCTGTGTACGAGGATCGAAGCGTGACACTTTTTGACTGCCTTTTGACAGCTTTCTGTCAGATTTTGAGACATGCTCATGCACTTGATGGACTTTTTTGATCGACGTTGGGTTTCTGCCATCAATTTTTAAAGGAATTCCCAAAACAACATCGCTGCCGATAAAAGATCGCGAGTTTCTTCTCATGTTCCCTTTTTATTTAATTTTCCCACCGAAAGCGAGGATTACCCACATCTTGAGTATCATTTCACTTTGGCTTACATGATTGGGGTGGACGTACGTACGGTGACGTCATACCCCAACCAGATTTTCTAGCATCCGCTATCAATTAACAATTATTGGATGAGGTTGAGCATGATAGCGATAATTATCAAGGCCAAAGTTTGTGTTATCTGCCGAAGCCGAAGGCTGAGGCGGATAACACAAACTGAGGCCTTCATAATTATCGCTATCATGCGAAAACCGAATCCAATAATTGTTTTATTATGCATATTCCTGAGCTGCACAGGCGACTCTGCCATACCAAAACTGATCAAACTGCTGCATGCATGAAACTATTGTCTGTAGGTATGACGTCAATTCTAGATATATAAAAACTAAGGTCTGTAGGTATGACGTAAGAGAAATAGAGCTAGCAAGAATTAACTGCATGTTTATAGCCAATCAAAATCGAGCTGGTGACACCAATGTATAATAATAAATGTTGGCGCTTGTGTATTTGTGTACCACGCTTGAATAACTAGTCAGGCACATACATTGTAAAGTTACAAAGAAACTACACAAACCAGCTGAATTTACACTTTGAAAATGTAATTGGCAATGTGGAAAATGCCTTTTAGGCCCAAAAGTACAGTAAGAAAACTCGTGGAATAGACAATAAGAGTTCCGCGTTTCATGTCTGCAACTGATCAATATTCATGAAAAAATGAGGACCAGAGAGAAATGTCCAGATAATCGACTTTCGAGTGTATACAATATCGCGGAATATTTTTGTGCGTTTCGTGCGTTTTCGGTACAAAAGCTGGTAGCTTTGGATAACAAATATCTGTATCAGTACTCATGATAACAATAAAACAGTTAGGACTTCTTTAATTCCGTTACTTCACTTACATATTAAACTGCAGTGTTCACATGACATTATCTCACTTCATAACAGCTTACACTAGTAATAAACAACATAGCAGGTATAATACTAATGAAATTGTGCGCTTCACCTCTTGCAGATAACTTACATCTAGCATGACTTAAATATTTCTTTTTTTTTCTACCCTATTTTGTATTTCTATAATATGACAACCACAATTGCTTCTTATCGGCAAGCTCAGGCAGCTAAATAAACAAAGCCAATAAGTGTCTAAATCATTTTGTTTTTAATCTACTAGATATCACAAAGGTTGTCCTTTTGTTTTGAACTTTACTGAAAATCTCATCTGAAACAAACTAAATTAATATTATGTTAATTTCAGTACATTCCCTTCCAAAGACAAATGCTAAAATTCATTTATTAAATCTATGACAGCGGCTAAAACTGAACATTGCAAAACTTAGAATTGAATGATCGAGCTGTAGTTATCATTTATTAATATCGTCTTTCCTTACATCTACACAAGATATATTTAAGTGATAATACTGTGACATAATTGCTTAAGCTCGTCATTCCTCTGCCGTCTCAAGCACAAACGAAGCAAGGCTATAGAAGTTGCGCTTCCTTTAAGAAACAGTGAAAGAAAAAAAAACGAACAAAAGATAGCTTGACGCAACAGTTCTTAAAACGCAGTTTCCTGTTCTTGGTTGTTCTCGCCCTCCGTTTCTGCTGTCGCTGACTCCTGCACCTTATAATAATCTTTAGATTTGTCAAGTTTGTTCATATCAAAGTATTCCACTTCCTGAAGCAGCATCTGTTCCACTCTTTCAACCAGGTCCTCAAAACTTGGGCGTTCATCTGGTATTTGGTTCCAGCAGTCTCTCATCAAGGTGTAACTGACATTAAGACAAAATGAAAACAAAGGATGTTTGCATTTGCATTGTTCAAAACAAAATTTAATGTTAGACTGCTGTTGTTCTCATACTCCCTACCTCACTGTGATAAATTTGTTTAGCATGTTGTTAGTAGTGGCACGGGGGAGGGGTAGGTGGGGGGGCACGAGCAGTGCCTTGCTGTGATACGATTCAATCAGCAAATAGTCTCGTCATCCCTGTAAGTAACTTTGATCGAATTGTTTATTTTTAATGTAATTCTTCTTTAAGCGATATTCCATGATTTGTGGGGAGACTTCGTCCCGGAAAAAAATGATTAGAGCAACCTTATTCCTTCTTTAGGGTCTAAGTGGCATAAGAATTTAAATTCTCTCATCATGAAATTAGGAAGAATTAAAGGATTTTCAGTGGTTGCGTGTACTTAATTCTTTTCAATCCTAAAAGGACTTACAAAACTTCATTGGTCTGACTTAATGGTGATCGCCAGCTTGTAGTCATAGTCGAATCAGAGAAACATTAGTCCAACTTACAAAGTGTCTGGACATATGTCAGGTTTTTCCATTCGGTAGCCTGTCTTTAGACGCCTTAACATCTGTGTGTGGTTCAACAGTGGATACGGCGAGCCACCTAAAAATGATCAACTTATCTTTTTACAACATAAGTTCAAAACCTCGAGAAAAATTAAAATGTGCGAAAGAGGTAGGTATGTCCTACATTAAACCTTACATAGTGATGGTCATGGTCACAGCCAACCTTATGGCAACGACGATGGCGATGGCGATGATGATGGTGATAGTAGCAGTACTAGTAACAATAAAAAAATACTACCAAGAGTTCCAATTTCCCACATGACGACTCCGTAAGACCAACTGAAATAAACAAACATCAAAATAATAAAAAAGCTCTTAACACTGCGTTGAATTGACAGATACACTCAACAATATAATTTTCCTCCTTATTAATAGCCTAATATTGATGTATTAAAATTCTCCCTTTCACAGAAGACATCAACTTGAGGCTCTGGGGAAAAACTCATACAAATCCTAAATTTCATTCCCCAGAGCCTCAAATTCATGTTTATTGTTTTAAGTTGAATTTTAAAATGTCGAAATTGGTTTATTTCTTAAGTAACCAGTCAGGCCTTAAGTACTTATACGTCGCTCTAAACTACGTTGAATTGATAGATACACCTAACAATATTATTTTTCTCCTTATTCATTTCTTAATTAACCAGTCAGGCCTTAATTACTTACAGGTCGCTCTTAACTGTGTTGAATTGATAGATACACCTAACAATTCATTTCTTAAGTAACCAGTCAGGCCTACTACTCACACATCGCTCTTCACAGTGAAGATCTCTTCAAAAATTGACTCAGGCGCCATCCACTTGATTGGCAGTTTCTTCTGCTTCTTGCCTTCGTACACTTCACGGTACAACTGTCGCATCAAACCGAAGTCGCCAATCTTGAGTCGTTTACCGTGTCCCACAAGAATGTTTCTTGCTGCTAGATCCCTATGGACCAGGCCCTTCGCAGAAAGGTAGCTCTTAAAATCGACAAAAGTTGTTGGTGTTAACCGTCAGTTGTAAAGAGAAATCAAAATTTGATTAAAGGCGCTATGAATTTTAAAAGGGGGAAGGTGCTTCTTCCCACATAGCATTGCCCATAGCATCTCCTGCCATAATTAGGTGTCCCCATACGTAGCGTCGATCATCCCTTGACTAAGTTGGACAGCAGAAATTACTGAACATAAAATAACACATTACACAAATTAAATTATTTTTAAATTGGCAAGAGTGTACAAATACATGCGAAAACAAAAATTAAACTACTATATATTTTAGTGTGATTGAATGAATAACAAAGTACAAAAAAATCGCGAAAAAAAATTGAGAAATTCTTATTCAATAATGTAACATTCTGGCAACGATACCAAAATCTTTTTGAGCACGGTAAAACTTAGTTGTTTGATCCTACGGTTATGACCCATCATCTGCATATCTTTGAGCAAACGAGTCATGAAGTTCATTGGTTTAGGTATACTCACCATGCCTCGCGCAATCTGCCAAGCGAATTTTAGCAGATCAGATGAATCAAAGGAATCACAATCTTCATCACATTGATCGTCAGTTGCCTGAGTTGGAGGATCTCCTTCCTGGTTTGATGACGAAGATACAACCATCGGTATATCAATTGAACATTTGTCGTTGCCATCACTACCACCTTGTTCTTGTCCTGCCGCCGAAGTGGAAGGGAGGGTCTTTTCATGCAATACTTCCGCTTTGGTTTGGTCTGCTTCACTGTCCTACAAGTTAAGAAAATAATTCACAAGTTTTGATAATCTCTGAATAGATTTGGACACAAAAGTTGCTTTTGATTGAGAAATCCAAGACAGGATACCATACTGAAGAACTCATTATTATAAGTAATTTCTGCATCCGTATTTTGGGGAATCTCAAAATCAATTTTGAAAGTGCCAGGTACACTGTATATCTCCTTTAAGTTTTGTTGTAATCCCCTTAATGTTGCTATCCGAAGTTACGAAGAGGCATGGAATATGCCCTCTGTGCTTTTCGCCACATTTCTATTCTTAAGCGAAGACTTGCAAATTATTAAAGCCTACCGATTTAATTGGAGAATTTTTTGCGTGTCATTTGGCTTTTACATCAGTCTACTAACGCATCTCAACATGTAACTAATAATAATTATTATAGAATAAGAGAAAAAGAAAAGAAAGAAGGTCACTATCTCACTAATTAAATGACAAACTCAATAACTGTTGGACTGCCTTGCAGATTAACCGAATTCATGCTTATAGGCATCAGATCAATCCATGATGCCCGTTGGAAAGGCGATCATAGGCATGAGCCGATGGTCTTTAAAGAATGGGGATAAATACACTGTGGACCTTATTTTACTAACTGCTTGTTGATTGTTTAAAACATACTCCTCAGTATGTGACGTCATGTAAATGATAATGATAATGATAGGGATTTATATAGCGCTTTATCCCATGGTTCAAAGCGTTTTGAACACTTTGTGGGGAACTTTACCAGACTGTTTTTTACAGGCGCAAATTGCAGCCACGCAGTTTACAATCTTATTATGATAACATTAGGATTCACAGGTGCCCCCAGAACAGAACAGAGTGATAACCCGCCATCACACCGGGGACTACGTCTCCTACTCTACTCTCGATCAGTGTGTGGGTTCTTTAACGTCCACACACAAGTGCTGTGAGACGGGACCTACAGTTTGTCTTCCTTATCCGAGAAGACTAGAAGTCTAACCATTTGTAGATGTCATCGCAAAGGAAGCACTTTCTCCTCAGTCATTTAAAGACCCTGAGTGTTGGTTCGGCGGGGGCTTGAACCCACGACCTCCCGCACGGTAGTTCGGCACTCTACCAACTGAGCCAACCGGTTATTGTGCTACTTGATTTGTATTCGTTATTACAAACTCAGGTATAAAGTTGAGACTAATTCTGGACACTGAATGTAGCCTTATCCGTGTTACTTGACATATGTACCTTATAAGTAGTTCCCTTTTGTTCCCTTGTTCCCGCATACCATTCCGTGTCTTTAGTATCAACAAAGCCAGCTCCCAGGGTAGAACCCCTCAACTGTACAAAGACAATCACACAATTCAACTGTAAATTGTGGCTTATAAAAAGAACAACAACAACACATAGAGGATACAAACCAAAAATTTGCTCGGCTGTTTCAAAAAGGGAAAGAAACTTGGAACTGACATTACCTCCAAATCATTGCTCGAAAAGCAAACAGATGACAGGAAGAAATTGGTTAGTTGCAACCATGGACTTTTTGCGCTATGATGCACCCTAGAGTATCATCATCTGAGATAATAAGAGTTCTTGTATTCTATCATCATCTATAAATTTTAGTTTATTAGTGGTATTGAGAGGAGAGAGCAATTTCTGGCAAAAACTTGGGCGGCTTTAAGGTGGTTCGAAATAGTTTTCATTTTCTTTAGACAAGTTCTACAAATTCTTTTCTAAGTGATGCTTGGTTCATCGTGTCACTATGAAATTTGGCACAGAAATAAAAGAAATATCATAGATTCATTACATGACATTTATTTCAGAAAACCTGTTACCATGGCAACCATGTGACGCATTCAGTTGAGCTCCTAAACTCGAAATCTTTTATCTTATTTAAAAAACAGGTCGGTGAAATCTTCTCAAACTTCTATATTATATGTTACCATGAATGATCTTCAAAATATTTCAATTTAAAAAAATTCTGTAGGGAAGATTAAGAATAAAACTACTTTTTGATTATTGCTTTCTTAATTTTTTCCCTACCTACAGAATTTTTTAAAAGTCGGACTATAAACGCAGCCAATTGATCTTAGTTGTTACCGAAAAAATCGAAAAAATCTACCGAGCGAAAGCGGAAATATAAGCGAGTAAAGTTACGAAACTTCAAAAATTTCGAGTCGACAAGATTAGCATTTGAGCATGCGCGACACACGCGTGCTCTTACTTTTTATAGATATGGCGTGAGTTGTTTACGCGCGCGCGCTCTCGGCTAAAAACCCTTTCGAGCCTCCTTAAAAGATATAATACGTCTGGGAGTACCAGGTTATTTACTGTTGACCTTCAGCTGTTGTCAAGGAAACAGAATTACCTCACTTCTCTTGCCCCTAAGCCAGTGAAGCAAGTCTCCATGAGGAATGTACTCAATAATCAGCTGCAGTGGTTTAGCTGTGGTCCAACAGCCCAGGAAACTTAGGACATTTGGATGTTTTCCCACTTCCTTCATAAGGTCTATTTCATCCAGAAACTCTTTTCTCTGTTCTTCGTTTGCATTTTCTAGAAAAAAAATCAATTTAAAATAACTAGGCTATTACATCTTCGCACTCAACTGAGGTTTACAAAGGTGGAAATCCAGGGGAAAATATAGATTTTCGGAAGGGATATATTTGCAATTTTTGACTCTTGAAAAGGTCGCCTAACATTTTCGGGTAAGAATATAGTTCACCGGCAAGTTCTTCGAAGGTGACATTCAGCTACCAATTTCTGAAATGAAGATTTGAATTCATTCCCTAAAATTTTCGGGCACTTCAATTTTCAGCTAAGAAATCCGAACAGATCAACAACAACAACAACAACAACAACAACATCTTTATTTCTTACATTAAATATACAAATATCACACCACCTGCAAATAGCAAGGCTAATCGAGGCAGGTGGTGTGTGGACGGCTTAAGATTTATTACGATAGTTGAAGTGAAAAAAGTACCATATTTGTAATAAAAAGGGTCAGTCACGAGAGAAATTGATATAAGAAAATCGAGGCAGCTATTTAGATAAGCGGGGGCTAATATTTTTTTAAATCGGAGATTATCGTGTTTAGGTCAGCATAACTATCCTGAACTTCAAATATTTTCAACAGAATTGCATGAACTTTTTCCTTAAAGAGATATTTTGAAGAATTTCGTAAATTTTCAGGTATACTATTCCAAATTTTGGCTCCCATAATAGAAAACGAATCATATTTCTGATTTAGTTTAGAGTGGCTAATGTAATAATTTCCAGAAAAGGAGGAGCGAGTACTGTAAGAGTGGATTTGTTGAGTGGGAGTAAAGAGATGTGAAATATTATGAGGGGCAGTGTTATTGTAAACATCAAACATTAACATCGAAGAAAGCTTAAAATAGAGCATTGTAATAGTTTAAGGGATGGCATGGGAGCGGAAAGGTGCGAAGTTAATTAGGCGCACAGCTCTCTTTTGTAATCTGAGGAGTTTCTCCAAATGAGTTTTTGCAGCCTGACCCCAGGCAACGAGGCCATAAGAAAGATAAGGGTAGATTAAAGAATTGTAAATCCCGAAAAGTGTTTTGGGAGGAACAAAATGTCTTGATTTAGATAATATCCCGATGTTTGTACTAATTTTTTAGCGCAACAAGGTTAATATGTTTCCACGAAAGATGGTTGTCAATCATGACCCCTAGATATTTGACATATTCTTTACGTTCAAGGTTAAAATATTTATTTACACGGCTATCAAGAATTTTAATATTGACGTCGTAATTTAAGCGCTTCTGGTAAGGATGAAAAATTATATAGTTCGTTTTATTGACATTAAGTGATAGTTTATTTGCAGTTAGCCAATCGACAATTTTAAGTAACTCATCATTCATGACAGTTTCAAGGGATCTCAGATTTTTATTTGGATACAAAAGGTTGGTGTCATCCGCGAATAAAAAGAATTCCAATTTGTTTGATGCTTTATATATATCATTCACATAAATGAGAAAGAGCAAAGGCCCTAGTACACTCCCTTGCGGGACACCACACAAGGTATTTTGTTTTTCAGATACGTGTGAGCCTATTTGTGTCGTTTGAACTCTATTTATCAGGTACGAGGAGAACCAGTCATTCACGATTCCACGAACTCCATAATGAAAAAGCTTCTGTAAAAGGATAGCGTGATCAACAGTATCAAGACACCACAGGAGAACATACCATTGTCCATGTACGATTGAATTTTATTAACAATGTCCAAAATGGCATGGTCAGTCGACCGACGCTCACGGAAACCATATTGTGACTCATAGAGAACATTATATTTATTGAGAAACGATTTTAGTCGATTATAGTCGATTATAGATCAAATTTTTCTGCCTGATTAAAACAACTCTTTAAACAGTCTTTAAACATTACAAGGAGCCTAGAAATATCCCTAAAAAGCTATTTGCTTAATTTTCTCGTTGGGTGCCCCTAATATCTATAGTGTTAAAACACCCTGGGGCATAATTTTAATTAACCAAACAAACTTTGTACTTAAAGCGAGCCTCATCTCACCAATGACTATCATTTCAAGCATGTCACACTTACCATGCAATTCTTTGACAGCAACAATCTTCTCCTTTCTATTTGAATTGACCAAGTCTTGCTCATTCACAAAGTACTGCAGACCGTCTTTTAGTTTCGCTTTCTTGACTTTTCCAAACGCTCCCTGGCCTAATTCTTCAATGCATTCAGTTCTTATTGGAGGGATTTCAGAAGAATCCAAATGTTGAATGTCCCTGGCAGTCCTGATAAGATTACAGTAAACAATGGATTTTTTAAATCTCTACCACTGTGATGTAATTCATAGAGCATCTAACGTCAAAAACTTGTAAAAATATAAAATAAATGTGAGTAAATCTTAAAGAACAAAACTAATTCTCAAGATAGCTGAAACGTTTTCTGATTAAAAAAAACAAATACTTTAATATTTTGGTTTGCTGCGAATGTGTTTTTTTAATTGTGTATTTTCTTGTGCTTCTGCAATAGCATCACGCAGAAAAGCTGAACTGTATGTACTTTTATTATTATTCTTCATTATTATCTTCTTGCCACAGAATAAATTACGGATAGAATAGAAAACTGGTAATAAATAGCTAATTAATATTAAATTTAAAGTGAACATATAACTTGGAAGGAGTGACTGTGGCGGGGAAATCTCCGAGAAGCAAAGCTTATGAGGAATAGAGATTTCCCCCCACGGGCATTGAAATACTACTAGGCGGCATTTAACAATAAAGAAAAGAAGTGTATTTTAAATATGTAAGTGTATTGAGACAAAAAGATAGATATAAAGTGTTATGATATTCAGGTTGTATCTTGTCTGGCCCTTAAAAATGGTTTGATCACACGCTTGAATATATCAAAAGTCGGGGCGTTTTTGATGCTGCTCGGCAATGAATTCCATATCCTAGGACCTTGAAACAGGATTGAAAATTTTTTGATATTTGTTCTACAGGTATGAGGTCGGTAAAGGTCAGAGTATCTCGTTGAATATTGATGAATCTGATTTCCAGTTTGAAAGATTTGATTAAAAGCAGTAGGTAAAGCGTCATGATGATATAGGTACATAAAAGAACTTACTTGGAGCGAGTAGATACTAAAGACATCAAGAAGTTTTAAATTTGCAAAAAGAGGTTTACTTGAAGCCTTGTAGTCAGCCTTCGAGATCGCCCGGGCTGCTCTTTTCTGTAGTAGGTAAATTCGTTGCAGGTTGGTGACATAAGTAGAGGCCCAAATTAAATTGCAGTAAGTAAGATATGGATAAACAAGGGCATAGTATAGCGTAAGAAGAGATTTTGCGGGCAAATAGTATTTAGCCTTGTAAAGTAACCCAACAGATTTGGAAATCTTAGCCGTAATATAATTTATATGAGTTTTCCACGTAAGGTGCTGATCAATATAAACTCCGAGAAACTTAGTATTTTCTACTTGTTCAAGAACATTATTTTCTATGACAATCTGCCTACTGATGGGTAGTGTTTTTTGCCTTGGTCTGAAGATCATTAGATTTGTTTTTTTGACGTTGATTGATAACTTATTGGCTTTTAGCCAAGTTGAAACATTGTGGAGCTGGTCGTTAAGGTAGGAGGTAAGTACATCCAGGTCACTATGTTCAGAAAATATACTAGTGTCATCGGCAAATAATATAAATTCGAGTTCATTAGAACTAGAGCAAGCTGGGAGATCATTTATATAAATAATAAAAGTTTTAGTTTTATAAAAAGTCAAAGTCATAGTTTTATAAATGAAAATTTAATGCAAAGTACCTAAAGCTTTTCATCTCTCATCTCAGAATGCCGGAAATCACGTTTCCGAGGACTAAAAATTCCAAAATTTTCCATAGGAGGATGCCTGGACCCCCAACCTTTCATCCACCCCTTTTTGTAAAAAACCTGGATCTGCCCTAGAGAACCACAACATACTTGCAGCCGTTGAAAACAAATGGGAGTATGAAGTGAGCTTATCAAAGAGAAGCTACATTTTTTACATAATTTGGTGCCTAAAAGAAGTCTAATACGCAAAGTTTTCTGTAAAAAATTATCATACATCATATGTAAACATTAATTAAACTTTAATTCATAAATTAAATAATTAGTAAATTAAGCAAGATGATACGGAATGTAAAATAGGCGTGCAATTCTTTGACGTTTAGTTCATCTCTGTATTGTTTATATAGCTCTACCTTACTTTTTCCTTTCCTTTTCTTAATCTCTTAAATTGAATTACCTTATGTTTTTCCAATGCCTACCCCGACTAGCCAAGCTATATGCGAGCAGAAGAAGTTAGTACGTATGTTTATGTGAAAAAAAATACATATATTTTCTTAACTTTGTTGCAACTTCTTTGTATCAAACTGTCAAACTTTTGTGTCAATTTGTATCAATAAAACCTGTCCAAACTAATATGAAATAGTGATGCCGAACACTCTTAAGCTTAGCCTTCTCAAGGTAGCCGCAAGGTAGCCATATGATAATATGCAATTCAAACACTGACCTCGTGCACCTTGTTCCTATTTAAACATGTATCTTGGCCATACTAACGAAACGTGCTAACCTTTTTGTCTGTTGTTTTCTCTTTTTGCAAAATTTAAAACCAACGGCCAAAAGGATGGCAAACAGCAACAAACCACCAATGGAGAACACAGCTGTCAAGATAATCTCCACTGAAACACCTGCAGTATGTACAGTCGGATCTGAAGAAATAGATTACAGTTCAGTCAAACTCCATTTTTAGGAACTACCTGTCAGACCTACTCTGTTTCCGAGACTTACAATTTTCCTCATATTCTTGCTACAGTTGTAATTTGCTGTTAGGGCTCATGTGCTCATTGATCTCACGGCATAACTGTCTTTTGTCAACTATAAGGTTGAGTCCTGTTTTTGTAGCAAACTGTGACCAAACTCTGGGGGAAAAGGGAGAATACCTGTGTGCTTTTGTTTTTATGTAGTTTTAATTTTCCTTTGAATTGCCTTGCCATTTCTGTAATATATGGATTAGCATTCACAGTTCATTTAACACAGCATTATTTTAACGGAGTTGGTCATAGCTTGCATTTTAAAAAATCTACCTGAAAGTCGACAGTTATGGTCTTTGCCCTTCAATTGGTAGACCCAATTTACTGTAAAAGAGGCCACTGAATAAAAATGGCATTGACCTTCATGACACTTGCAATTAAGATCGAGACAATTTCTCATAGTTTTCTCAACAAAAGAAGAGTTCTTATTGGTCCTATTGCCTCAATCAACAACGATATGGAGGGATATTTTCTTTGCAAGTTAGTCATAAAAATCAAATCTTTCTTGGATACATTTTTGAATATTTTGTTTACCCATTGTCAAAAGATGTTTACTATTTAGGATTTTTGTCAATTATCTTAATTTATGTCATTTAACTAGCTCTCCAAAGGATAATGACCCCCGTGTGACTGATTGGGGTAAATGTTAGTTCTCTATGACAGTGACTAGTGCTAAAATACCCTCATTAAAAGTGAATTGTGTAGTGGACGTCAGGGGAGGGGGAGGGGGAAGGAGAGCGGAAGATCATGGAAACATCACTAATTAAGGGCCAAATGATGTACAGTATTTTCGTAACTTGTTATACTATACTTGCAAAATAAAGGTAGCAATTTCTCTCACCATCTTCTTTCCTTCGCTTGGTTCTCGCTACGAGTACAGGACTCTTTGGTCCATCACCAACAGAAGTGAAAGCCAGTACTTGAAATTCATATTCTGTAAACTCACGCAACCCGGTAACAGTTTTTTTCAAAATTAAACCACTTTCCATACGAAAGAAGGGAGGTGAGTCCTCAATAGAACCTTTCTCTTTGTAGAACAATTTAAATCCTTTGATGATTCCATTTCTCGAATCTACCAGTGGCAGCTCCCAGGCCACAACAATAGCGGTAAAAGTGCTTTCAACCACTTTCAGGTCTGTTGGAGCTTCTGAAGGAACTGAGCACATAAAAATTTGATGTTGAACATTTGTTACATTATGCAATGCATTAATTCTTTTGACGTCCGAATCCCACAGTGTATCGGTCACCTGGTCATAATCCAAATCGGGGTTAGTTTGCTGGATGATTGTTTTAAAGTTTAGGAGCTGCAAACTGAAAAGGTCGATTCTCAAGCATTTTGCCAGGCACCTTACACTTGCTGGAAGCAACAACGTCTCATTCCTAGACCTAAAGTTTTTATCTTGACTGCTGCAGCGGCAACAAGATCTACCAGATAATGAGGTCGTAGTCCAGGTAAGCACTTGTTGGTGAACACCATGTCATAATGAAAATTTAAATCAGCCAGCAAAACGCCAAGTGAAGACCTGGGCAATGGGCTCAAATATTTCAATCAATTCAAGAGCAAAAACAAGTGTTTGTGGAGAATGCGGCATTGCTATAATGAGGGTGAGGGTAATTGTAATAATACACTTTATTTAAAGAGAGTGACACGGAATAGCTGAGGTAACTAATAAACTTGTGGCCCTTTCAGAGTACTTAAGGTACATGTAAATGACGAAAGCTGTGCTAAAACCATCTCTTACCATCTTCCTTTGTCCCAGCCAGCCTGAGCAAACTCTTTGGTCCATCTCCAAAATCGTTGAAGGCTAGCACTTGAAATTCATATTTTGTGTACTTAGTAAGATTAGTCACAGTAGCTACTGAACGGCCAGTGGTCAAAGTGATAAAAGAGTCTTGAGAACCTTGCTTTCTGTAAAACAGTTTATATCCTGTGATGTTTCCTTTTGATGGTGGTTGCCAAGAGGCAATTACACTGGTAGAGGTTTGTGCAGTAAGAGTCAAGTTGTTAGGAGCATTATAAGGAACTGCAACAGAAACAAAAAAATGCCAATAAGTTACACTAGTATTGATGAGCAGTACAGCTGGCAAATAAATAGCCCGAGACTTGATAGTGAAATACGGTTGATTAAGTCACCATACAGTGTCCAGTTCAAGGGTTTAATATGGACCGATATGGGTTTGTCTCAGAAGTGATATTGCTTGTGTGTGTTCTTAAGCACAGACTGTACATGTTGAAGATCCAAATCGCGACTTTTTCGTCCTAAGTTGAAGTTTGGACCCTAAAGGTTGGAAAAAACTGTCTCTCCGACAAATCTGATGAAGATAAACCTTTTCAAAGGTTGCCTGAAAGTGTGTAAATTAGGTCTCCCAATACTCAAACAGCAGTAATCGAGCCCGTGATAAGTTTTTGTCACGCGGATCAAGTTCTCTGTGTGACATCACCTTATCTTCTGGATCGGCACATTTTTAGTAAACAGACTACGAGAAATGTTGTCTCCTTCAAGTTTCACGTCCTTTTTGCAGGAGGACCCTACATTCTAGTGAGCGTAGTTGCTTTTTAGAGGATAGTGAGGCTAGCTTTGTACCCTGTGACACAGATTTAGAGCCGCTTGCAACTCAAGAAGTAGCTCCCATGCACAAATCAAAGACGACGCTTGAAGCCTTGAGTTTTAAAGGTGTTCTACTGTGTTATGTTCTGCAAAGATCATTCCCTACAAAACAGAATCTCCGAAAACGAAGCCGCTTAAGCAAATGATGAATTAGAGATGTATCCCCGTAGTTGTGATATACATGGGGCTACCAGACCATTTTACACAGTTTGTCTTCTAATTTGGAAAATACTAGCCTGGGGCTACCAGACCAATTTCCAAAAACTGCTCCCAAGGTCAGAAATCCCAAGGCTAGAATTTATCCAACTGTATCTCACTACTTGAATTTCAAATTTAGGTTCAGTAAAAATCTATGATCTGCCATATAAAATATAAAGAATGAAAAAAAAGAACTATTTGGAATAAACAGTCCCTTGGAAATATTTGGAAAGAATGAATTGGAAAATCAGTGGCTGAGGTCAGCGGCTTCTTGGAAAGAATCACTATTGTGTGACATTCTCGGAAAAAAAAAGTTCACAGGTTTGAACTTGTTCTATTGTGTTTAAGGTCATATGAAGTTATAATGCCCGTAAGCAAATGATTTTATACCATCTCTTAAAATATATGTTTTATCATCAAAACATGATAATGATATTTTATTTAATTCATAACTTCCAATTTCATGATTTTCAGATCTTATAGTTTTCATTTTATGTAACATCTGTTTGTTATTAAATAATGTATCTTTATAATTTTCCTTCTTTGGTATCGTTTTTGATTGTTATCTTTTTAATACCCTTAGCTGTTTTTTCATTCTTTTGATTATCCTTCATATATGAATACATTTTACTTCTCAATCCTATGAACTCCGTTATTGGAATACCAGCAGCTTCATCTTTCATTTTACCAATCACTTTCTTATTTTTGGAGAAATGGTATGGACTATCTTTTGAATAATCATAATTACGTGGAGTACGATCGTCTGGGTGAGTGTAGTCCTGAGAAGGACTGTTTGTGGTGACATTGACTGATGTTTCGACAACCTGAGCGGAAGTCATCATCAGAGTCAAGTGATTGGTGTAACGTCGGTAGATGGTATACTCTGGTCGTTGATGTGATTGGTCAACGAAGTCGTGATGTTATTGGTCGACTGTCAGTTAAGCTTAATTGTCATTGGCTGTGAAGACTGTACACGGTGATTAGTGCGTTTCGATCCGTCTTTTGTTAGTCTAATGTGTGTACGTGTATTGTTAATAAAGTTAGTCGGTCTGTTGTTTGTCTGTTGTAAACAGTGATTGGTGCGTTTCGATCCGTGTCTGTACTTGTGTTGTTGTCGGTCAGTCTGTTGTTTGTCCGTTGTTTGTGTCGTCGACAAGTCGCTTGTAAGGTGCGGGAAGTTGCAAGCAACAGTTAAGTAGTTTCTGTTCTAAGTTAGTAAACCAGCTTTCTAGTACGATCCGTTTGTAATAATTAGTACTGTATGTAACGCATTCAGCGGAGTCCCAGACGATTATGTCAGTGGTCAGCAATGTTATTGTTGAGGTCACCATTTCTCGTCGCTCGTTTGTGTTCAGTCAGTCCTACGTTCAAGTTTCTGCCGGTCTCACCAATATGGATGGCCTGGCAGTCGCAGCATTTGATCTTGTAAACTACTCCCTGTCTGTCCTTTGGTTCGTCTTTGTCCTTGACGTTCGTCAGTAGTTGCCGTAAAGTGTTGATGGGTTTGTGAGCAACACGGATGTTGTAGGGCTGTAGGATGCGTGCAATGGTTTCAGATGTACCTTTGATGTAAGGTATCGTAGCTGTAGGGACAGGTGTCGCGTTGGTGTTCGTAACGTAAGGTTCTGCACGGTAGGTGTTGCGTCTAACGAAGTCGCGGTTGTAGTTGTTTTTACTGAAAACGTTGTCTGGGTACTCGCGATCTCCAGTTCTGGTGAACTGTCGTGTGAGTCGTAAACTAGTTGCGCAAAAAAAAAAAACTAACGCGACTACAACGTACTAAAGACAAAAAACGCCAAAAGACAGACGCCAACTGGGTCAGGAATATCTCTTCCCGTCCCTTATACGAGACTGAAACACAGGTTCTCTCCTACGGACTTAAACGTTCCGTGACGCCCAAACGCATACCGACCGAGGCCATTGTATCGAGTGTTGAGGCGGTTCTGTCTCATCAAAGAGAATTATCAGAAACGACTAAGGATAACATCAGGAGTAGAATTGCTTCTACCATACAATCGGCCTCTCTTACAGAAAACATCCTGACGAACGACAAGCACTGAAACGACAAGAACTACGAGGACATTGTGATACTTCCCGCTGACAAAGGACGAGTGACTGTTGTTATGGACAAGAAAGACTATCACGACAAAATTTGTTAACGACAAACAGACTTACGAAGAACTTAAACGAGACCCGACGCCTGCACTTCAACGAAAACTTAACAGCAAACTACTTCAACTTAAGAAAGCTGACACTATTAACATCCGACGTTACAACAGACTGAGGTGCCAGATACCACAGCCACCTAAACTTTACGGACTACCGAAACTCCACAAACCTGGCGTACCTATGCGTTCCATAGTCTCGTTCTGTGGTTCGCCGACTTACCAACTGTCTAAATACCTGAATACGATACTGTAACATTTGACTGACGAATCCCGACAAAACTACAGTCTACGGAGACCTTTATTGACACTATCAAGACAGTACAAGTACCCGGCGACCACAAACTAGTGTCTTTTGATGTGAAATCACTCTTCACCAGTATTTCACTTCAACTGGCCGTAGACTGCATTGAGATCGCAATCAACAACTCCACTTTACAACGGCCACTACCTACGAACGACCTTATGGACTTACTGAACCTCTGCCTTACGTCTACCTACTTCCCGTACATCGGCAAACACTTCAAACAGTTGCATGGAACAGCTATGGGTTCACCAGTTTCCGTTGTGGTTGAAGGAATAACTAGAAATTGTCATGCAAAACATCGAGGAACAAGCCCTAGCAACTTACAAACGAACGATACCACTCTGGCTACGCTACGTCGACGACACTTTTGCAGCCCTTCACAAAGACGAAATCGACGAGTTTCAAGAACACCTCAACAGACAGAACGACCACATCCAGTTCGCCAAGGAGATGGAGGAGAATGGTAAGATACCTTTTCTAGACTGCTTGGTTACCCGTGACAACAAACAACTACGAACTTCGGTTTACAGGAAATCTACGCATACTGACCGACTACTTGACGTATGCTCTTACAACCCTGCTTCACACAAAGCAACGACCATAGACTGCCTAACAAGACGAGCCCAACTACCGGTAACAGAGGAACGCGGTACCTAGACAACGTTTTCAGTAAAAACAACTACGACCACGACTTCGTTAGAAGTAACACCTACCGTGCAGAACCTAACGTTATGAACACCAACGCGACACCTGTCACGTTTTACCAAATACACTATTATTCATCAGTTTGAAGAAGTCTTTCTTAAAAATGTTTTTAGCGTCTGTTCTTTTCTGTGTGTTGTAATCTATATATTGTTTTAACTATGGACTCTGATTAAATTCTAATACTCTATGTACTTTCTTTAGTTTGAGTCCAAGATCTAGATACAATTGTAAATTCCTGAAGTGAAGTAAAATTCCTTCATTATTTAATTGTTCTATGTAATGTTTATCAGTCTTTTCTATTCTTTCAGGATATTTTTTTTGTGGGTTTAAATGTCTAATGTGACACCATCTGAAGCATTCATTGTCTTTATTCTTCATGTTAATCAATCCATTTTTAGGATTTTGTAATTCAACTGGTAATAGACCCTTCCACGGTTTTTGACACCATCTTGGCTGGGGGGCAAACACTACTAACATTACAGTAAATGTATGGGATTTTGGCCGACTTTGAACCGCTGTAACGCCGCAACAAAGAGGCGGATTTCCAACATTTGCCACTATTTTAAATAGTTTTATATATATCTTTCATCTAACAGAAAGTTAGGTCACTAGAGAAGGTACGACGTCCGCAAATTGGAGTTACAAATTTTCTCGTGTGCCTTCTTATTTCGCGGCAATTTGCATAATTGTGATAAGAAGGGTTTGTATGAAATCTTGAAAAATAAGTTAACGGTCGTTGTAGCCTAAATCTGTTATTTAGACTTCATGAAAATAGTCTCAGTGCAAAGGTCATTTAAAAGACGTTTTTACTGTGGAAATCCGCCCCTTTGTTGCGGCGTTACAGCGGTTCAAAGTCGGCCAAAATCCCATACATTTACTGTAATTTTAGCAGTGTTTTCCCCCCAGCCAAGATGGCGTCAAAAACCACCGTGGAAGGGTCTATTTAATAGTGGAGCTCCGTGCGCGTCGAAGGCGTACGTCCGTACGTAAGTACGACCGTCCAACCCCCCCTCGATATAAGCCAAAGTCAAATGTGACACTCCAGTTAACCCTTGCGCGTGCAAGCTCGCATATAAGCGCGCTTCCATATGGACTGTTTTTGGACAGATCATTTAGCCATACACGCAGTTCTCAACCCGCATTTTTGTGGCGGGAAATTGCATAGCCAAATTTTGAAGACAGTTTGAAAACAAAGTCAGTTTTGTCTATTCGTTGGCGGAGTATCAGTGACAAACAGTGGCAGAAAGATCAAGAAAGGGCACTAGTAAACAGGCAGAGTATCAGTGACAAACAGCGAGAGAAAGAGCACGAGCAAACCGGCTGAATTTTACTGTCGAGCAACGGGAGAAAGAACAAGAAAAGGCTCGAGTAAACAGGCTGAATCGTATTGACGAGTAACGGGAGAAAGAACAACAAAAAGCTCGAGAAAAGGGACGAAATTATAGTGAGGAACAGCGAAAAAGAGAGAGTCTCTTGTCAAGCTGTAAAAACATTACCAAGTGTCAGCGGAGCCCTATACCTATAGAAACCCGTCAACTGCTTTTCTCATGGTAATCTTGGCTACCGGTATTGCTCGTGGGCGCGACCGACGACGACGACGACCTCGCACAATAATTAATAATGTCCTAATAATACTAAAATATATATTTAGGCAAGCCTAAAAGCGGAGCTCCACAGTTATTTCCTTAATATTAGCATTTACAGATAAACTAATATGGCAATGCCACAGGACTTGAGCCATGACTCCAGTAAGGACTTCTCTATATTGTAATTACACATATACATTTTTTACTGTTTTGCTGCAGAGCCAAAGCCACCATTCAATCAAGTGCAAACGTAGATTTTCGAAATAACATCGGCCTTTGTGCCACAGGAATGATGAGCAAAAACGATCAACAAACTTTTCTTCATCACAGTTTAAAAGTGGTAAAAATCACTTAACTAGGTTAACACTTCTAGTGTCCCACTATCAAACTAACTTCACAACCGACATGTATCGGTGACATTTTAATCTATCAAAACAAATAATTTTACAGCAAACGTGCAATAAAACCTCAAAGTGAGCTCTGTTCGACACCGCCCATAAAAGAACAAAAGCACTTTGCTCGCCTTGTTTTGAACATTTTATCGTGTTAATCTTGTGATCTATTACAGTAAAGACGATAGAAAGTGCCGTCCTTTTTACAATAACATGGAAAAACGTTGAGCGAAATCGACTTTAATTTTCCTTGAGAAAAGTGACTGCGACAGACTGATCGAGCATATTATTTTAGCCATGAATCAACTCAGATGATCAACTGCAATTATCTAGTGATGTTGAGAATGGTTTTATTCTTGACTTCGATCAATTACAAATATTGCAAACAACAAACCTTGACTACAAGTCGTGGGTGGTGTTATTTTTGACATCACTGTTAATGATAACATCGGACTCAGGATTTCTGAAAAACACTTTTCAGCCGTAAACATTGAACGAAGGACAAAGTTTTTACTGCAATAGCCTTGAAAATCTGCGATTTTTTAACTAACAACGAGAATTGCTTTTGAGGGACAACATATTGCTGGCATTTCCAATGCTGTAGCTGTTTTACTTTTTGCGAGTTTCATAATGTCAACAAAGCGAAGCCGAGGATATAAACCGTCCGGACTTCGCTTGGCTTTTCTTCAACCAATACTTTGCCCAAAAAATGAGCGACAGCAGGGAAAACGAAGAGTTTTAGATCCAAAATGAAATATTGGATCTAAAATATACATTTGGAAAAAAGACAAGCATTTTTTTGTCCAAACAGCATGAAAACAACAAAAGGTAAGAAAACAAAGAACGATGCCGGCGAATGTTTCTTCGGCGTTCCCCGTAGAAATTGGAAAATTAAGACGAGTAACAAACATAACTCGTCGTCACAGAGACAAATCACCATATGTGATATAAAAGACACAACAGAAATACTAACCTGCGGATGTAGTGTTATCAAGCCAGCAAATAGACGGAGTCGTAAACACAACGCGTTTAATCGATACACACAAAGACTACACACACGACAAGCACATGGTGGAATAATACGCCCGCGAGGACTGCTGGGATTACAATAGCTTACATCACAGCGGACAGTTTAAGTCAGTCAACAATCATTACGAACGCAAAGCTAAAGCAGAAGCCATCACTTCACACAAAAGTATTAATTTGCTAAGCAGATACAAATCCTTAGCGGGCCTTGAAGTTTTTCACCGTCACTTTGTGTTACTTCCCATGTCTACCAAGGAAGCTTCTTCAATTAAGGATTTCTAGCGGCAAAACCGTCCAGTTTAATACATAGCAAAAGTCAGCAATCGAAGAAAGCGCCTGCATGATTAAAAGCCTGCCAAACCACACGATCTTTTCTCTCGAAGATCCGTAAACTATAAAATAGCAAAACCAGGCAGTCCAATTTGCCGCTCTTAACATCCAAAGGCTGGTTCTCATCGGTTTAAACAAAAGAAGAACTGAGAAATAGTCAAGGTAGGCGGCGAATATCATTCTGACATATGGTGATTTGTCTCTGTGACTACGAGTTATGTTTGTTACTTGTTATGTCTTAGTTTTCCAATTTCTACGAGGGACGCCGAAGGAACATTCGCCGGCATCGTTCTTTGTTTTCTTACCTTTTGTTGTTTTCATGCTGTTTGGAATCTGAAAAATGCTCGTGTTTTTCCAAATGCATGTTTTCTATCCAATATTTCACTTTGGATCCTAAAACTCTTCGTTTTTCTTGCTGTTGCTCATATCTTGGGCGAAAAATTAGTTGAAGAAAAGCCAAGCGATGTCCGGACGCTTCGCTTTGTTGACAATAGAGCGTTTTCACATGACGTAACGGCGGCCATGTTGGTGTTCCAAAACAAAGGAACGGCGGTCACATTGGAGTTTGCCTTTTGGTCGAGGGTCGAGGGTCGAGTGTAAGTAGTCGAGGGTCGAGAGTCGAGAGTAAATGGTCGAGGGTCAAGGGTAACTAGTCGAGGGTCGAAAAATTCTTTAAAATTATTCCTGAACGTCGTCTGATCAAATTTTCACATGGACTCGTGTTTGCACGAGTTTTCGGTGCCTGTTTTCACCGCATACTCGTCATCACGGACTCTCCGTCGTTCTGATCGTCAGAATCTAGCGCTTTCTATATTTGCGTATTTCTCGGCGAGCTGTAATTTTGGTTAAATTTTTTTTTCCGAACTGCACCAGAAGATAACGAGAACGCTGAAGATGCTGTTACATGAACTCATGTATCATGTATCTTTGTTCAAGTAAATAATATTGAATAATACTGACAGCAGCAACCCAATGATTCTATTTTCTAACGGTTTCACTTGCTTATGAAAGGGGTACGAATCTGTTTCTTTTACTGCTTAGTAAACCTATTGCTTTTATGTTCCCCTTGCTGTCGCAGTCGCCGCGCCACTTAGCACTCCCTAATATCGACGACTGGGGTGAAGGAAGGGGGAAGGGGAGAGCTACAATCTTGGACAGAATAAAATGAGAAATAAAACCCCCCTCCCCCCATATCAATGTTGAGTTCGCGCGCAAACCAAACTGCGCCTTTTTTTCATCATTGAAATGGGGGGGGGGGGGGGGAGGGGGGACTTAAATTTTTCATTTGTTTTGACCGAGATAATAGCTTCGCTTAGCCAATCTGCTGAGCCCCTCCCCAGTTATGTTAGCGTTGCTACAGGCCTGTCTCCCCTCTCCCTAACCCATGGAGAGGAGACGGCTGACATTTCAGACTATGGTTTTCAGAGCTAGCTGTCACGCCACAGACTGAAAGGTTGATAAACATTGAAATGGCTTTTGAAGCAGTGACATGAGCTCAAAAACTACTTTTCTATTGCTTGGCTTAGAATAAGCGCTGTTGGATAACGTTAACATTGTAGCAAAAAGACAAACAGTGTGCTCTTCCTTGCTGACAAAAAAAAAATTGAAACCCGCCTGATGTTGTCTTCGATCGAATGAAATATGATCACTCTAGTTGTCCATCCTCGGAGACCCAGGGGCAGATAGTCGGGATAGGACGAAGATTGGGACTAGCGAAAGTTTGTAATTCGCTAGTCCCAATCTTCGTCCTATCCCGACTATCTGCCCCTGGGTCTCCGAGGATGTCTAGTTGCCTAGCACGTGACTTAAATCTGCCGCCACCGATTGGCACCGACTGCCACCGATACAATCTCTGCTATCGCTTTCCGTGATTTCAGTGATTTGAGGATTTTGAGCATTCCGTTTGATAAATGAAGACCTCTGTTGGAGTACTCGAAAAGCTGAATTGAATTGTATTAGACTTTCAATGAAAGTCAACCGGTTTTTGTGTTGTTTTAAAAGCTTTAATATAACCAGTTCTCCTATTGTTTAACATAATGCCACATAACGCATTCTTGTTGTTGTGATTTGATGTTATTTTTTTGTTAGACTTAATACTACGGTTATAATTTGCCTTCATACTTCGACGAAATTGTTTTTTTTTTGTGGAGGAGGAAGGGGGTCTTAAAGCTTAGTTTTCTTACACCCCACGATTTCTTACTATTTAAAGAAATAAAGGTGCTTTAACGTAAATCTTGGGACACGCATGTAGCCGTGCCGAAGCATTACTATCGTTACATTGTTATCGTTGAATTTTCCATGTTTTTGTTTTACAGGTGCTAACCGCGCTGACCCAAGTCTCACGTAGGACAAAACCAGTGGACGTGGGAAATATTAAATACAAAACAGTAAAAGTTGACAGATTAGTAGCCTTTTCATAAGCAAGTGAAACCGTTAGAGAATAGAACCATTGCCATGGGTTTCTTCTGTCAGTATTATTCAATATTATTCACTTGAGTGTACAAAGATACATGATACATGAGTTCGTGTAACAGCATCTTCAGCGTTCTCGTTATCTTCTGGTGCGGCCCGGAAAAATAATTTAACCAAAATTACAGCTCGCCGAGAAATACGCAAATATAGAAAGTGCTAGACTCTGACGATCAGAACGACGGAGAGTCCGTGATGACGGGTTTGCGGTGAAAACAGGCACTGAAAACTCTTGCAAACACGAGCCCATGTGAAAATTTGATCAGACGACGTTTAGGAATAATTTTGAAGAATTTTTCGACCCTCGACTAGTTACCCTCGACCCTCGACCATTTACCCTCGACCCTCGACTACTTACACTCGACCCTCGACCCTCGACCAAAAGGCAAACTCGCCACATTGGTGTACCAAGCTAACCCTCTGGGAATTGAACTCTATTTGTATGCAAATACTTTCTTTTGTTTCATTAAACCAATATGGCCGCTGGTCACGTGAGTGAAAACGCTCTATATTGGAAACTTGCAAAGAGGAATCAACAACTCACTGTCAAACGTAAACACGATTTTTAACAAGCATGTACTAAAACCCGAACAACCGAAACGAAACCACCGAAAGGACCGAAACGCAACAATCGATACGAAACAAGCGAAACGACCGAAACGAAAGAAACGAAGCAACGAGCCAGCAAAAGACAGAATTATCTTACATTTAGGACTTTAAGAAAGAAAAAGGTTTCGTATTTTTTATGTATTTTTAGGGTGGAGCACCGACCAAAGCAGGTGGGAAAAGAAAAGAAAGGAAAATAATTGAAAAGTTAGGGAAAGAAGTATTCACTGATAACGTCTCAGTCAGTATCGCTACTTGTCTCCCTGAGACTACGTTTAAACTGTATAGTAGGGGAGGAGATTGTGAATTACAAGGACAGAATATAGGAGACCAAAAATCCATGTAGTCACATTCAAGTACAATGCGTCGGGTTAAACACGAACTCGACAAGAACTTCTGACTACGATGTAAACATTGTTTCAAAGTTCCATACAAAATCACGTGCTACGACGAAGGTAGAATAAACCACGTGCTGTAAACTTAGCCGTAAACCGTATGCCTCTTCGAATTTGGTTTGCACACGCACTGAACTTTTTTTATTTGTTTCGGTCGTTTCGTTTCGGTTATTTCGTTTCCGGGTGGTTTCGTTTCGTTGTTTCGGGTTTTAGTACATGCCTTTTTAACAGCTGCAGCATTGGAAATGCCAGTGATATGTCATATGTTGCCCCTCAACAGCAACTCTCATTGTTACTTAAAAAATCGCAGACTTTCAAGGCTATTGCAGTAAAAACTTCGTCCTTTGCTAAATGCTTACGGCTGAAAAATGTTTCTCAGAAATCCTGAATCTGATGTTATCATTACCAGTGATGTCAAAAATAATACCACCCATGACTTGCAGTCAAGGTTTGTTGTTTGCAATAGTTGTAGTTTATCGAAGTCAAGAATAAAACCATTCTCAACATCACTAGATAATTGCAGTTGATCACCTGAGTTGATTCATGGCTAAAATAATATGGTCGATCAGTTTGTCGCAGTCACTTTTCTCAAGGAAAAGTAAAGTCGATTTCGCTCAACGTTTTTCGATGTTATTGTAAAAAGGACATCGACGGCACTTTCTATCGTCTTTACTGTAGTAGATCACAAGAATGACACCATAAAATGTTTTTAAAAGGCGAGCAAAGCACTTTTGTTCTTTTATGGGCGGTGTCGGAGAGAGCTCACTTTGAGGTTTTATCGCACTTTTGTTGTAAAATATTTTGTTCTGATAGAAGTAAAATGTCACCGACACATGTTAGAATTTGTGACTCAGCCAAAGCACATAACCGGTTGTGAAGTTGGATTTAATAGTGGGACACTAGAACTGTTAACCTAGTTTAGTGATTTTTACCACTTGTATTGAAATGTACTCAGATGTAATTAAACTGTAATGAAGAAAAGTTTGTTAATCGTTTTTGCTCATCGTAATCATATAGTTCCTGTTCCACAAAGGCCGTTGATAAAATTTTCGAAAATCTACGTTTGCACTTGATTGAATGGTGGCTTTGGCACTGCAGCAAAACAGTAAAAAAAAAAATAATCACAATATAGAGAAGTCCTTACTGGAGTCATGGCTCGAGTCCTGTGGCATTGCCGTATTAGTTTATCTGTCAATGCCAATATTAAGGAAATAACTTGTGGAGCTCCGCTCTTAGGCTTGCCTAAATATATATATAAGCTTGGTCAGATGATCATTTCTTTGCGGTTTTTTGGGATTAATAGTTCCCACGAATGGAGTAAACAAACATCTCCAGTCCTTTGGGTCTCAGTTTTATTTGAACAGGGAAATTACTTTGGCCTTCATTTAACAGAACACGTCACAAAGAATCAAACTTGGGTTATCTTTTGTTTTGTTCTGAAACAAAACATTTTGATCAGAGGCTCTGCGTGAAATATTCAACTAGGGTTTAGTACCCTCCAATCTGATCCCATCAGCTAGAAGGGATTTATCTACTACATGCGCAAAACGTATATTCAGTAGATGTACTTACCGGGTAAAGGAACAGCAGAGAAAGATAAGTTGTATCCCCTTCTGTTATCACTACCATCTGAATGAACAGATATCTTGACGTAGTCTCCAGTGACAATAACACTTCCAGAACGGACACCACAATATTTACCAAAATCCTTGTTGTTCTCATTCTTTATGCTCAAGTAGTCATGACTGTAAACAAAAACAAGTTTATTCTCCTGATGACGTGAGATGAGAAATGACTCAGTTATGTAAGAATAACATAACGTGTCGAGAGAATATCGACATTGAACAACGTTTGGGGACAGAGAAATAAGCTCCTTGATTAATTTTTAATCCTGGATTAGCGTTAATCGGCTTTCGAACAACCGGGCCCAGTTTGACATATAGAGTCAGTTCAAAATTCATATGATATCGAGCTTGTTAAGTGGTACTTGGAAAGCCAGCTATGAGCAATGAAGGAATAGCAAGGAGCGGTAATAGAACTTTTGACAACTATCTGATTATGGCGCACTGACCACCAAGCTCCGACCTTTTGACTGACTATAGCAAGCCTTTTCCTGAGATCAAATCCGATTTTATAATAAGCACCAGTCAAACCACTCGTAAACAAACTAATGAATCACTGAGCCATCAATTAGAACTCAAAGCCATTAGAAGTGAAAAACGTTTGAAAAAAGACGGGGAAATGCAACGGAAACACGGATGGGTTTGCCCTTAATGCGTGTAATGAATGAAGTTTCTTTTGAAATCGTAACAAAATTTAATGGAGCAAAACCCTGACAATAGTGAAATTATTTTCCTCAGTCAACACAGTGTGACGCGGGTCACCAAAACAAAGCAATAGAGAAATTAAAATGAATGCTACACAAACACTCCTTCCCACAAATCATGAAACTTCTAAAATAAAACAAACAAATGATTTATGCAGGAGTCAATGTAAACACCCACGCCGGGATAAGGTGGGGATTTGTTACAGACCTAATTTCAAATATTAACAAATTCCCCTCACCCTGGGGAAGCTGTCCAACTACCAAAGTCCTCAAATGCTCCACCATGTGGGGCCTCCCTTGCCTGAAATGTACTGGATTAGAGAGCAGGTGGAGACCAAAACTGAAAGTATACATCTTAACTTGTAGATGCGTATTCGTTCTGTGCATTGCTCCACTTTTAGAGAGTAGATTCGTTAGATTTCAATTGCAAATTTCTAGATTTAAATAACAAAAGCACTCACCTCTCGATGATCCGTCAAGGAAAAGCACGAGTTGATGTTTGAGATGAACAACCGCTGACCTCGCAACAGCCAGCTCACAACAAATCCCCACCCAAACCCCTAACCTGGGGGCGGTGAAATACAAATATTACCCAATCCCCCATCACCTCGGGGGTACAATTTACCTCAAATCCTCTTCTTTTCCCCACTAATCCCCACCTTGTCCCGGGGTGGGGGTTTACATTGACTCCCGCATTAATTTAAAAATAGAAGGGAAAAAAACTCCTAATATTACAGAGAATAGTAATTCCTAAGTTATAATTTGGATATTAAACTAACCTAACTTAAACTCGAATTATAATTACTTAACTCTAATATTTACAGACGAACAGTTCAGTTCCAACGTTCAAAGTTCCGATTCAAAGTTCCTCCACCAACCTTGCACACACGTTCTCCACCAACCTTAGTCCTAATCAAACTCCTCCCTTGTCGCCTTTTCAAGTCACCAATTGTTGGATCTAACACCTTATTTGTTCAAATGCCTCAATTAGTATTTCCCCTGGGCCCGTTTGCGCGGGAATTTTAGGTCCATATTTGCATGTTGTAGCTACACTTAAAATGTAATTTTGTGTGGTTTTACACTTGAACCTTGTACGAGACGCAGTGCTCTCAGTTTTCCGCTCTTCAAGTCACCGGCAGTCTGCCAGATAATTTTCTCTAAAGTTTTCTCTTAACGCGCCACAACAATGTAAGTGTATTGTATTTTCGATCGGTTTATCGGTTTGTTTTCCTTATAGTTTGTACAATTTGTAAGTTATCTTTGTTTGTATGTTTCAGTTAAAACCTTCTTCGCTTCGTGAGTGACAGTTCCACGACATAGTGAAAAGTGTTTTTTATTGCGTGAATTAGAAGTCCGGCGGTTACACCAATGTTACTTTCAATCGTAGTTAGATCTGTGATCAATGCAACTCGCCGTTTCTTCCCTCAGGCCCACGAACACCGCCAATGACAAATGGATTTTGTTCTTGATTCTTAGTCGGCGTCTGCTAATGACTTTTAGCAGGGAAAGGCCGTTCCGGCAGTTCCTCTTCTCAATTCTTTCTTCAACTTTCAACAACTACTTTCCAACAACCGACTGTTCACCACTTCAACCTCTCACAACTGACCACCACACCACGAAACCATAGACGTACGGGCAGGGGGGGGGGCGGAGCTGCAGCCCCCCCCCCAAATTTTGGGCAACCTAGATTTTTTGGGCAGCTAGAGAAATTTGGGCAAAGCCAATAATTTAAGCAATGACATGGACCGCATCATTGATATCTTTGGCCGTCGAAATGGAAGAGACAGCTATTTCTTTTAAGTTGTAAAGTGTTTTTAACTCATATGTAGATTCATATATAAAAATATTTTCACTTCATATGTAGGCCATTGTTAGTGCATCGTATGACCCTCGTTTCCTTTCGAATGTTTCCTAAAATTTGGGCAACTTGTAAGAATTTTTTGGGCAAAAAAATGTCCGTACTCCTATGCACGAAAGTTACATTTATATATAGGCATAATTAGTTTAGCAATTAACACTTTACATACATACTTATTGTAAAACGCAGTACCTTACACTCCTATGTTACTATATTCTCCTATGTTACTTACACCACAGGCGGCCCAGACGTTGTTTGTGATTTACATACGTGAAAGTATTACGCCATTTAAGAGAATATATGAAAATGGTTCAAAAATCGCTCTAAATTCAACTTGTAGTCAAGGATTTAAATAAAAGAAGCTTACCTTAGTCTGCGCTTGTGTTATTTTCAAGTTTAAATCGTCAAAATGGCTTTAGAACGACTTTAGAACGACTCAGCTGCCACAAAGACTTGAAAATAACACAAGCGCAGACTAAGGTAAGCTTCTTTTATTTAAATCCTTGACTACAAGTTGAATTTAGAGCGATTTTTGAACCATTTTCATACGTTCTCTTAAATGGCGCAATGCTTTCACGTATGTAAATCACAAACAACGTCTGGGCCGCCTGTGCTTACACTCTTGTATTTTGTCTAAACACGATACCTTTACACTCTTAAGATAACAACCCTTTACTAAATCAACAATTAAGAACAATAAACTTACAAGATTTTAATTACAGACTACTTTACAATACATCTCTAATTACAAACCACACTACAACGTTGAATCAACACTAGGACCATACGAAATACTAAGACCGAAAAACTGAAACAAAAAGCTAAATTAAAACATGACAAAAAATAGAAAATTTCGTGTCACACAGTTATTCCAAATTATTACGAAATCGAGGTTCTGTAACGTAATACTTTTCTTTGGCTTACCCGCAGAGAGATTCGTTCTCCAAATTAAAATAGTTAAAGAATATCTTCAACGCCATGCCGTGTGGAATATCAACCGAATAAGTACAGTCCATGTCGTCTGGATAGTTGTTAGGATATCCAGGACTTAACAAGATGTTATTGGAGACTCTACCACAACCTGAAGGGTAGAAATTAAGGTAAGGAAAACACGTTAAATTTGTACGTCATTGGAGATCATTCTATCTTGGCTCATGTGAAAAACGTCTGGGTTTCAACTTACACAAAACCAACATGAACTATGCATTGAGTCTAAACAGACCACAAAACTTTCTTTTGCTTAGTGGTGTGGTTTCAGTAGAGTTTCTTGGCCATTTTAAAATTTACAACCAAAAGTACCTTCCTGTTGTTGCACAATGCCCGGGTTCCTCCATGTAGTGAAGATTCATTTTAACTGTAAAAGCTGGCTTTTAGGCTCTCGCCTTGTGCCTCACTACTTTACCTCACAACAAAATTAATAACCACCGCCTTGTTGACTTCTTGATGCAGCGCTTATTCGAGAGTGGCCTTTACAATTTCAGTGTCATTTTTTGGAAAAAAAAAACAGTGATACTTGGTAGTCTTTCTGTTTCTTAGTTTCGTTCAAAACCGATAGAACAGCATACGAAGTTCCAAAAGGTCGAACAAGTCAACAGCAACAACACAAAATTTCCCATAAAGAAAACGACATTTTAAAGTTGAGAAACATGTTTCCACGGACTTCCAGACCACATTTCAGGTACCGGCGATTATTCAAGCGCGGCCCTTTTTCGGGTTTTTATACTTCTGTTTTAAATTGCGGCACTTATTCAGGGGCATTCCTCTTTCGAGTAAATACGGTATATTGTGCTGGCACTCTTTGGACCATATCACCACTCACGTTCATTTCGAGGTAAATCTCAAGAACAAAGTCTCCGGCTATATCAAGTAATATGGTTTACAAAAAGGGACGCACAAAAAATGGTGGTTTCTTCGCGCTGCTCAGTGATATCAAACAGTAATTCCGGCTACTTGTTGAACAACAAGAATTGTATTTCATATCAGGAAATTTGGAGCCACGTCAATTTCTGATTGTTCCTCCATTTTCTGTTCCGTTGTGTTTACAATGTTTTAAATTTCCTTCAGTCTTGTTTCAATTTCAGTTCTGGTTTCCAAGCTAATTCTATTCCATTGGCTGAATTTCAGTTGTGTCCTAATCAGTACCATTCCATTGGTTGAAATTCAGTTCTTAAAATATGTCTCGAGTAAAGAATTTCTCTTGATAAAAAGTAATCGAATCAGCCACACGGGTTCTACGAAACGGAATTTGGAACAGAATATTGGCGGAGATCACGCCTCATACTTGCCTTCGAACAATTTTTACTGCTGTCTCCTGTGGCCCAAACTTTGTTCTTATCCAAGTATTTTTGTGTTGAATTCACGGACCTTTCAAAGACTTGTACGTGCGACAAAAAAGAAAGTTTGGGTTTGAAATTAAGTTTCGAAAATTCCGACTAAGCCGGAATCCCGTTCCATTCAAAAGTTGTTTTCTTTCCCAAACCGACATAATACAACCAACGTTTGTTGGAGGAACTATCTGGTACAGAAATGCACGAATGAATTTTCTCTCTTTCCGTTCCAATATTTTTAATTTAGGGAGAATTGTGACAGTTATTAAGGTAGAAGCAAGTTCTATGAGCTGTTTTCAGCCTCGTATTTTATCATAGAAAAATCGTGTTTAATTCAACCTAATAATAAGTAATAAAAAACTAACCCTAACTAAGGAAATTTAGAACTGCGTGTTCTTCTAACTGCATGTTTAAATTGAATCTTGAATTCCGGTTTCAGTACTTTACACTTCGTACGTTGTGTTGTAAGCCGTTCCTATCGTCTATCTGAATACACTTTGTTACACTAGATTCCTTCCAAAAGCTATCTAACCAGTACAAGATACTTTAAAAAAATCCTGCAAAAGAGCAAAGGGGTTAAGTCAAATCTATTCACATGCAGTACATGGTGATGGTGATAGCGGTTACCAAGGTGATGACGATGCTAACGATAAACAAATTCTGTTTACTCACGGAGTTGTTTCACTGTTATATTATGCCACGCTGTCCCTTTCTCATTGGTGGCTTTGCATGAGTAACGACCAAAGTTGTCTGTGGTTGTTGGCGTTAGGGTTAGCGTGCTTACATCTCGTGTAGTGTTCAGACCGGCAAAGATCTCTCTGTTGTCTTTAAACCATTTGAAATTGGCAGGAGGGTTTGCATTTACAACGCACTTTAAACTCGTCGTGTGGTTAACCCAGGATTTTACATCGATATCGGAAGAGGATGTGGTGTCAACGTAGGGCCGATCTGAAAACAAGTAAGCAAACCGGGGAGACTAAGGTTTCGTCATTGATCCACCTCCAAGAATAGTCCCCTTTTTTGGTACTGGGTTTCTTTACTTTCTCTTTTGAATGATTTTAAAGCACTACTGATTTGCTCGTTATTTGTTAGGCATGAGAAGTCAATGATTTGAGGTGAATCTTACCTTGAATGACAAGATTGATGGGACCGCTCTCAACATCGTCCCCATAAACTACCGCTGTACAGCCGTAGGTGATACGCGCATCTGACCAGGTCACATTTCGTAACACAAATTCCACGCTACAATTTTTTTGGTTGATAGCTTTGTTAACTCTCAGCCTGGATTGTAGAGAGCGTGGCCGAAGATTAGCATTAAGCACAACCCTTCCGTTCGGGTAAACTGTTTGGTATTTGCTCCTAATTTTGTCGTTATTGTCCGTCATTCCCCAGTAAATTTCCTCAAAGTCTGTCCAGTCTTGCTGATTTCCAAATGAAAATGTCCAACTGAATAACACATCAGATCCCAGGCTCCCAAATACTCTGTTTGGGGGTTCTAGTATGAATCTTGTCCCAGGATGTTCTGTAAAACAACGAAGAAAAAAAGGCTCTTGACATGAGAAATAATTGTTACCTGGCAAGACTCTCGCACGATCGCTGCAAAGGAACGTTAGCTGCGACTGCTTTATGATATCAAGGCACGTGTGTCTTGATTTCCAGTGGGTTATAATGATAATGATGTTTTCCACGGTCCTTAATATTTGAAGTCCAACTCAGATCTAAACGCAAGAAGTAGTTTGTAATGCATGCAAGTCAAAGATTTGACCAAACTTACTTGCCACAGCATCTTTGAAGAGAAGACAACAGGAAGCAACAACTGTTGCTACGCGAAGAAACTGCATCATACTGTTAGAGCGAAGTTCGAGTCACACTGCGAAAGAAAATTAAACAAATGTAGTTAAATTCGTATTTGCTACGGTAAACGGTAAACGGTAAACTTTATTAAATACTCCCATCAGGGCTTTTCAGTATCTATTCACAATATTTCAAAGGCCTGACTCTAAAAGCTATGTATACAATCTAAAAATTACAAAGTATAAGAATTAAAAATTTAAAAATCCTCCCATAGCGGGCTCTGCAATTTTTGTTTAAAAGGATCCAACTAGAGGTCTTTCATGCCATCAGGCAGGGCATTCCACAATGTTGTTGCTCGATAGTGGAAGGACCGCTGGCCGGAAGCTGACTTGAAAGATGGAATGTTTACAGACTACTATTTCTCGTTGCCAATGAATGTACATCATATCTCTTTCTAAATTTATAACACACGTAAAGAGCGAGCTAACCTTTTGACGCATTTAAAGGCCACAACAGTATCAGTCTGTACTCATTCTACAATATCTGCATGAGTAGGTCCCTTGTTTAGGAAACCTAGCGTCGTTTTTTTACCTCACCCTGGGTGCCAGAGGTTTTTTTCTCTTTGGGGGCGACAGAATTGATCGGCGAAGCTGCGAAAGCGGGTCGCGAAGCACTACTCGCTCTGACGCTCCTCGCCGCTGGTGAGCGAGAAGACCTTTGGCATCCAGGGTAGTGTTACCTTGATCTGTTTTGGGCCACCAAGATGGAATGCTTAATGATATGCTTGTCCTCTCAGTCCTCTGCTCGCCAGTCAATTTCAAAATCGACTTTAAGATAGCGTGAAATTGGACTTTTACCCGGTTATTATAGTTACACTTTTATTCGACTTTCTGCATGTTTCGCACCACGGTTTAGGGCACTACTGTTTTTGAGGATACACCGGGAAAATAGAGTCCTCAGGATCTACCAATGTTTTTGGACTAGTTTATTCAGCAAGTTTTTCTTGCACACGCTAGCTAATCAACTGAAAGCGAAAAATACACGTCTGGGTCTCCTATATAACGACTTAAAAATCGAATAAGACGAAAACAGAAGACAGAAACAAGAAAGCTCTAGAATATAATATTGATGTACTTACAATTCTGTAAGGCGTTATCCCGCTTAAGACTAACAATTTTCCTGTCTTTGTTCAAAGGCGTAAAACGCACTTTTCCGATAAAGCTGTTCTTAAATGATATTCGATTCCCAACTAGTGCTGACTTTAACCTTAGTCACGAACCTGAACTAATCTGATTGGCCTGAAATGGCGGGAATCTCGCGTGATCGATCAGATCACGTAACAAAGCAAAAACTTAAAAGCCCACGTTATCTTAAACAAACGAAAATTGCCTAATAAAAAACATCTGTTAGCGAAGTGCAAAACACTGCATACCTCACAACGTAAAGCGCATTTATGATCCATAAGTGGATTTAGTTTAGCAAAATTCGTCTTAGCAACGTGTGGCGTTTCACTCGAAATTATCTTCAGTCAAAAATTGAACAAAAAAAAAAACGGCCGAAGGTGGCACACTGAGCTCTCTTTGAGTTCACATGAAAAGAGATTACATGAAAGTACTGTTTTACCACAGATACAGCACTTTGTATCGCGGGAAATATCTTGCCATACATGTCACGTGCCAGTTCTCTTCTCGAGAGGTATAAGTCATGTATTTATAAAGAGCAAATTAGTTCGGACGCGAGATCAAATCTGGGAACTGCATTTCTAAACAATATGAAACAGAACCACAAAAACGAAAAAAGGGACCTGATATATGTGTGTGGTAACGTGGTTCTTTTTCATCTAAAAGTTCCATTCAAAACCACTTTTTTCAGCACCACTGAACAGACGATGCCACAAAATGGTCATTGATCTATAGTCTATAGATTTCATTAGGATGGCATTATACTTGAGGATTTATATATAGAATCTTAAGAGTTAAAGCTGCATTAAAAGACTGCTCAAGGTTGGATGACAAAACGGAAAGCATAAATTGCGAACAGTTTCCTTCTAACATGCATCAAGGCCGGTGCAAATTTAAAGTTGATGAAGACTATTGGAAATCCAGTTTGCAAATACATCTACCGATACTAGAGTACAACCAGCGTTTTAAACAAGGCTTTACAAGGCAAATCCGTCGTCAAATGCACTGAATTTGCTCTTTATGCTCGACGCTCAGGTGTGTAAAAGTTTAAATTCAAAAGTCTAGCTTCTTCTGCTTGAAAACACGATAGTAAAGCAAACTAAAGCAACGAGAACCTCATTCAAATGAACAAAAGCCACTCTTTAAGAGCTGCCCTTTGTTGATGTAAAAGGTCGAAGGGTTGCTCATATTACTCTGTTTTGATTCGCCGTTTTATTTACCCTAATTTTTTTTCTGGACCAATGTGTAGTTGAAATGATTGTTCTTTCCCGGAATATAGCCTTGTTGGGTAAAGCCATGTACCAGAGTGCCTTTTTTAGCCTAAATTCGGCTGTCATAAACTCTGTTGCAGAGCGTAAATTTAAAAATTTCGTCAAAAATTGAAGTTAATCTCTTTTCTAAATTTGACACCGTTAATAACCAGAGGAAATAAGATATTTTCACTTCCTGGGTTAATCATTTCATGAATGCTCGCAATATATAAACAGGAGGTTTCGAAAAATCCTATAGGATGAGTCGGGGAAGTTGTAGGAAGTTGTTCTGCAATGTTGTACCGTGTGACTGGTCAGGAGCTTTGAACACAGAAATATATGCGTTTTTTACCGTTTTGGAGAGAATTTTCGATCTACCCTGGGTGCCAGAGGTTATTTTTTTCCTTTGGTGGAGGGAAATTATTCGGCGAAACCGAAACCAAGAGGCGCAAAGCGCCGAGAGGAAAAAATAACCTAAGGTCGCAACTATCTCTACCGAGCTTTGCTACATGTACATCATGTTTTTGCGCACAATTTCGTTCAACAAGCTAACTATCACTTAGCATAAAGCTAAATAGAGAAAATTTCCGTTATGTTTATTAAAACGGAGGCAGTTTTTATGAGCTATTGTGGTGTTCTGAAAATCCGTAAACTAACGGAAATAATTTAACAGTATTGCTAAAATTTTATTAAAGAAAAATTGTTTGGCTGAAAATTAAATTTAACCCAAAACAAGGCCATGCAAATTTGTAAAAGCGTTGTTCTCAATTCCGGTTTGGGAAGTTTGCTAAAGCACGATGCCTTACTGATGCAATCCTTTGTCCTAAACATGTTTACACTGATCTCTGTTGCTAAAGCATGGTAAAAAGGAATCCGTGGGCATTCTGAAATCAGCATTATCTTTGCTCCATTCCTGACAAAGATCCATTTTTGGTCTGAGTTAACTGGGATTGTAACAGCAGCTGGTTGTTTCGTCTTTCTCCACCGGACGACGTAAAAACATCGCTTGAAAACATTTCGTTACTTCAGTGACCGGTAAATAAAAGGATACTCTCGCCAATACACGTCAAAGTGATTTAAGTTTTGTGATCTAGTGCTTGTTATGCCTTGCGACTGCATCAAATCGTTTTATGATCACATGCAACCGGCAATATTTCGTACTCGGTTACAGACAGCGACAAAGAAGCTCGTTTACAGCCCCGGGGGAGGGGGGGGGGGAGAGATACTCCCTTATAGCCGTTTTGGTCTGAAATATGGTATCCATTTTGACTATTTCAGTCTGAAATAGGGTATGGTTTGTGCGCTCTAGTCATGAATTGGCTGTGCATTATGTAACCTGCTTTATAGTGTGGAATCTTAAGCTCGAAACTTTGTACAGTTTTGTATCCTACTTCATAAAAGCGTATAAACATTGCCTTTAACATTGGTCTGACCTGGGGGACTGATTATAAAAAGCCTGAACTTGAGCTAGTTAAACCCGGATACGGTCTTTTTAAGTCTCATTTGAAGACAAGCATTTGATAATATTTTGTGGAGAATTTGTTTTGCTCAGATCACACTCGGCATGTAATTCGCCCAACAAAACAACATAAAAGAAATATTACTCGAAAAAAAATGCTGTGTAAGCAAAGGTCCACCGCAATGGCAGGTATTGTTAGAAGACGTACAGTTTGTTTGCGTGCAATGTTTTTGAAGACACCATCAAACTGGTTATAATATTTTACATGTATTGTAACTTAACGATCCAATTCAACATATGCAGAGCATATTGTTCTAAGTTGCAATAATATTTCAGCATGTATATATGCAACTGAAAAAAAATGTCGAAATGTCTCAGTCGGAATTAACTTTGTGTCATCATATAAACAAGGAGGATCAGATAGCGTCTTTGATCAAAAGTGAGAGAAATCTACTTTAAACTCCAAGGATCATGTGATATATTGAATTGTGAAATACACTAGAGGGTTTGGGAAAACTGATAACTAAAAACTGCTAGCTTAAGCCGCTACCCAAAACGCTTAAGTTGAATCAATGCTTCTTGTAACTTGTGTGATAAAGAGAAGTAAAAGCAAAATGGTGGAATGTGATGAAAGTGCAAGTTAAGTAAGGCTTGTTTGGAGTATACAATGGACACATTAAAGATAAACTCACGTACTCACCCGCGGCAGAGACTGAATAAATCAACACTGTAAGAATTACAGCTCAACGGTAAAAGTTCCGATAAAACTCCATCGCAGAACCACACATTGCGAACAGCTATGCCCGCTTATCGTTCGGCGACTGTTTCAGTTGCGAACAACAAGGAAACGGGAAAACAGTCTTCACAATTATAAGCGACTTTGATGCATTTCAATCAGATGAAAGTAGGGCGATAGATGACGTTTCGGTAAGCAATTGAGGATATTTAATGTCAACTTAAAAATATCTGCTAACTATTACGAGCTTTTTCATACGCAAAATACACGAATTATAAAATGGTGCATCATGTAAGAGGGTGGCCCATGAAAGACAAGCGCTCATTTGTCAATCAACAGTCAGAACAAGACACTCAATTGCTTAGAACAAGCGGAAAAAAGAATTCGAAATTTTCATTTTCTTAATAACCTGAACAAAAGAATTAATAAACTACAACTGCGCTTTTCTGAAACTGAGTAAGGGTAAAAAAGCAGAAATGTTAATAATTATTGCGATTGAACTAACTCGGTCACGAACGATTCAAACTTTGAGTTCTCTTTTTTCTCAGCATACTAAGAAGTCGCCCCTCGTTGTCTGACCTGTTCATATTTCATTTCAGTTTGTGCGTGCACAACGTTGACAACGCCACGTGATTCAAAATGTTTCCAAAGTGTATGAAATATAAGAATAGCTTTGTATGTGGAACCAAACAGGATTAATCAAACTGCATGCTCTAATCCCAAATGAAAGCGCCGACCGGTTGGCTCAGTTGTAGAGCACCGGACTGCTGTGCGGGAAGTCGGGGCTGGACCAACACTCAGGGTCTTTAAATAACTGAGGATAAAGTGCTACCTTTGTAATGACAGCTGCAAATGGTTAGATTTCCTAGTCTTCTCGGATAAGGACAGTACTGGTGTGGGACGTTAAAGAACCCACACACTGATCGGAAAGAGTAGGGGACGTAGTCCCCGGTGTGATGGTCTATAACTTGTTCTGTTCTGGGGGCACCTGTGTTGATCCTACTATTCATTCAAATAAGATTGTAAACTGCGTGGCTGCATGCAATTTGTGCCTAGACCAGCAGTGTGGCAAAGTCCCCAAAAAAGTGTTGTAAAGCGCTTTGAGCCCTTTGGATAAAAGCTCTATATAAATCCTTATCATTATCATTATCATTATTATTCAGCTTCGCCGGGAAAACTTTTTGCATCACTGATTGTGGCCGTTTTTCAGCTGCATGTCGATTTCAACACGTCCTGGAGAGAAAATTACTAAAATGATAGGAAAACATCATGTCTCCATCTAAAAAGAAAAGTTCGCTCTATTCGGATTATTCAACTTGTTTTGAAAAGTGCGCTTTAGCTTGTAAAGCTTCAACAATTCCAAGACTTGAAATGTGTAGTTTTTAAGACTCAAGACGGCAGAAGGGTAAAAACTCGAGTAGCAAGGTGAGCTGGATTTAGAAAATACCCCGAATCCATATGAAAGATGTTAACAAAAACCCTGAACTGGATCAACAGTTGCTGCAACTTCTATGATGACAGGCTAAAACAGAGACGAGGAATGTCTCGAAATGTGCTTGTGCTTCCACGGCTTTGGGAATTTGAATAAAAATAATAGTCTTCACACTAGGCTGTCAAGTAAGACTTAAGAGCTGCTAAGTTTTACTTAGTGTGAAGGCCTAAGTACAATTTCAAGCTACTTTACTTTGCATCTCATTAAAGTAGAAAAGTTGAAACGATTCAAGAAAGTTTCAAGTGACTTGGAAACCATCCTTACAACCGACTCAGCCAACTTGGCGTTTCTTGAACTTTGAGGTGAGCGAAGCATGTCAAACAATCTTAATTAACTGCCTGAGAAAATAAACTGAAGTTGTCTTTGAAGTAAGAAACATCACTTATGTGTAAAGCGTTAAAAAGGAAACATTTACTTGAAGTATCAAAAATTTACTTGACTTGAAATATTCTAACCTGCGATTAGGCGTTTTTCTGTTTTCGGCGAATGGGGAACGAAAAAAATGCCCCACGCCATACAAAGAACAAGGGAAGGACGCCTGATCGCAGGTTAGAAATATTCCTTAGTTTACTTTTCCTCTACTATAAAGACTAACAATATCTTCTACGACTACACCCACATAAAGGTATCGCGGGAAATTTAGAGAAGCTTAAACACAAATAAATGGACTTAATTTTAAGACGCGTTGTGAAGACCCAAAGTTCCGGTGTAAAGCTTCATAGATGGAATTTTATGATATGACCTAACACTGGATGAAGTGAGAGATTGAACAAATAAATTCCATTTGGTAGTGCTTGTGTACTTTCATAACGCAACTTCGACGCACGGATGACGTTAAAACGTGGCGAGAACAGTTCTTACCTGACGTTTTGACGTCCTCCGCATGTTATCAGAGTATAGACGCACTGACAAATGGAATCTATTTGTATTATACTTTTTTCTACTTTCTTTAACTCATGACGTCATTCGTACGTCTATACTCCACAAACTCCCCTAGACCAATCAAAGTGTGAGGTTTACACTGTCGATTGTACAAAACCCAGTAATAAATGTTGCGTTAGTGCTCCATCATATATGTTCACATTTTAAAAGCACTCGGTAAAGCCCGCTTATGTTGAGGCGATTTCACCTATGATGAAGAGAGAAAAAAAGCTGTCGGGTTTAGTTGCGTGATTATTGGCTAAAGATAAGGTAGACAGTATGACTTCATCGGTGAATTTTGCGCTAAGTTATTCTTTGTTTTCTGAGAAAAAAACTTATTTTCAAATTATCGATTTTATCTATTGACTTCAAATCATTACTAACTACCTGCTCCGTAAAATAAACCAATCACAGACGTTTTAGCAGGAAGATGCATCGTGAAGGGGGTTCTCCAAAGAAGATCCTGATTAATTTGTCAGTCAAAAGTGGACAGGAAAATTGCTTGAAATACTTTGTAATAGAGTTTGTAAGGTTTGGTTTCGCAACTGTTTGAACGGCGGAAGTTCAGAAATGGAACATTATTTTCAAGTTATTCTTGGTTGCTTGAACTCAGCAAACTCTGCTTGCTCCTGCACCGCGTTTGGTAAATTTGAACCAGTAAAAATATCTGCCACGACGCAGCTGATACCTGAGTCGTCCGGCGACACTACACCGACATAACGGTATCGCAGGAAACGGTGTAAAGCCCGCTTATGCTGAAGCGATTTCACCTATGATGAAGAGAAAAACAAAGCGTTTGTGTTTGTTGGGTTGTTATTGTTTAATTATCAGGCAGACAGGATGACTTCATCCGTAAATTTTACGCTGTTATTCTTTGTTTGCTGAGAGAAAAAACTTACTTTCAAATTATAGACAAGTATTGAAGAAGTAGAAAACATGTACCGTGTTTCTATCGAGTTATAGAAACACGAGTGGAAGTTTGGGAGAACGAGAAATGCTGTGGGAACACGAGCCGTGTTTCCACAGGTTTTTCGAGTTCTCCCAACCTTTCACGAGTGTTTCTATAACTCGATAGAAACACGGAGAACATATTTTATAATTCTTTTAGAAAAACACTGCGACGAAAAAAAGGAAAACATTTTGTCAACTTTGATTATCAAAATGTAAATTCTCTTTGCGCGCGTCATCATTTCGTCAACAGCTCGTGCTACAATCTTGGACAAAACTGTTGAGAAAATTGAGCTCCAAAGCCTCTTTATGTGGAAACATTAACAACCGAGTCTCATCACTCCCTTTCCCAATTCAATGTTGTTTGTGGCTCCTAAACGTTTCCCTAAGAATTGAGGCTTCCTAAATTCAACACTGAATAGGGGGAGGGGGAGGGGGAGGGGAAAGTTACTGTGGTAATACTGTTGAACCAGAGGTTTTCGTGAACAATTTTGATTTCTCATACATTTGCCTGTAATTTTTTCCGTGCGTCTACGGGAAAAATTACAGACAAATGTATGAGAAATTAAAAATTTCAACAGGCGCATTTTACAGCAGTTAAGAACGTCAGACTTTTACATTAACTGATCCTTTGGCTAGTAACTTCAGTTTCCAATTCATAAATTTTTCTTCATTCAAGGCTTTTACAAGTTATTTGACATCGGTTTCCAATATAAACAGTTACCGTCAGGAGCCCATCACCCGGAGCGTGCAACTTCCATACAGCGTCTGTGAAACGGCGTTTTCACAAGTAAGGTTATTTTAAGATACGCCTTTCCCGCGAATTAGTTTTCAAAAGCCAATCAGAAGCGGTGTAGAGTTCCGATAGTAGCGACCCTCGTTACTTTAGGAATTAGCAGCCTTTGGGGGTCGTAACTTTAGGGAGGTCGTTACTCTCGGGGAACAGAAATCGTTTACAAATAGAGCTGGCGTGAGGTTTTTTTTCCCGAAAACTACATAGAGTTTTTAATATCAATTTGAAGAAACGTTCCTGTTGTTAATACGAAATTATACCGGTTTACGTTCTTACATCGCTGCATCAGTGAACTGTTCCCCTTGTTGTAAATTAAAGTGCCTTGTTTTGAACGTATTACGGTATTGTACATTAAAATTTTGTCTGTTGATTGACAAATTAAAGGTATACGGAATACAATTTAAAAAAACTTTGTCTCGCTAATTTTGGGAGTGAGGGGGTGGTCACTACTTTCGGGATTTACTAACAGCCACAAAAAATGACGTTAATTTCGGGGAATTGCTACTTTCGGGGGGTCGTTACTATCAGAACTTTACGGTATTTCGGAAGCGTTTGCCTACCCGTCAAGATGGCGTCGGAATGGAGCTTCGAGTGCGAACCGTCGGCCGACCAGGTCGCCAGCCTTTCGTTTCTCTTTACTGGGAAGCAAACCTGGAAAAGTTTAAATCGTCAAAATGGCTTTAAAACGACTTTAGAACGACTCAGCTGCCACTGACAAAGACTTCAAAATAACACAAGCGCAGACTGAGGTAAACTTCTTTTAGTTAAATCCTTGACTACAAGTTGAATTTAGGGCGATTTTTGAACAATTTTCATACATTCTCTTAAGGCGGGGGTACACATGAAAGCCGTTTTCACGCCGCTTAAAATTGGTTTGATGGAAATTATATCTCGTTCGCGTTTCAAGCAATACAAAAACCCTCTGCTCATTTCACAAATCAATGTTTTGGGGTGTCTTGTAAATTTTTTGGTGATTTTTAGGTATATTTGGGAGAAGGTAGTTTTTCTCAAAAGAGTAGTAAAATCTGGAGAAATAAGAAATAGCTCGGATTTAATGTAGTTTAAAAATTAGGATTTGAAGTTAAAAACTGATATACGGTCACCCAAACAGTCCCCCATCAACCTGGTGTGCTCTTGGGTTGGGGGCAACTGTCTGTTGGTGTTCCAAAACTAATTTTCCTTCTTCTATCCCTTCTTTAAACCTCTTAAAATTCCATTTCAATTCATGTGTACCCCCACCTTAAATGGCTCAAAACGTAGCGCAATACTGTCACGTATGTAAATCACAAACAACGTCTGGGCCGCCTGTGTTCCCACAAGGATAGAAATCCGTGAAAACCTGTCCGCGCATAGTTTACTGTCAACATATCTGACCAGCAAGAATTGCAGTACTTTTTCGAAATGGCGGACGTTGCACTTATGAAACGAGTCAATTTAGGGTACTATACCATGGTACAAATGAGGATATGGGACCCAAATTGCATTCATTTTTACCATCTGAGATTGTTCATTCAAAAATGATTTTAGTTCATATATTGAGATTCCTGATGTTCAATTGCATTGATTCTCAACATCTTCGCATGTTTCGGTATATTTAATATGTCAAAAGCATTTCCTCTGTGTAGTGGTATTTATTAAGAAAAAAGTTGTTGCCTCTCACCATGGCAGAATTAAAGCAAAAAGCCTTCATAGTTTACTTTTTACATCAAAAAACATAGTAACAACCGATCTTTTTGTAAGTTAGCGGTCAGCATTAAATTATGTTTGTTAGTTGTTAATGATCTATTCATCCCTTCCTTTCTTCCCTTCTTGAAATAATTTTAATCAGAGAGGGTAATTAGCTCGATCAGTCCCCTAGCAAAGGCTTAGCCTCTCCTATGCGTGTGGGTATTACGAATGGTGTCTGTACAAAACAGTGGAGCATATGGCATCCACTTTGGATTTCCATCGGGGCATAGCACTCCATTTTTGGCGATTTACTTCACTTAATTCTGTTCAAACCAGGTTCTTGCTTTTGTGATGCTGTGTCCCCAAAACAGTCCTTTAGACGTCCTCCACACCTTACACCTTATTACCCTTTCGACAATGTTGTTTTCTGGTTCTCCGAGAGTTCAGTTACCGAATGCACTGACTTCCACTTATAATATTGGTGTGTAACATATCAAATGCGCTTGGCAGAAACCATATTTCACTGTGCTGATTGTATTCCTTTATGGATGTGGCTCTAAAACTGAAGTATTCATAACGATGCAACAAACATTCTCAAAATGGCGGAGTTTTGATCCGGAGGACCTACTGTAGAGCTTTCAAGGCTGAATAAGACTTCCTAAGCTTTAGCCTCAAAACTTATCAACAAACGATCAAAGTCGCAGCAAAGTTTAATTTAGAAGTTAGAAATCAAATGTGTTGCAAACAAGGGTTTCGACAAAAATTAGCTAATTAATCTCCCTGTCACGAATGTATTTACTAAAATTTGGAAAGCTTAAAAGCGTCCTAAACCGAGTGTCAAACACTTTACAAGTGAATCTTTTTCATAAATTGATGTTTAAGTAAGATTATTCCAATTTTTGTCATAGCGATTACGACTAGACTATCGGAGCCGTGTTACTTACAAGCGTATCAACGAAATAGAGTCCAGCAGCTGGCCTTAAAAAGAATCAACTAAAATTTTCTGTACCGAACATATTTGTTTAAAATTTGTCAAGTTGCAAATGTTGTAAAATAGAATTTAAAGTGTCTTTGGACCAGATAATTTCTTGTTTACTGTAACGGTAACGGTTCTTTTAGCGCAAACCCACCATCTAAAATTACTTCATTGACGGTTACTGTTTCTGGCCTCTTCAAAGGAATCATCGTCTCTGGTATCTACTAGATGTTACAGTCCTCTTTTCTCACAAACTGCTACATTTTGCAAAGTTTTGGGGTTGCATTCTACACGATGTAGTCTTCAGGCCGTCGAGTGACTACTGCACGCCACAAAGTAGTGTCCGGCACAATAAACATGGTTGAATACTAGTACATGCTAAATTGTGATGGTGATGGTGAAAAATGCGGCATTTTAGCGCGAGCCCACCATCTGAAATTTACTTCATTGTTTTTGGCCTCTTCAAGGGAATCATTGTTTCTGGCATCGACTACATCTTACAGTTCTCTTTTCTCACAAACTGCTACATTTTGTAAAGTTTTGTGGTTCCATTCTACACGAAGTAGTCTTCAGGCCGTCGAGTGACTACTGCACGCCACAATAAACATGGTTGAATACTAGTCAGTACATGCTAAATTGTGTCAGGTGAAACACTTGAAAAGTGAATATTGTTCTTCAAATTGTTGTTTGAGTACGATTGGTTCAATATTTGTTCTGCGAATGCGACTAGATTGAAGGATCCGTGTTACTAACGGGTTGGGCGTGTTAACGAAAAAGAGTGTAGCGTAACAAAAGTTTGCAGTTCGTCGTTACAAGTCGTCAATGTTAATTTTGTGTACCGCTGCATTTGTTTTAAATTGTTCAACTTTGAAAATGTCGTAAAATAGAGTTAAGAGTGTCTTTTGACCAGATAATTTCTTGCTTACTGTAATGGTAATGGTCATGGTGAAAAACAGGCCCTTTTTACCCCACGCTTACCACCTAAAGTTTACTTTATTGAAGGCTTTATAATCGTGACTCGGAAGTAATGTTCATACTATTGTTGTAATCTTATCGGGCCCTTGTCTCACAATATTTCTGGGCTTACAGGCACTGTGGCCTTATTCGCTAACAAAATCGATTTTTTTAGATTTAGGTGTTCCTCCGGACATGTTATCTCCAAAACGAACATGACGAAGTCGGTGACCCCCTATCTTTTTTACATTTCTGACATAACTAACACATCATCTTACAGTCGTAAAAGTCTCAGAAAAAAAATTAACGTTGGAAAATTTCACATGAACGTCCTTAAATCTCTTACAATCACAGCCACCTAGGAAGCTCAATGTTAACTGAAAATAATCTCACTCAATCACATCATTTATAGAGAGTATGTAACCAGTCTCTAGAGATTCGATTGACATTGGGTTCGCGGTCATGTTGGCGGACAATAACAAGAGAAGCTAGCGAGAAATCTTTTGTTCGCCGTACACCAACATGGGGGTGATGACATAACGCGTATACCCCCTGATTAGAGAGCTTAAAGACGACGGCGACGGCAAGAAGAACACCACGAAACAATAGGCTTAACAAGCAAAAACAATACTCTGCACGTGCGTTTTAGATTTATGTACACTTCTTTGTCGTCCTCAGGAAAACACCAACGTGAAATGGCCAAAATTTAGGTTTTAATGAGAACGTGAGCGTATGACGGTGAACTCTTCGTTATTTTTCCCAACTTCAGTGCCGTTTTTACTAATTTACCTCCACAAAACTTCGTCAGCATTTTACAAGTTAAACCAGTGGAAAAGCTCGCGAAGAGTTACGATAACGAGAAGTCCATATTTCGAAGTGACGGTTCCGTTACCGTTGCCGTTGCCGTTGCCGTCGCCGTCGCCGTCGCCGTTGCTACACCTCTCTAATTGACACTTCCCAAATCGACACCTTACCAGTAAGTTATACTGATCCAACTGCACAACTGATAAAACTGGGATGCATATACTTGACACTAAAACGGCCCTTGAACTATTACATGTGGAAAGTGACCAAATCTTTAAGTAAATGGAACAGTTTGTGAGACAAGGGCCCAACAAGATTACAACACTAGTATGAAGATTACTTCACGATGTGCAAAGATAAAGTCTTCAATAAAGTAAACTTTAGGTGGTAAGCGTGTGGTAAAAAGGGCCTGTTTTTCACCATGACCATTACCATTACAGTAAGCAAGAAATTATCTGGTCAAAAGACACTCTTAACTCTATTTTACGACATTTTCAAAGTTGAACAATTTAAAACAAATGCAGCGGTACACAAAATTAACATTGACGACTTGTAACGACGAACTGCAAACTTTTGTTACGCTACACTCTTTTTCGTTAACACGCCCAACCCGTTAGTAACACGGATCCTTCAATCTAGTCGCATTCGCAGAACAAATATTGAACCAATCGTACTCAAACAACAATTTGAAGAACAATATTCACTTTTCAAGTGTTTCACCTGACACAATTTAGCATGTACTGACTAGTATTCAACCATGTTTATTGTGGCGTGCAGTAGTCACTCGACGGCCTGAAGACTACTTCGTGTAGAATGGAACCACAAAACTTTACAAAATGTAGCAGTTTGTGAGAAAAGAGAACTGTAAGATGTAGTCGATGCCAGAAACAATGATTCCCTTGAAGAGGCCAAAAACAATGAAGTAAATTTCAGATGGTGGGCTCGCGCTAAAATGCCGCATTTTTCACCATCACCATCACAATTTAGCATGTACTAGTATTCAACCATGTTTATTGTGCCGGACACTACTTTGTGGCGTGCAGTAGTCACGCGACGGCCTGAAGACTACTTCGTGTAGAATGCAACCCCAAAACTTTGCAAAATGTAGCAGTTTGTGAGAAAAGAGGACTGTAACATGTAGTAGATTCCAGAAACAATGATTCCTTTGAAGAGGCCAAAAACAGTAGCCGTCAATGAAGTAAATTTTAGATGGCGGGTTCGCGCTAAAATGGCGCATTTTTCATCATTACCATAACAACCGCAGAAAGCAAGCCGCAAACTTTACGCGTTTCATACCATTTACACCATAAAGTCGCCTTTAGAACGCTTTTAAGCTTTCTAATTTCAGTCAAATTAATACGTTCTACGGAACTAATTTTCTTGATGTCTAACACCCGGCGCGCTTGAATACTCCTGATACAGTACACCGTTTGCTTTGATACCTTTGTTACTCGACGCATTATCCGTGTGCCGGCTAGATTTACTTATCACGGGAAAATTGAGCTCATCTCACTCAATCCCTTTATTTGCCAACATAGAAATGTAAAGTTTATTACAGTAACATTTCCCAAACCGGTACCTTGCCAGTAAGTTATATCCAACTGCACAACTGATAAAACTGGGATGCATATACTTGACACTAAAACGGCCTTTGAACTATTACATGTGGAAAGTGACCAAACCTTTAAGTAAATGGAACGGTTTGTGCAATTAAGTCTTTGCCAAATATTGTTTAAGTGGACCTATTAATTGAAGTTAAGTCAACTGGTGAGGATCCGAAAAGAACAAGTTCGCATTTAGCGACCATACTTTCACACGCCTTGCAGCCGCAAGATGGCAGGACTCGACGTCCCATTCATAGAAATCTTGATATATATGTTTGTTTTTAACTTCCCACATCGATTTCTTGTTCATTTTTGGTCAACGCGGTGATAATTGTAAATAAAATCTGTTCAGTCTGGAAAGAAAAGTAGGGGTCACCGACCATTTACGAGAGTAAACTGAAGGCGAAGGGGATGCAACAGCTACCATCCTTATACTTGCTTAGCTTTCTTTCTCATTGCACATGCTGGATGGCTAACGTGGCATGACCTTGCGTCATGGATTTCGTGCGCAGTAGGGATGCGCGTAAACAATTAGCGCAAATAATCATGTTTAATCCTTTATTGGAAATTACAAGTAAATTTTGTCTTCTTTTCATTCTTCTTCTCTTTATTCACTTCTCCTTCTCCTTCATCACTCCTCCTGCAACAAAAAAATTGTTTTAGACGTTTGCTTTTTCCCCCAAGGGATGTGTGCAGCACACGCAAACAGAAACAGTCATCGTCTGGTTTTAGTAGAATGAACCAAAGAAACGAGGAAGAAAAAAAGACTAATACCGCTCTGATTTCATCTCTCTGTCAATTTCCCATTCGATCAAGATTTTGCAATGAGTACTCCACTCTTCCTGCTGTCTCCCCAGCTACAAGGCTGTTAGAATGCCAAGTTGTGTTTTTGTTTTGTTTTGTTTTTCAGTTAATGAAGTCACACCTATCGTCGGTGAAAACATTGGGAATTTGTTGGTCTTTAGTAAAACATAGCTCACAGTATGTCAAAGATGATTTATCATGACTTACATTTGGGCCCACACCTCTTCAGTCTGGCCGAGGTGTGCACTCACTTGCCAGCATTACTTGATGCTTCCCGCAAGGCGCCATACTTTACAATGAAGGACTCTCTGTTCTGAAAAGGAAAATGAATTTCGCATTATTCATTGCATTTATCACCACTCAACGGTCAAAAACTTTAAGAGATTTAAAATCCAAGCTAACAGTTCCGGCGAAAGAACTGTATTCCCCTTAATGAAAAGGAATAGTATAATTCGCTGAAATGGGGTCATTGGTTGTTTACTCGCGGGCTTCGGCGGGGAGAGAGGAGGCTATGGCCCAGGGCTGTTGGCCCACAGAACAGAAAAGGGGACTACGGACCTCCCACTGATTAAAACTGCATTTCCTGTTTAAAAAAAAAAAAATAAAATAATAATAATAATAATAATATTAATAATAAGCCTCTCTCTCTAACACCTAAAATTAACAAGAGAAATAGAGGAAATGAATTACCATACCAGCTATTCTGACCACATTTTTTAGCAATATTATACTCACATAATTTATGTACACTGAATGCATATCACCACTGTTATTATGTATAAGTTTATATTAAAAAAAACATCTAAGTTGATGTGCCTTTTAACAGCTACAGTGTTCATGTACCTGTATGTCTCATGTTTACAGAGGGCCCTCATGCAGCCACCTCATCACCTCGCTGCTTGTCACAGGAGCACGAGTAAATCCATTCAATCCCATCATTATCATCCTCATTTTCTGAGAGAAATGGACATCCTTTTCTCTGAAGAGAGGTATAGCGTGTCTCCTGTATAACAAAAGGAAATTTGACTTAGTTAAAACATTTGTAGCTATAACTATACCTTTTTTATAAAATAGCTGATAAATTCGTGTAGTTACATTGAACTTTAAAAGCATGCCTCATATTCCTATATTTATGTACGCTGATGATGTAGGTGTAGGAGAGGGAATTTTTCTTTAGACAATATTCAAACTACTGTGTTGAAAATGTTATCAAACAATATTTTATTGGTTCATGCATCAAAGGTGAGTTCATCTACCATGGAGATATGAAGCACTTGGGAAGTTGGAGAGCACGTAAGAAGGTAGTGTTGACCTGGGCTATGCCTTCAGCAACTCTTACACATCTTTCATGCTCTCCAAACTTCCTGCATGGTTCATATCTCAATGAACACACTGAAACATTAACCAATAGCTGTTATTGAACTTATCAGCGGTTATCAGTTCTCCTTCGCGTTGCCCCCATTCGCATGCTGGGGAAAAGTACCAAGATAAAAACGAAATAACGTCCATGAAGTAGCCGACACGGTCTCCAGATTTGAATCTAGCCGAAATTGCTGCTAAGGAAGCTTTGCAACTCCATTCATGATCGACTAGACAATGTCGATAAAATGAAGAACCAACTCTTTAAATATTGAGGTCATTGCAATCCTTGATGCGTCGCGAAATGTGCCAAAACGCGAGGAAAAACGGAAACAAACGCCAGCATATTGAAAGTGAACTGTCTCTTGACTGTAGCATTCAGGTATCTAGTAAAGAAGCTTTACAATTTAATTCCTGGTTGACTAAACAATGTAATTAAAAGGAAGAACCATCTCACCAAATATTGAGGTCATTGCCACCCTCGATGGGTCGCAAACTGTGCCAAACCTAAACGCAAGGAAAAACGGAAAAAAAAAAACGCCATATTGAAAGTGACAAATATTTCATGTCCCTTGACTGTAGCATTCAGTTATATTGTCCCCTGAATGTAGGAATTATGTGAGTTTACCGTGTTCAGCGTTTGATAAATAACGCTTCGCGTGATCTGCCAACATCGTTTTACCAGTAAGTAACTGCTAACTGTCGATAAAGACCTACTATTTCAGTCTTTACCGTAGTCAAAAAATCATTTAATGAGAGTTGAGATAAAACTCCACACGGCCTATAACTTACCAAACTACGCGTATCTTCCTCATCGGAACTCGAATTATGGACCTCCGGAACGGCTCTTCTGGCGTGTTTAGAAGGACAAGTGATTGGAGCGCAATCACTAAAATCGCTTGGCCATTCTCTTCTCCTCGGCATCATTCGCGGCATCCGACTGTATTACCTTGCTCACTGGCACTTCACGTTCCTTCACATCACTTACGATAGTAGGTACGTTATGTATGGGGACATATATTGTACCGTATACATTAAACGTACCCTAAACTTGGGTTGCTTTAGTTGCTTGGGTTGCTTGGGTTGCTTGATGTGCTTGATGTGCTTGGGTTGCTTGGGTTGCCTGGGTTGCTTGACGTGCTTGAGTTGCTTGAGGTGCTTGGGGTGCTTGCGGTGCTTGAGGTGCTTGGGTTGCTTGAGGTGCTTGAGGTGCTTGGGTTGCTTGGGGTGCTTGAGGTGCTTGAGGTGCTTGACGTGCTTGGGGTGCTTGACGTGCTTGGGTTGCTTGATGTGCTTGAGGTGCTTAACTTAACACTCGAGTTTTATACAGCTGTACTCGCTTTTTCAAAACGTGTGTTTTCAGGTGACAAAGCGGGGTTATGTTTGCCACCTGCTGTAATCCTGTGAATCTCACTCATCCCTGTTCAATTCGTTCATAGTGAATACTTGTCAATCTCATATTTCTACCCAGTATCATACACCAGTATACAATGAACGGTGTAGACATCGCGTTTTGATTGGTTTGATTGGGGAGTTTGCGATTCAAGTATAATGACGTCATGAGCTGAG
>OX419347.1:10748980-10756480 GCA_948470475.1 Galaxea fascicularis
ACAACTGAAAACTGTTCTGCAATGTAGAAAACCGACACGGGTGGATGAATTTGACATGACCCTATAATCATGCCTAAATCTCTGTTGATGTTGGCACTGCTCATTTTAATATTCTGATTTCGGCAAGAAAGAAGTGTTTGTTGAATGGGATGGGTACTCTTGTATCGGGTATGATTCCCTTGACATGATCATAGAGCTGGTGTAGTGTGTGTCGTTTTCTTGTCACACAGTCCTGTCAACAAATTAATACTTCTAAAGGATTTCAATTTCACACTGAGGTAAAGTTCCGGAAAAGGGCACGATATTGATTTCCTTTGGAAACACATTTACATCGTTCGTGAACCACGATGGGTCTTCGCGCATCTAGAGAACACTGTGGCGAAAATCACCAAACAATAGCAACTCGCCTATCTACAGATTCCACAGCGTTCAAGGTACATGCTACTGATTCTCAGCTCTCGGCCCAAGGTCAAGGGTTTATTGCTGCCACGGAAAGAAGCGAGTAAGCGAACTCATCGCAAAGCAGCATTCACAACTCTTACTTCAGGCATAAGAATTCAAAATACAAGCTGAACCTACCAGAGGAAGCTGCTAGCCTTCAAGCAATGTTTGACCATATTGAAACACTACGGAACATCGACCTTTGTCTAACTAAGGCTTCCTCCAATGTGGTGGAGGTCCTTGAGGGTTTGTATGATAGCAGCGTTGATGGAGTCACGTTTGCCGGGAGTCAAAGGGCTCAAAAATTTTCCATTCTTGCGGATTTTCTCATCGAAATTGAGGGTGCCGGAGTCTTACAACGATTCGCTCAGCAATGCTTTGAAGATTACTACGAGTTTAATGATAAACGAATGGGAGACTTGACTTGTTTTGACTGGGTATCAAGTACTTTAGGAACAATGCAAAACCCTATCTTTGAGTGTTTACTCCTGGTTTTATCAGCGATGCAAAACTTCACAGACTTTAATCACCGCTTTTTCTCCGCTTGTGCAAAATCAGGCGTAGTTTCAATGTGTTTGGAGAACATCCAAACAATTGATGCTGACAGTATCAATTGGGAAAATAGAGATAACATTCTGAGCCAGTTCTAATAATAAGCACCTGCCTTGGAATTTTACACAACATATCTCAGCGCCTCCGAGACCGTGAATTGTTTGCTTATAGTGAGGAAACGTTGCTCCGCTTTGTCGATGCAAAGGTGTCGAGAATCGCCGCCTCCTCCTTACTCTGCCTGGCCTACTTAGTCGTCGAAGAAACAAACCACCTCATCTTAGCGGACGAGAACGTGCTTAATTTTATTGTCACAATAAAATTAAGCACGTTGAAGAATGTTAAATGAAGCATAGCAAACAAAGCATCGCCGATCAAATGGATATTCCGCCAGGGAACTTGCGGAATGACTCAGCCATCTTGCCATTAATGACACGAATAAGACGGTTCTTGGACATAAAGGAGCGGTGGGTGTTTTAATCGCTGTGCTTAGATCCTCTAGAGCTAATGACGAAAGGGCAAGTGCGCTGAGAGCTTTGTGGATGCTGGCTTTTGACGACAACAATAAAGAAGTGATTAGACAGGATGCAGGTGCACTAAGAATGTTGCGCCAGTTACAACAAAGTAAAGACCCCGAGGTACAAAAGGCAGCGGCGGGTACCTTATGGGAGCTGGAGGGAAAAACAGCGAGGAGCATGGAAAAGCAAGAAGGAACTCGGAATCATGTGATGATCAGCTACCAATGGGACAACCAGGATGTCTTGATCGAAGTGAGGAGAAGGCTTCAAGCGAGTGGATACAGAGAGTGGATGGATCTGGAGCAGATGGGAGGCTCTACATTAGAGGCAATGGCCAAGGCTGTGGAGGACTCTTCTGTCGTTCTGATCTGCTTGGCGCAGAAATACAAGGAAAGCCCGAATTGCCGATCAGAGGCCGAATATGCGTATCAGTTGAGAAAGGACGTCGTTCCTCTGATGATGCAACACAAGTACAAAGCAGACGGCTGGTTGGGAATGCTCTTGGGCACAAAGCTGTGGTTCGACTTTCGGAATAAGCAAGGTATTGAAGAGAGCATGGTAAAGCTGGTCAAGAGCTGGGAAGAAGGGGGAAAGATGGTGATTTGGCTGATGGAACAGCCGAGCCAGCGATTCGACCAACTGCAGCGAATGCTATTACGTCCGAACCAGTGGCTGTCGTGTCTGGATGGACAACGAAGAGGTGAGACAGTGGCTCAAAGTAGTTGGGTTAGAAAAAGTCTGCGATGAGGATATTTCGGAGATGAATGGGCAGACACTGATTGATCTGCAGCAGCTTCGTGGAGAATGCCCAGAATACTTCTATCGATGTTTGGAACAGAACTTAAAGCTCGCAAACATGTTTGACGTATTTAAGTTCAGAATGGAGCTTGCCAAACTCCTGGAAAAGTGAGTAACATGAAGCCAAAAGTAGACGAATTCGTTTGCGGTAATACAGGGGACCGTGGGCTCAGTTAGTAGGACACCAGGTGAACTGAAGGTCGATATTTTATCCCCGGACAATCCCAGAAATCATAGCTTTGAACATTAATGCCCAGACTCCCAATGGTCTCCGGTGGGAGAATACAGGAGAAAGACAATTATAATTATTAGACTACTTTAACCTCAAGGATTTAATTAATTGCACCTTAGGAATTACTGCAAGTTACCTCGTTATTTTCTAGAGTTGTTTTCTGTAGTATGCTAGTCACCACAGTAGTCTCATTTCCAATATATTCTCGAAAATGCCGCCAAGTTTGCCTGCGTTGCCTTCTATTACCACATCAGAGGTAAACGCGTATGGCAATATTTGGCTGACTTGAATCCATGAGGCGTTAAACAGGTCGCTTCGGTAATGTGCCGTGTAAAGGTCAACTAAAATGCCGTCAACTTCGCCAAGTCTCAAGGCTTCAACGAGCCGCTCTAGGGAAGGGAAAGTGTTCCCTGTTGAGGAGAAATTTTGGGAGAAAAATTACGATAAATGTCAAAATGTCAAATTGAACTACAGAGTGTTGTATTTGGACCTTGTTAATAGGGAGCTTTACCAAAGACGACGGAGATACTCGCTCTTTTTATACAGCTGCTATGTAAATCTCAGGTTTATTTGAAGGTGATGTATCGGTGATTTTTACTTTACGTTATCGCCGCCATGTTTCTGGACTGTAAACAATAGATCTCTCATTAGCTCGTTTTCTTCGTCCATCAGCATTTATTGTTCGTTTCACCATTGTTATCTTTGTCTCTAGAGTTTGGCTGAAAATCACTTCTGTATGTGATGTATGACAGCATCCAATCCTCCTCGTTTTTGTAACGTTTCCACTATTATTCGAATTTGTTTAACTTGGAAATGCTGGCGAACTCTCCAGAAGAAATTTAAATTACTTTAAACGGCGACGAAAATAAGGAAAAAAACAGAAAAAGTTGCCGTTGTGGGCTCACGTTCTCAAGTAAACATAAATTTTGGTCATTTCACTTTGCTGTTTTGCAGAGAGCGATTGTTTTTGCTGATTAAACCCATTGTTTTGTGACGTTCTCGTTGCCGTTCCTGCTGCCGTTCTGAATGCTTAAGCTCGGTTTTAGTAAATCGAAACAAACTGCTGTAGGAAATCAAAATGCAACGAAGTACATCAGATTTTTTCGTCTATCTTTAGCTAAAAATCGAATAAAATAAATAATAGAGCGCTCCTCAATTGAGTGTCGTAAAACCAACACCAAAGTAATTACTCTAGCCAATCACAGCGATGCAAACAGCGCAATGAACCAATCAGAATAAGAAGCAATTACATGTCACCGGCGCAAAACGCGGGAAAATGCGCGCGTGCAAGTCGCGATTGGCCAGGCTTTGGTTTTGCTTCTTATTGGTTGAGAAAGTGGCGCGAGTTTTAGTGGCCAATCACAGAGTAAAGCAATGCAAAAACCTAAGCAAACACAATTATCATTCGACACTCAAATGAAACCGCTCTAAATGAATATAATCGTCATAAGTTTAATTACACAACCTCCTAATGTGGCTATGTATCGCATAAGAATTTCATATTCTGGGAACTGAGCCAGCGAGCCAACCTGCAGAAAGAATTAGAGGTGTCTTTCACATTCATGCGCATTAAAATGATATGAAATTGTTTGGTTTTCAAAACATTGATTGTTATTTTGAGACGCTTTCGGCCTCTCTCCTTTTTTGCAGGTAGCATGTACAGGATGCTGGCAAAACAAACACTGTCTTCAAATAACCCCGTGACGGTTTTGTGCCTGTACGGATCTCAACACTGAATTTCTTTCCGTGTGAAAGGGCCCTTAAGTAATAGCTTCTACGAACTTCCAGTGGTAGAATAAAGGTAAGAATTTTTTAAGAGAGGCATTTCTGTCAATGTGAAATACCTTTTTATTCCGAGCCACATGTAAGTGCTGGTCAAGGATCCGCACAGACATGGAAGATGTGAGAGACGGAGCTAACGAGGAGAGAAGACAACACGATTCCAGTCAGAAACCAAAAGATGGCGATTGATCGGCCAATAACCGTCTTGGGGTATCTATCTCCATATCTAGTGAAAAAGAAAAAAATTGAACTTACGATGACGTGTCATATATGGTTTGAAAGCTTAACCAGATACGTTCCTGAGGTCTCATTTGTTCTGTTATATCCATTCATTGTGAAAAAACGAGGGCCGGGTTTTTTCTTGTAGTAAACAACTGAAGTGCGGTAACCAAACACAATGATTCAATCAGTGTAGAATAAAATCACACGAGCGGTTCGTAGGACACGTCTCAACGACAAAAACGGCCGTAGTATTGATACCACTTCTGCCAATGCGTAACTGCTACTGCTACTCTTGTCGCTACTGCTTCTTCCACTGTCACTGCTACTGCTACCGATACTGAAATTACTGCCTCTGCTGCTATTGCCATTGCTACTCCTTCTAATACTCTACTCAGTGCTAATACCAATCCTGCTACTACTACAACCACTGCTACTGCTTCTGCTACTACCACTGCCACAGCCACTGCCGCTACCGCTAATGCTACTGCTTCCGCTGTTGTTGTGTGTTGAAAAAAATTACCATTTACACCTGTATCTGCTAAAAACACTAAAGTAAATATTACACGGAACATTCAAGGTTCTTCCTCACCCAACAGTTGTCATAGTAATAAGGGACCACCAGATTCCTTCCACGATTCCATTGTGAAAATATAAGTAGAACTGCTTATAATTGTTTCCAGATTCCTGAAGTGAAGAAAATACCTCAAATCTTCTAAGAGCTGTTTTCATTTGACTGTCGTAAAACCAAAACTAAAGCAATTACTTTGACCAATCACAATAGCCTGCAGATCAGGCGTTTTTTTGGTGTACGAACGCTCGTTTGAAGGCCGCCATCTTGGATGCGTTAAACCCGTCAATCATGTTTTGGCTCGCCCCAAACCCCTGTCAGTTTCATCACCCAAGATGGCGACAGAACGCGAATCCTATCCTATTGAAACTCGAGTTGTTTTGCGAACGTCAGTAATACTAGCACTTTGGAGAAAGAGATCTCAAAAAAGCCTTGTACAGCGAACCATCTGATCATTTTAGCATACACAACCTAATGTATCACAACGAACCCTCCTATCCATTTCGTTCGAAAAGTGAAAGATAGAAGAAAGGTAGACAAACCACAAGCGCGCCATATTTGCCTCAAGATAAAACGGCTAATATTTTCTCCCAACTTTCGCGCAGAATTCTTTTGCATCGTCAATTGCTGCTACTGTTTTTTTTTTTTTCGAGCGTATTTCCACCCCTACACGCATCAAACAACAGGGGACTAGCCGTCGTTTTAGTTACTTTCTACAGCTTGCTGTAAACCTTTTACACATATAGAAATGCTAATATCTGAATGCCAGCAATCACCACTTGTATAATTGAATAATGGGCACAAGAATATAAAAGCGTAGCTTTGACTGGCGCCTCCTGCTACAGGGGTATTGTTATGTAATTTATAAATGAGAAAAGCAGGAGCTGTTGGGGTCCAAAAAATAAGGGGTAACCACGAATCTTTCGAAGATAATTTGGCCGGAGAAATCTTAAAAAGTACTTATCAGATAATAGTTAAAATTAACGATGTATGGCAATGTTTTTCCAAATTAATCCTTAATTTATTTCTGCGAAATGAATGCATGGCAGCCTTCGTAGCAGGTGTTCGAAGGGGAGGGAGAGAGGGAATTTGAGCTCGCCCAAAGTTCCCGTTTCCCGTCCCCTTCGAACGGCTTATACTCTAATTTTATTTTTCAGTATCATAGGCCTTGGCAAGATCTGCTTTCAGAGCATAGTAATCCACCAAAAATACCTTTGTTTGAAAAGAAGCACCGTTTATAAGAAACTTAATAGTGACAGAAAAGCTGCCTGCATTTAAAAACGAAACGGTAATGTCTTCTTCACCTTCACTTGCGCATCACCCACCACAAACCAAATTACTATTCCAGCTAATATTACCATTGCAAAGCTCACGGCGAAAATAGGCCAGCACCCAAATAGAGAACGTCCTAAATCTCTCGGGTATGCGGACGGTGTCTTCTTTCTTGTCATCAAAGCAACACCAGGGACAGTATTAAGCGGAACATACGTGTGGATACCCCTGTATTTGGTTTTACCAACAGCCATCCTTACAGGGAAACGAAAATCCACCTTATTGCGGATGTCTGGTTTCGTTATGCACTTTGTTGCGTTGATCGTATAACTTATGTCCCATGCCTTGTAACCACGACACGTGCCACATGAGTTTCTGACCATGCTTGCTAGTATCTCTGGGATTATACCACGTGGTTTTGAATTTGACTTTGCTTTGATGGAGTAAGGGGCGCTTGGAATAAAGGTAGCTGACATCAGTGATGGACAGCGACAAGTTTCTGAAAGATTCCAGGTTTTATGGATGGTGGCCGATCTCGACAAGTCAAATACTGCGTGAAACAAAAGTTCAGGGACACCAAGCTCGTTTTTGAGTTACTCTAGTTGAAAGCTAAAAGTAGGGATGCATGCAGCTGGTTACTATTGCTATGGTAACCTGTTATGTCGACAAAAGTCCATAACTTCAATCAATGATTGCGCACTTGCTTGATGCCCTAATGAAGACTATAAAGTTGAAAAAGCAAATAGAGATTGATGGTAATAATCCATCATAGTGTTCGCGCTGGAAACTGCTGGAAACCGTTAATTGTCAGCTACCGTCACTTAAAGTAACATGAGGCTCCAAGAAATAAAGAGGCTCGATTGCACCCTGAGTATTTTTTCTCCCGCAACTAGTATGAGAAAAGTATGGCACCTTACAAAACGACAGAAACTTTGTTAATGTGCGTTCTACAGTAGAGTACATACCTGCAAAAAGTATTTTGTTGTTCTGCAGTCTGCCGTCTGAACTAACAGGTTCCACCTTATTCCTGTAGCGCTGTATGTCTTGAGTCCATCCAAAGAAAGCTCCTTGGACTCTGCGCTTACATTCACAGAAACCTTGGACGAGTTCACCACCGG
>OX419347.1:10761480-10766480 GCA_948470475.1 Galaxea fascicularis
CTCCTATTCATACTAACATCGGGAAGAGTTAGCTAATCAAGTTCGAAGGCTTTGTTAGCTTCTGTTGAGCCAAGGAAAAGTAATTAGGAGGCTTAAGCAACAGACGGCAACGGCTTCGAGGACGCCACAAACAAAAGGTTTGTTAAGCAGAAACAACTGCTCTGAACGTGCATTTTAAATTTCGATTTATTCCTTTGCCATCTTTAAGGCAACAACGCAAAATGCATGACCAAAGTTAAGATTTTTTGGAGAACAAGACTGTTTTTGGTTTGAAAGTAATTTTTCCTCTTTTTCTTCAATGCTGTTCATTTAATGATAACTTAGTTCCCTGAAAATTTGCCCACAATTTACAACTTGAAAATTTAAGCTGGAATAACCATGAAAGAGTTGCAGTAACGTGAAGTTATATTTCTAAATGACATTTAGAGACCATTGCCGTCGTCTTTGCTTATTAACCCTTCACTTTTCAATAATGATCGCTACCTTACTTCTCCCTTCTATAATCACTATTTCGTCATGCGACAGGGTTTGAGAATACAGGAAATGATCACTAGGGAGCAGTCGAGTTGACGTTCATACAAATTCTCCCTACATGTAACATATGAGATGAGTGAGAGGTGTAAGGAGAATACACATTTTGATATTGGAAATTAAAGGGTTAAGATTAGAAGTGAAGGACAAAATGGAAACAAAGATCATAGGTGACTACAATATTTATGGTAACCACCAGGCCGCGGTTGTTCAAACGTTGGATAGCGCTATCCACCGGATAGATCGCTATCCAGCGGATAAGTATAATCGAACCTCTCTAATACGGACACCGAAGGGACAGAGCAAAGTGTCCATGTTAGAGAGGTGTCCGTTGAATAGAGGTCATGAACATTACGTCACTTTAAAGGCTCCATTTTTGGTATTAAAAGTGTTCTTTAAGTCAAAACTGGCTCAAACAAGTCTTTGAGGTGCGTGTCCGTAAAGATAGTCTTTCAAGTGAAAATGTCGAGAAGAACAGAGGTTCATGAGAAAAAGGAAAGCAACAACTGTAGAGTCTTCAAAGAATAAGAAATCTTGCGAATAAATGGCAATGACATGTCGATATATAATTTTTACTGATTGAAAACAAATGGTACTGTTATCGTATGAACAATGAGACAATTGATTACACTTTGATATGTAACGACAAACAGAAAATCGGGTTGAATAAGAAATGTCATCATTGTAGTGTCCGTAATAAAGAGGTTAAGTTTGTATGAATTTTGTCGCTGGGGCCGAGATTTCGTGTCCGTTATCCGTGTTATAGAGGGTCTCTATTATAGAGGTTATTTTTACAAAGCATGTAAGGGCATTTTCCCAGGCCCAAGTGAACTATCCGTATTAGAGAGGTGTCCGTAAGGAGAGGTTCGACTGTAATGGGAAAGCTAATTGCACTATGCACTGGATATATATTTATCCGGTGGATAGCACTATCCAGCCTTTGAACAACCGGGGCCAGAACTCTAGCCTTCTACGCAGACATTCTTTTGGCTCGTCACGCAGGAAAGATTGCGTGACGAGCCACAAGAATAGCTGCGCAGGAGGCTATCAGAACTCCTACTTCACTCATTAAACCCTGCAGGTAATTTGTCCAGATTTCCTATGCTAGTAGAATCTTTCAAAATAAGAATTCTACATCTATACAACGTATATACGTGACATACAAAGCAAGCTGTCTTACTGCCTTCGTCTGTTATAAAATAATGGCACTCATCTCTACCCAAACCAACCAACGTCGTCAGTGGTTCCACAGTAACGCAGTAGTTGGTGGAAGCCTTTAATAAAAACACTCTTTCTGTAAGTAATTTCACAGTTTCAATTCGGGGACGCTGTAAACAGGCAAAACGCATGAAGAAACGTATCTCTGCAAACGAAGAGACGAAGAGGGTATCTGGGACAGGCAGCAAATAGGTCAAGATTGTGGCAAAGCACCAATTGGAGGTAAGGGGAGTAGATATTTTGAAGATTACAGTCTCAATCAAAACGGAATTGGTCTCAATCTAGCCAAATAACCTACCGTGCCTGGGGCCCGTTTCTCGAAAGTCCCGGTAACTTAACGGGCCCACAAACCATATTTTGAACTCAAAATCTCAATAAAAGTAGGGTGTATTTTAACCTCTAAATAAGTCCATTTTGTTTCTTTAACTGATAACTTAACTGTATAATTTTCAAAACCTTTTAAACTTCCATCTGGAATGGAAAACAAAACTGCTTAACGGGCCCGGTAATTACTGGGAGCTTCGAGAAACGGCCCCCTCGTCAAAGTGTGTTGGGAGTGTTAGTCACGTGACTTGTTCATGCTCTTGCCCCAAATCTGAGTCTAACCCTACCCTAAGCCCCTAGAACTTAACCTGAAGGTCAGAAAATCAACTGGAGCCCTTAAATCCCAACTATTGCCCTGGCTTCACTTAATCTTAGTCACTGCTATCCTCTAGTGGTGTCAGAAGCACCGGTCACGTGACCTCAATATTTCCCTCAAAAAGGGTTAAGAGCAAATATCCAGAAAAATCAAACAAAATCAAATTTCTTCGGCAAGGCTTCAAAACCTAATTTCGCTCACCTTTTGCATATACCTAGCCCCTAGCAAGAATACAAACAGGCTGTGGGTATTTCCTCGAAATAGTTTTGTGTTTCCGAGAAAAACGACATTTTCGATTTAACATCCAGACTCAGTTTAGCGAGTCCCAACTGGATTGAAAATCGACCATTTTCATTCGATTCCCATGTCGCAATTATCGAGCGCAGGAACATTGAAATACAACCAAATTATTGCACAACTTTTCCTTGTCCAAAAACCACAATTTCAAGAATATTGGATTGATCTAATTATTTCCTGGTAAACAAAACCAAAGTGTTCTCCAACGTTATGTTCGTCGGTCGGTGAAAAGAATTGTTATTTTGACCATGTGCCATATCACCGAAGTTACAAGATTACGGATTTTAATTGAGGAAGGTTAGGTCTTTCAATATATGTAACATTTAGTTTGGGCAATTGATTTAGCAGTCGTCAAAAAATTATTCAAAATCGTAGACACAAAATCACGCCAGCAGTGTCGAGTGCGTGACCAAAGTATTAATATTATTATTGTAACGGCTATCTACACACCAATATTACTTCAGTTCGAAAAGTCAGCGTTACAAAGGTATAAATAGCATAAACATGCCTACTTTCTTCGATTGTCGTATTAGTGTCCCGTAAGGGACATCTATTAATCAACACATTTTTTATTTAGTTTTATTCATGTATTACTCAGTTACAAGTCGAGATCTCAACTTATAACCCGAGATCTCGACTTACAACGCGAGATCTCGCGTTAAAACTCTATATCTCGACTTATAACACCAGATCACGACTTATAACGCGAGATCTCGACTTGTAACTCGAGATCTCGACTTATAACCCGAGATCTCGACTTATAACTCGAGATCTCGACTTACACCCCGATATCTCGACTTATCACTAGAGACCCGGCCCGTGGATGTCTTGGTTATTATGTCGGGACATTGCCAACTGAGACAACGTTTACATAATGGCGATCTTCACCGCTTTGTTTGCATCTGTGGGTGACTTAAGTGCATGGATATTCAAAGCGTACAAGCCGGCCGCTTTCGTACTTGGTTTGGTATTGTTTTTTTCCAGTTTCGGAGGGGCTAATGCGGTATTACCATCTCTCGGAGTGTCGCACCATGGGAGAGATTCTTTGGTAGAACAATATTTCCATCTTGGGTTAAATTACGTCGAAATTACATCCTTTCTACTATTTATTGTAGTGAAAAGGACATTTCAGTGAGTCTTATGATGTCACTGCAGATCACAGTATCAAGTTTCGAAACAAGCACATGGTTTCAGTTGAGTTTGTTTACTAAGGGAACTGGTCAAAACTACTTTACATGCTAGGGACTCACTTTTGAGGGGGTGGGGTAGGGAAGAGACCATGGGTCTCCCAGGCTAGGTGGGGGGATAGGTGCCATGGGTCTCCCAGGCTAGGTGGGGGGCCATGGGTCTCCCAGGCTTGGTGGGGGGATAGATGAGAGACCATGGGTCTCCCAGGCTAGGTGGGAGGATAGGTGAGAGGCCATGGGTCTCCCAGTCTAGGTGGGGGGATAGGTGAGAGGCCATGGGCCTTCCAGGCTAGGTGGGGGGATAGGTGAGAGACCATGGGTCTTCCAGTCTAGGTGGGGGGATAGGTGAGAGACCATGGGTCTTCCAGTCTAGGTGGGGGGATAGGTGAGAGACTATGGGTCTCCCAGGCCTGGTGGGGGGATAGGTGAACAAGCTGAATCCCTTTCCTTTTCCTGCTTACACTGCCACACAACGGACACGTTGTTTCCCCGGTTAAACGGTGACAGTGATTGCATTTAAATTCTGGAGAAGAGGCCATGTTTTCCTCCATCGATCGGTGAAGTGGATCGAGCTGATACCGTGCGATCAACTGCTTGGTTGTGTTGTTTTCGTGTTACTGGTCACTGTCAGTCTAGAGTGTCAGGCGGCGTTCTGGCTCCAGGGGTTGCTTTGTTTGAGTAGAGATGACAAGAAGGGAACATCACTTTTACATGTAAGGAAAATTACCGACCAGTGTTTGGGGAAAGATTGAAACTATAATCGATCCATAACAATGCGGCAATCGTTTTCTTTTTAGCAATCGTGGAAAAAGATCAACGGACCACTAGGAGTAATGATATTTAGATACCCCTACGTATCTAAAACAGCAGAGGCTTTTGAAGAATATGAGGCTTTTGGTTTTCACGTGACGTCATAAAAACTAAAATTCAAGAGTAAACAGCATTTTTATCTTCGTCACGTTAAAGACATTTTACAATGTATCTGCTTGCATGTTTTCAGCTCGGTAGCATGCTTTGTTTTGAAGACAGAGCAGCTTGAATTTTTTACTTTTTTCACAGTGCGCGACAAAGATGGCCGCTCACAAGGATGTCATATGTGCATGAAAACGTCGATTCACCGTGTGTTT
>OX419347.1:10773980-10786480 GCA_948470475.1 Galaxea fascicularis
TATTCAATATAGTGGGTCCCGAGGTTGTGAAATAGTTTTGACCACTCCCCTAAGAAAAAAAAGCTTTTTTATTGCGGAACAAAGGCACGAAAAAACTTGTAAGTGTCGATCAGTTTTACTAAGCTTTCTCGTTCGTTCTTTATTCAGTTTCCTGTTTTGCTTCATTCAGTCATTTATGTATTTGATTTCAGTGAATCGCTTGTTCGTGTGATGTTCAGCGCATCTCAAATTTTTCCCTTTCTTACCGTTGTTAAGTAGAGAACATTGGGTTCCTACATTTATCAATGGGATAGGTACAGGTCTCAGGCAGTTAAAGAGAATTCTACAAAGGAAAGGCCTAAGAAGATGGCAAAACTACAGCGATCCCGCTGAGGTGGTTAGCGCCGTTGAGAGAGAGCTTCAGGGAAGTGGAAGCTTAATAGGTTATCGTTTGATGCACCAAAGGTTAAGAACTGATTATGGGCTAGTAGTGGATAGAGAAACGGTGAGAAATGTTCTTAAAAGTTAAACACTGGATGCTGACGGTGTCGAGCGTCGCTCAAAACATAGGTTAAAAAGGAAGAAGTATCAGTCCTAAGGACCAAACTACATTTGGCACATTGACGGATATGACAAATTGAAACCATTTGGTTTTTGCATTCATGGTGTAATCGACGGGTACAGGGGTCGTATTTTATGGCTTGAGGTTGGTTCCTCTAACAATAATCCTCGTATGTAGGAGAATATTTTGTGGATTGTGTGGTCCAAGTGGGGGGAGTTCCTCGAATATGTCGTGGTGATGCTGGTACAGAAAATGTTAACATCGCTGCAATGCAGCGATTCTTCAGACGCAATGCAACCGACACCTTTGGAGGGGAAAAAAGCTTCCTATATGGAAGATCTGTCTCAAATCAACGAATTGAAGGATGGTGGGCATTTCTCAGAAAAAGCGAGACCGACTGGTGGATTACTTTCTTTAAAGACCTCAGAGACCAAGGTCTGTTCGATGATGACGATTACGTTCACATGCAGTCTTTTATGCCTCTTTTGAGGGCAGAACTAAATAGAGTTGCGCAGCATTGGAACCTCCACAAAATTCGCCCTTCTGGAAATGAAGATTCGCCTGCTGGACGACCAGATGTCCTATACTTTTTACCAGAGGCTGATAGCAGGACAACGTATCTCAATGAAGTTTCTGAAGACGAAGTAGAAGTTGCTGACGATGTTTGCTGTGAGGAGCCTGAAGATGTAATCTCGGATAGTTTTAGAGAGCTTGCGAGAACTTTAATGAACGAAAACGCTCTTACAATGCCTACAAACGCACAGGAAGCATTAAATCTTGACTGCAAACTGCTCTGTCTTATTGATGACATTCAATGACTCTTCAATGGCTCTATCAGTTTTCTTTTTTTGGCTTCCATATCACTAGCTTTATCATATATTTTGTCCAGTCGACGCTTGCAAAAAGCCCTTAGCGCGAATTCATCTCCTTTAGCTGTTAATCCTAATTCACAAGTTGAATCAGGCACGGATCTACCTCACTTCTAAACGAATGTCGACAATATCGGCAGTAAACGACGAAATTGACAACTCGTCAACTCAAAACATTTCCCCGTCTTCGTCAAAAACAAACTTACAACACCAAAAGGATGTGCTCGAAGGCCAATAGCGCACACCTGTACCAACACCTTGGAACTGCCTTCGACATATCAATCTTACTCTGAGCTCCGGGAAGAATTTAATAACATTCTCAAGTCCGAAAACTGGGAAATGGACATTGTCTAGGTAGAGAAATTGAGCTAAATCGATTTTCACATGAAAGGGCATTTCAAAATAAGCAGCTTCGGCAAGTTTGAGCAGGTTTGTTTGAAAAGCCGCCAGATAACATGCAATTAAAACTTTTAAAAAATCCCATACTAAGCCTCCAATTTTCACAATTTTCAAAAGATTTTATTTTCAGCTTCAATTCAACTGAACACAATCAAAGTTGGATAAGTGACCGTTTTTGAGCTGCTCTTTCATGCAGGGGAAACAAATGTTTCCAATCGATACATTTTAAAACCTCATCCCCAGGCCCTTACTCGTTTAGAAAGTAGCCAATTCTTTCCATTGTCTTTGCAATGTGCTTGAGATAATTTTTATTGGTTCCTGTTCAAGTGTTTCTCAAGAAGATAACACATTTTGACCATGGGTAATTTGTTGCCGATACGATATGAATTGTAGATAGCCGAATGTTTTATTGATCTGCATAGTCACAATTATTAGATCGGGTAAGGGAAAGATTGACAAGTATGTGTAATCAAATGGTGACCAGAGTGAAATTAGGAAATAAGTTCTTGCCTTAAGGTTCGGGAAATTGCACCTAAAGTTTAAAGCATACATTTTGGCGGAAGTTCACATTTTTTTTAATATTTCGACAAAAAGCCCTTTGAAGTCCTTCTTGTTGTTTATAAAATGTATTAAGAGTCAATTGTTCAATCTTCGTTACATGCATTATTGGCTATAATATGTCATGAATGAACTGAAAACGGCACCCGTGTAAAATGGCCCTAAAATCCGATCGAGGCTATCTATGTATTTGTCTTAGTGTTTTACACGTTTTGAAGTATAAATTGCCGTTAAAAGTTTAGTTTAGATTAGTTCAGTCACAGTAGTTAAAACAACGTTTGTACTTTCAATACTGTTTTTGTTGTATGCCTTTATAGTGAACGTGATCATCGTCAATGCATTCTCGACCGATTCATTTGATTGCTCACATTTTTTGCAGAATTAAACAATATCTATAAAATTACAAATCGGGCGAGAAAGATTATAATCTTATATGAATCTTATATGAATTCGTTCGGTATAGGCTGATATGAATGAACATTAAGAATGACTAAATCAAGCACAAAGGAGAAATCATGTATGATCTGTTATAGGATTTAAGAGTAATAAATTGTAACCGCTGCAAGTGTTCTCGATTGCAAACGAATTACAAATCTTTCGAGCCTTCGACATGAGTCGGTACTTGTCTCTCAGAGTTACCAGTTTTGCCACAATTATACCACTGAACCACTGCCTTCACAACGAAACAATTCAACTGTATTGAAACCAGCCTCGTTTAAAACACAGAGCATTCACGGTGTAAGCATGGCAAATATAGTGTACCAGTCTATCGTGTGTAAGCCCAGGTGTTTCGCTAAAAATCTTACCGAGTGCGTTTTGTTCGAATTCCTATTATTCATTCAAATCACTCCCACGTGTTCAAACTTTGTATGTTATATTTTTAAAATAAATATTTGTTGCGTTACAAACATTCATCATGACTCAATCATTACGTACAGTCTATAACTTTGGCTTGGGTACGCCACATATCATTTTCAACCTTAAGCTGTGCCAGATACTAGAGTAACTTTACTTAAACCGTGAATATAGACGGGGGAAGGTGACGAAAGACGCCCGGACATATAATAAGGGCAACAATTTAAAGCCTGCAACAAAGAAAAGTTAACGCCCAACAAGCCGGACAATCACGGTTTTAAACCTTTCTCTTTTAAGTAATTAGCATCCCCCGCTGATTATACCTTGGAGAATATGACTCTTCTTTAACCAACGCCTGGTATAGTCCTCGCCCGCCCTTCGTAACTTTTTGTTATTGCCAGTTATTATAATTATCATCGTCATTAACATCATCATCATCATCATCATCATTATGATATACACATGATGGAGTTTGCCCAAAAGGAAAAGTTGTTATTCTGCACTAGTCATTGAATGTCATCAATAAGACAGAGCAGTTCGCAGTCAAGATTTAATGCTTCCTGTGCGTTTGTAGGCATTGTAAGAGCGTTTTCGTTCATTAAAGTTCTCGCAAGCTCTCAAAAACTATCCGAGATTACATCTTCAGGCTCCTCACAGCAAACATCGTCAGCAACTTCTACTTCGTCTTCAGAAACTTCATTGAGATACGTTGTCCTGCCATCAGCCTCTGGTAAAAAGTATAGGACATCTGGTCGTCCAGCAGGCGAATCTTCATTTCCAGAAGGGCGAATTTTATGGAGGTTCCAATGCTGCGCAACTCTATTTAGTTCTGCCCTCAAAAGAGGCATAAAACACTGCATGTGAACGTAATCGTCATCATCGAACAGACCTTGGTCTCTGAGGTCTTTAAAGAAAGTAATCCACCAGTCGGTCTCGCTTTTTCTGAGAAATACCCACCATCCTTCAATTCGTTGATTTGAGACAGATCTTCCGTATAGGAAGCTTTTTTCCCCTCCAAAGGTGTCGGTTGCATTGCGTCTGAAGAATCGCTGCATTGCAGCGATGTTAACATTTCCGTACCAGCATCACCACGACATACTCGAAGAACTCCCCCCACTTGGACCACACAATCCACAAAATATTCTCCGACAATACGAGGATTATTGTCAGAGGAACCAATCTCAAGCCATAAAATACGACCGCTGTACCCGTCGATTGCACCATGAATGCAAAAACCAAATGGTTTCAATTTGTCATATCCGTCAATGTGCCAAATGTAGTTTGGTCCTTTGGACTGATACTTCCTCCTTTTTAACCTATGTTTTGAGCGACGCTCGACACCGTCAGCATCCAGTGTTTCTCTATCCACTACTAGCCCATAATCAGTTCTCAACCTTTGGTGCATCAAACAATAACCTATTCAGCCTCCTCTTCCCTGAAGCTCTCTCTCAACGGCGCTAACCACCTCAGCGGGATCGCTGTAGTTTTGCCGTCTTCTTAGGCCTTTCCTTCGTAGAATTCTCTTTAACTGCCTGAGACCTATACCTATCCCATTGATAAATAGTAGAAAGGATGTAATTTCGACGTAATTTAACCCAAGATGGAAATATTGTTCTACCAAAGAATCTCTCCCATGGTGCGACACTCCGAGAGCTGGGATGTAAGATGGTAATACCGCATTAGCCTCTCCGGAACTGGAAGAAAACAATACCAAACCAAGTACGAAAGCGGCCAGCTTGTACGCTTTGAATATCCATGCACTTAAGTCACCTACAGATGCAAACAAAGCGGTGAAGATCGCCATTATGTAAACGTTGTCTCAGTTGGCAATGTCCCGACATAATAACCAAGACATCCACGGGCTGGGTCTCTAGTGATAAGTCGAGATATCGGGTTGTAAGTCGAGATCTCGAGTTATAAGTCGAGATCTCGGGTTATAAGTCGAGATCTCGCATTATAAGTCGAGATCTCGCGTTATAAGTCGAGATCTCGAGTTTTAAGTCGAGATCTCGTGTGATAAGTCGAGATCTCGAGATATAAGTCGATATCTCGCGTTATAAGTCGAGATCTGGTGTTATAAGTCGAGATATAGAGTTTTAACGCGAGATCTCGCGTTGTAAGTCGAGATCTCGGGTTATAAGTTGAGATCTCGATGAATAAAACTAAATAAAAAATGTGTTGACTAATACATGTCCCTTACGGGCCACTACTATGATATTTGTACGGTGGCCCGTAACTTAATGACTTAGTGACTTAGTTTAACGCGAGATCTCGGGTTATAAGTCGAAATCTGAAGTTATAAGTCGAGATCTCGCGTTATAAGTCGAGATATAGAGTTATAACGTGAGATCAGTCGAGATCTCGGGTTATAAGTTGAGATCTCGACTTGTAACTGAGTGATACATGACTAATAGATGTCCCTTACGGGCCACCGTAAAATGGGGCCCAGCCGAGCCTTTTTAAATTTCGAGGTATTGTCAGTCCCAGGGAGAGAGGAACATGTTTTCGACTTGGCATCTATGGGTTTGAGAAACTGTGAAGTCTGTGAGATCAGTATTAACAAAATCGAATCACTATTTTGGTGCTTTTTTGCTTTCAATATGTCTTCAATCGTTTTAAGTAATAATAAAGATTTGTTAAAACATACGTCATTTTGTTTACATGTTTAAATGAGCGAATATCACTGAAACAGGCCCCAGTTGTTCAAAGACTGGATAGCGCTATCCACTGGATAAATATCTATCCAGTGAACAGTGCAATTAGTTTTCCCATTACTTATCCGCTGGATAGTGTTTTATCCTATAACAACTGACAATGTTAAATAACAACTGGAAGAACATGTGAAGAGAAAGCTATTTAAATAAACACAAACTAAACTACGAACTGCAGTGGATGCATCGCACGCAATGCGTTTCCCTGTAGAGGACATCTCACGAAGCTCTAATAAACCACACACTAGGAGAAACGTTTCAGTGACTTGAGGCGTTTTTTTGTGTCTTGAAGGAGAACTTTGCTTTTTCCTGGTGTGATTATGACCTCCACTCGTGCACATTACCCACTGCCGCTTTGTTGTATCTCTTTTCAAGCGCGACTATTCTTTGTTCCTGTGTAGTATTCTTACACATCCACATAAGCGTCTTCCTTTTCCAGGTCATGTTCGTCATGATAAAATTCTCCTTCAAACCTGTATAAATAGGTTGAGAAATAATGATGACCCCCTATCACTTTTCCAATGGTCATCCACGCTGCCACCATCAGGATCCCTCTCATCTTAAATGCCCACCCCTCCCTTACATTGTACTTTCACCCTCTTCCGTTACCTTGGGTCGTCTTCGTGTCTGCCGTCCGGTTCTTCTTGATCTTCCATCACTGTCCATGGCCTCCAGACACATGAAATCCGGGTGCACCTCGTGTATCTGTACACTGGGTGCCCCTGTCAGGCATTTGACGTTTTCTATCACAGTATGTTTGATGTTATCAAGGTACTAAACAAGGAAAGACACAAAAGCGGCCACTGATGAAAAATGGTAGGGAACAATTTAATAGTAGAACACAGGTCAACAGGACTATTTATAAGCAAAGTTGACTCGCTCGCGGCTTGTGGATCTACAGCCACTTTGACAATGTTATAACGCAATTTACGATCAGGACACGAATAAACTACTGACGTGTCCACTTTGTTTAGGCTTGAATTGTTTCTCAAGATGGACAGACGCAGACTGAAAGAACTACAAGGGCAGGCAAACAAGTTTAGATTTCGAATCTCGTGTCTTAAAACGGTTTTAAATTGAGTGTCGCAAAGCCAAAACCAAAGACATTTCTGTGACCAATTACCAGAAGCAAACAACCTACAATATTCAAGTGACAATCTGGTGAGTACCCTCTGTTTGACACAGTGTCACAACCCCCCACCCCGCCCCCCCCCCCTTTGAAAAATCCTGGCTACGCCTATGAGCCAATCAAAATACGAAGCAATTTACATGTAGCCGGCACAAAGCGCAGGAAAATGTGCGCGTACAAGTCGGGATTGGTATTGGTTTTGCCTCTGATTAGTCGACAAAGTGGCGCGAGTATTCTTGACCAATCACAAAGCGAATCAAAACAAACGTAATTTACTTCCGACAATTGAAAACCGCTCTAATATCAAATACACCATTTATCGCCGTGTTTCGCTTGTCAGTTTGACACTTACCACTCTCACTAAAGGACGTTGACAGGACGCGAATTTTCAAAGGAAGTTAAAAAATAAATGCATGTACAGTAGAAACGGCTCTTGTTGTTTAGAACTCAACGTAATTCAGAACTTAAGCTTATAAATGCGACAAAAATTGCACGAGTTCGTATATAGCTAACTTGGTGGTATAAACCTATGGTTTAATCCATTAAGCAGAGCGATTAACTGAGAATAGAAACACGTTACAAGTGGGAGCGAAAAGTAAGAATAGAGAAACTTCCTTTAATTCTCAAGGGGACTGTGGCACTGTTACCTGTTTGCTATTTTGATTCTCAATCCTGGCTGCGATATCTGGATACAAAGAGAAGTCTGGATATAAAACAATATTAGTTCTGTGATATAGGCTGAGGTGGTATTTACCTTACAATTATCAATCTGTTTTAACCCTTTACCGAGCCCAAACTCGCAATTAGCCAATCAGAAGCTAAGTCTACTGTCCCGATATCCTACCATAGCAAGTCACTGACCTGATATCCCACGATATCATGGTTACTTTCAGGTAAAGTAATGTTACCGTACGACAAGCTGAAGAGGTTTCACCAATAAAACAGAAACCTTCCTTGTTTCTTCGACGTTCGCAGAAGTTCGCCAAATAAGACGAGTTCCAAATATAGTAAGCTAGACAAATTAGTAAGCGATTTTGACATACTGTAAACGTCCTTATAAAAGACAAAAAGAGTACAAACCTGCTGACGGTTAAAAAGGTCACTTAACATTCAACAATCACTCTGAACGCAGAGCTAAATAAGATGTCTTAATAACCAACACTTCACACAAAGTTGTTGCTTAGCTATGGAGCAGATGCAAATCCTTAAGCGCCTTGATGTTTTTTTAACTTCAATTTAGGATTCTTAGTTAGCAGCAAAACATCCAGTTACACAGCAACGTCCGGCAAAGACAGCGCCATTGCAAACTTTCGCTAAACTTTGCCAAACTGCCAAACCACACCAGCTCAATTTTTCTTTCGTAGAACAGTACACCATAAAATTGAAAGCCAGCCGGTGCATTTCGCTGCTTTCAACATTGGTGCCGGTTGAATAGCAAAAAATCAACCCCTGAAGTAATCAAGTAAGACGGGGGCTGTGGTTTACCCACAAGGGGCGCAGACAACCTCTTTGTGAGACCCTTTGTTATTTTATAGTAAATGGATGGAATCCACCGTATTTTTCATGCTCTGGCGAAGAATCGCTAAATACATGTATTGAACAACGCGCGAAGTCTTTCTTGGCTTTCAGAAGTCGCCAGTTTTGCGACACGACTCTGGTCAGTAAATAGTTCGACGTCACTGGAATAAATCAAAATTTTAAGTTTGCGTTTTGAGTTTGCGTTTCGTCGTCCTCTAGCAGAATTTCGAGTTCTTTCTAGCAGTGTTTCAAGGTCTTGCAACCACGAGTTTGCATTTCGCCATCATTTAGCAGCATCGTTTTGCCATCTTTTAGCAGAATATTAACTTTACAATTGAAATACATTTATATCAACTGATTTATGGATAATAAATTGCAGGTAATTATACATACAGTACGTTGCTGTTTCACAAAACAAAACTGTATGACTGTAATAGATTTCAATGTCAAATTTACAGAGAAATATGCTAACCAATTACATGGATGTTAGCTTCAATAAATATTCAAACATTTCTCTTTTTAACATTCGTATGCACAGAATTTATATTCAGTAAAAACCATATACAGGTGTTAAACAGATCTTCAAAAGCGGGGACAGCTCTAGTGAAAACTATTACTAGTGTTTAGTGGTTTAAAGGCTGAACGATGCGATTTTCTGGGTAAAAATCGCCTCGGCGCTGGCTCGGTGCTGGAGCTATTCTCAGATCTTTTCATCCTTTCCGTTTACTTATTCATGATACAGTCGACGGTCAAGACAAAACCCGACAAAAATCGCTTAAAATAACACTTCTGAGGCAAAAGGAAGACATAACACTACAGCTAACGCAATTTAACTTTCATTTAGCGTTGTTTGATACATATATTTAGCGATTCGTCCCTAGAGCATAAAAAATACGGTGAATCCCATACATTTACTATAAAATAACAAAGGGCCACACAAGCAGATTGTCTGGGCTCCCTGTGTACGAGGATCGAAGCGTGAAACTTTTTGACTGCCCTTTGACAGCTTTCTGTCAGATTTTGAGACATGCTCATGCACTTGATGGGCTTTTTTTTTATCGACGTTGGGTTTCTGCCATCAATTTTTAAAGGCTTTCGCAAAACAACATCGCTGCCGATAAAAGATCGCGAGTCTCTTCTCATGTTCCCTTATTATTTTATTTTCCCACCGAAAGCGAGGATTACCCACATCTTGAGTGACATTTCACTTTGGCTTACATGATTGGGGTGGACGTACGTACCGTGACGTCATACCCCCAACCAAATTTTTTGGCGTTGATGGCTCACCATCTTACCAATGGTGCTCCGCGCGGAGCTCCGCTATTAATAAATGTTGGCGCTTGTGTATTTGTGTACCACGCTTGAATAACTAGTCAGGCACATACATTGTAAAGTTACAAAGAAATTTACACAAACCAGCTGAATTTACACTTTGAAAATGCAATTGACAATGTGGCAAATGCCTTTTAGGCCCAAAAGTACAGTAAGAAAAACTCGTGGAATAGACAATAAGAGTTCCGCGTTTCATTTCTGCAACTAATCAGTATTCATGAAAAATGAGGACCAGAGAGAAGTGTCCAGATAATCGACTTTCGAGTGTATACAATATCGCGGAATATTTTTGTGCGTTTCGTGCGTTTTCTGTACAAAAGCTGATAGCTTTGGATAACAAATATCTGTATCAGTACTCATGATAACAATAAAACAGTTAGCACTTCTTTAATTTCGTTACTTCACTTACATATTAAACTGCAGTGTTCACATGACATTATCTCACTTCATAACAGCTTACACTAGTAATCAACAACATAACAGGTATAATACTAATAAAATTGTGCGCTTCACCTCTTGCAGATAACTTACATCTAGCATGACTTAAATATTTCTTTTTTTTTTTTTTCTACTCTATTTTGTATTTCTATAATATGACAACCACAATTGCTTCTTATCGGCAAGCTCAGGCAGCTAAATAAACAAAGCCAATAAGTGTCTAAATCATTTTGTTTTCAATCTACTAGATATCACAAAGGTTGTCCTTTTGTTTTGAACTTTACTGAAAATCTCATCTGAAACAAACTAAATTAATATTATGTTAATTTCAGTACATTCCCTTCCAAAGACAAATGCTAAAATTCATTTATTAAATCTATGACAGCGGCTAAAACTGAACATTGCAAAACTTAGAATTGAAGGATCGAGCTGTAGTTATCATTTATTAATATCGTCTTTCCTTACATCTACACAAGATAATAAGTGATAATAAGTGATAATACTGTGACATAATTGCTAAAGCTCGTCATTCCTCCGCCGTCTCAAGCACAAACGAAGCAAGGCTATAGAAGTTGCGCTTCCTTTAAGAAACAGTGGAAGAAAAAAAAAAACGAACAAAAGATAGCTTGACGCAACAGTTCTTAAAACGCAGTTTCCTGTTCGTGGTTGTTCTCGCCCTCCGTTTCTGCTGTCGCTGACTCCTGCACCTTATAATAATCTTTAGATTCGTCAAGTTTGTTCATATCAAAGTATTCCACTTCCTGAAGCAGCATCTGTTCCACTCTTTCAACCAGGTCCTCAAAACTTGGGCGTTCATCTGGTATTTGGTTCCAGCAGTCTCTCATCAAGGTGTAACTGACATTAAGACAAAATGAAAACAAAGGATGTTTGCATTTGCATTGTTCAAAACAAAATTTAATGTTAGACTGCTGTTGTTCTCATACTCCCTACCTCACTGTGGTCTTGATAAATTTGTTTAGCATGTTGTTAGTAGTGGCACGGGGGAGGGGTAGGTGGGGGGGGCATGAGCAGTGCCTTGCTGTGACACGATTCAATCAGCAAATAGTCTCGTCATCCCTGTAAGTAACTTTGATCGAGCTGTTTATTTTTAATGTAATTCTTCTTTAAGCGATATTCCATGATTTGTGGGGAGACTTCGTCCCGGAAAAAAAGATTAGAGCAACATCATTCCTTCTGTAGGGTCTAAGTGGTATAAGCATTTAAATTATCTCATCGTGAAATTACGAAGAGTTAAAGGACTTTGAGTGGAGGCGTGTACTTAATTCTTTTCAATCCTACAAGGACTTACAAACCTTCATTGGTCTGAATTAATGGTCATCAAAAGCTTATAGTCATAGTCGAAACAGAGAAATATTAGTCCAACTTACAAAGTTTCTGAACATATGTCAGGTTTTTCCATTCGGTAGCCTGTCTTTAGACGCCTTAACATCTGTGTGTGATTCAACAATGGATACGGCGAGCCACCTAAAAATAATCAACTCATCTTTTTACAACATAAGTTCAAAACCTTAAGCAAAATTAAAATGTGCGAAAGATAATTATGAAAGGGACAGGCGAAGAATACTTCACGCAACCAGTCTAAAGTTGTCTGTCTAAGTGGCCCTCTCGTATATTCTACTAAGATCTGTGCTAATCAAATACAGTGTAAGCCAGGTGTGTCCACGTTAAACCTTACATAGTGAAGGTCATAGTAACGGTCATTGCCATCACCAGGGCAATGACGATGACGATGGCGATGGTGATAGTAGCAGTACTAGTAACAACAACATTAACAAAAAAAATACTACCAAGAGTTCCAATTTCCCACATGACGACTCCGTAAGACCAACTGAAATAAACGAGAACATCAAAATAATCAATAGCGTAAAAGTCACTTAACTATATGTAAACGACACTTTACCGCAAGCCATTGCATCTACGTCCTCGTTCATGTACCACATGATCGCAGCCAGCCAGATTATGCAAAACGATTGAATTAGTTCTTAACACTGAGTTGAATTGAAAGATACACTTAATATAATTTTCGTCCTTATTAATAGCCCACTATTGATATATTAAAATTCTCCCTTTCACAGAAGATATCACCATGAGGCTCTGGGCGAAAACTCATGCAAATCCTTTATTTCATT